>CM071639.1:1214461-1821692 GCA_036419045.1 Scirpophaga incertulas | reverse complement strand
TACTATTCAAAAAACATTAACACATCAGTTCTCTTGTCAGTGTCCCTTCTGGATACATAAACTCGTCTAACAATTTCCAGCTTTTTCTGTCCCTGGGCATCCTAGTCTAGACCATCTAACAGCTTTCTGTGTGGTATTCCTGTTTTCCTTTACACATTCAGTCTGGGAGTACATTCAATGATTCCTGGTCCATATATTATTTCCGTCTGTCAATACACAATCAGTTCATCTCCACTCCAATTCCTTGACCTTTTCCAAGATGACATCTAGTTTGGTAGTCTTCCTAAGTTCTGTAGTCCTTTTTTGTCCTGCCTGTAAAGCCTAACAAACTCTGCTCCATACTTCTTTGGCACTTTCATATTTTGTTGTAGTTTTTTGTGTTAGAGCCCAGGTTTGACATCACTATGTCAATATAGGAAAGATGCATATATGGACGACCATTTTTGTATTGCCGTAGTACTGTTCAAAATATCTAATATGGAAGAGATGCCACCATTGCGCATTCGACCTCAACTCGCCCAGCACACGCTGGCGGAGTGCCCCGCTTGGGACTCCGAACGCCGAGTCTTGGTCGAAGAGATCGGACAAGATCTATCTCCGCCAGCGTTGATTGCGGCAATGCTGGAAAAAGGTTGGAGGGCTGTGACCTCCTTCTGTGAAGAGGCTCCAGAAGGAGGCCGCCAAGCGGGATTGGGAGGTGGCCGATCCTGCTCGAAGAAGGCGGCCTCGGGCCAGATAGCCTGGCCTGGTGACGTCGTAGGAGGTTGGAGGGGAGGAGGCGGCAAGATCACTTCTCCCCAAGAAGGGCTCCCCTGGCGCACCTAGGGGAGCAAAGGCTGGGGGTCCTCAGATGCGACACTCGATCCTGAGGGCTCCCTACAACGCCTGAGGATGACCATCGCTGAGGTTTTTAGTGGGTAGGCCTCACCCTTCTGGGGAGGAGAGCCCCACATAACCACCGGCTCTCCGCAGCCGGGGTATGCAACTTAATGCATTTTCCTCAGGGGAACAAAAAAAAAACGGGCTGTAGAGAAACGAATCTCTGGACAATACGTTTCGAGAATTATTGCACGATTACAGCCCTTAACCTATCCTTCGAGTGAAAGCCTCTTAAGATGTGACCGAGGCTCTTCGCTATTATGTTATTATATTATATTAGGCCAAAGTAACATTATTAATAATACAAAATAATATTAACTAGTGCGCATTATATAATCCGTTGTAGTACAAAACGGATTTCGTTTAAATGTATTATTATGATTTCTCTTAAGTTAAGCCTTGGTTAATCTGCCCACTTACTTTTAGTATGTACATTTTAAACCTTAATTGACAGTGGTTTACGAGCGCTAACTTAAAATACACATTTGGTCGGACGTGGGCAGAATATCCACTAGTTTTATTACATTCTGTATGTTCACTACATTCTTGTTATTCAGCAGTAAGTTTATACACTTGACCTCCTGATCTTAAAACAATACGTATTTAAGCATACTTTAAAAGCCCTGTACATTTTCACGTTTTCCAGGAATTTATTTAGATTAAATCGGAAATGATAATGCTGTGCTGAAGAAGAGTACAAACAAATATAATCTATGTAACTGTATTCTATCTGATTTTATTAATATTTTCGTTCAATTGTATAGTTCAAAAAATAAATGTCACTAATAGATGTCAAAATAAATTAAGAGAAGAAAACACCAAAAGTTTTTTATAGAGTTAGTCATTTATATTAAGAATATTAACAGTAAGACAGTTACATATCTATTTTTAATTTACGAGGCTTCAAAAAGAATAGGCTGAATCTTTACAAAAATCTAAGAGGAATATTTGAAGCTGGCGGAATTCACGAGGACAGCGCTATCAAACAAAGAATAGGTAGACAATATCTATGTTTTATGTATTTATGTAGGTATATATGTTAATTTATTTCCAAGTTATTATGTAATAGTACCTATATATTATAAATAAGACTACTAGATATCGGATTGACCAAAACATTCATTTCCTATTTTTACTCTCTTTGATGTAAAAATTTTTTTACAAATTTTGAATTTGGTATTTTTCATTTTCATATCTAATCAAAAACCTGAAAAATAAAGTTTAAGCTTTTAGCTTTAACAATGTACGTGCTTTCTGTACAAATATCATCTGCTATGTAGCTTTTTACGCATCTAAAAGTAGCTTATATCTTTTCATAGATTCTAGATTTTCAAGTTAGTTCAATAAAGTTTTGGTGCGAAAGCGCGACTGATAGACAGAGTGACTTTCGAATTTATATTATTAGGATTATTTTCTTATCAATGCAATTTAATGTTAAAAATAGAATAAAGATAATTAAATGTATTGAAGCACGTGTTTTGTGTCTTGTATGTAGGTCTAACGTCATAATCAACGAGCTGACCAATCCTTAAGTCTCACCATTCATTATAGAGACAAGAACACAATCGTAGTTTCTCATTTATATTAGTAGTATTTGACACAGAAACACGTAAGCTAGCATCTTCGCTGGCTGTTGAAACAATAGCAGAGATTGCTGCAAAGTCTTGAAAACAAGAATCTTTGCAGTCTGTTGAAACATTGCAACAAAACAGTGGAACTCGTTACTAACTTGTCAAATGTGTGACATAACATCAAGCAATACAGAAAACAAAGCATAGTTGAAATACTGCTGTTGATATGTTAAGTAGTGCATCAAGTTTTCAATAAAAACACGTACTTTAGACAAAATGTATTTTATTGTTATAGTATTTATCCTAACTACTGTCTCTTAAATTGATGAGTTTTGAAACTGACTTTTTTTTAGAAAAATGGAACGTCGCGTCGAATACAAACGGGCATAGTAAAAAGAAACAGCGCGTCGATACTGTCCCGTTTTAATTCCGCTAATTGGCGTGATTTTATTTAGTCGCATAGACAGTGTGAACACGTATTACTGACTCGTATTCTATGTTTGGTTAGTGCAATGTTATCTCTTTTCGTAACGCAGTTTCATTATGATCTGTTTCAATCACTAGTTTACGAGTAGATGGGCTTTTATCATGTAACATTAAAAGATATGCGTCATCTAAAGTAAAACGTCTACAACTCCTTGTATGATCTACTATATCTTGCAAAGTAATTATAGATGACGCTACATGAATCTCTGGAAATAATTGTGAATAATTCAGGAAATATCCCATTTTATTATAAAGATTTATCTTATTAACTTTTTCACAAAGGGAATGCAAAATTTATGTCATAATTTGCAGTAAATTTATCCGTAAGTCACTTTACATATCGCATCTCTCAGTCCAAATTGATCTGTGACCTGTGAGTGACTTTACATATCGGATCGATATGAATAAGATGAATTTAAATAATTAAATGGGGTGTTTTATAAATTTCAGGCACACATAATATTCTACCATTTCCAGCGATAGAAGTATTTTAAAACATGGTATTTAATACAATATATCGATTCTTTATTCATCTATGCTCATAGATATAAATTACTGCGTATATTTTAACGTGTATAAAGATTTTTGTAATTAATAGAAATAAATAATGAAAACGCGTTTTGTTATTACTAGCAATAACATCTGCCAAACTGCAGAACACTTTGTTAGCAACTGTAGCCCATAAAAAGTCACTTATTCTAATTATATCGATATATCGAACCGCATATCGAACCTTAGAAATTTCCATCCTTGAATCTGTAGAACAAATATTGGTCATCACTCCTCACTATACAGATCCTTTTCGTACTACAATGAGATTCAATCAAAGGTAGACATTTCCTCAGGTTCTCTAGCCTCAGTAAAAGTTGCAATTTTCAGAGCCCTCGATGAATTAGATACATAAGCGTTTATATCGTTAGCTTATGTCAAAATCAAATCAAAATCAAAATAATCTTTATTCAACATAGACCTTTACAGGCACTTATTGACGTCAACAGACAAAACAAAAAAAAAGCTTAAAAATAACAAAAACCTTGTCCGTACGTACGAATAAGGAAAAAAAAATATTGACTCGACACCTGTTCGGAAATTGGGAGAGCCTTCTCGAGAAAAACAGGCAAGAAACTCTGAAGGTCTATTTTTTATCTCCTCTTTTCAATGTTAATAATTATAATATTATAATATAAAAATACAATATAGTATAAGATACAATCATACCTAATACGATTACAGTCGTATGTATGTTTACATACACATATAAAAATAATACAATATTATAAATAATGTTGTTACCAAACATGGCTCTATGAATAGTGTCCCTATTCCCAAATAGTGTGATCATTTAGATAGTCACTTACTTTATAATAACCTTTACTCATGAGTGTCTTTTTGATATGGATTTTAAATTTATACAAAGGCAAATCAATGACACTTTGCGGAAGTTTGTTAAACATAGATATACATTTCCCCAAGAACGAACAGCTAGTTTTATGGAGTCTGAACATTGGAACGGCAAGTTTATTTTTGTTTCTAGTATTCACATTATGTAGATCACTGTTTTTATTGAATTTATTATTGTTTCTATATACAAAAACTAATTTATCATATATATATTGACTAGCTAAAGTTAAAATATTAATTTCTTTGAACAATTCTTTTAGGGATTCTCTAGCCCTTAAATAAAAAATAGCACGAATCGCTCTTTTTTGTAAAAGGAAAATACTCTCAATGTTAGCCGCAGATCCCCATAGCAGCAGTCCATAGGACAAAGTAGCAGTCCATAGGATACAAACACACAAACTTTACTTCTTTATAGTACGTACGGACAAGGTTTTTTTTTTAAGCTTTGTTTTTTTTTTGTTTTGTCTGTTAACGTCAATAAGTGCCTGTAAAGGTCTATGTTGAATAAAGATTATTTTGATTTTGATTATGATTTGTATATTTGTTAAATTGTAAGGGGTAATCTCGGGGTCTACTGAACCGATTTTAAAAATTCTTTCACCAATAGAAAGCCACGTAATTGCTGAGTGTCATAGGTTATATAAAAAACCGAAAAATAAAAAGGCTTTTACATGGTAGTCCGTTTTGCAAAGTGAATCGGAGAAAAAACGGGCAGCGGATGGCTTCTGGTTTAATTCGGTTCGCGTTCGTGCTCCCTTTGGGGATTATTATTATTTTGCCCAACAAAGTGGGCACTGGTCAGCTAGTGTTCAATAAAAATATATTTTCATTATTGATTTTGATTTTTTATCGCGTAGTTTCTGAAATATATTTAATATATCACAAACTGTACCGCAATTAAACGTCATGGTAAAACTGTACTACAAGCCTATGGCCCGCATAATAGGACAAGAGTCAAAGTAACGACATGTTTTTTTTTAAAACGTCGCCTCACACTGGGATTTTTATTCTGTGTCGTCGGTGCAGTCACAAACATAGAAATCTCACATGCACATACACCCAGACGAGCACAAATTTTTGTAGGTCATATAAAATATCTGTCCCGTGCGGGAATTGAACTACTCGACCACTGCGCTTAACGTGTCGTCGTTTGGCGCAATGGTCGATTGGCCAAGGGAGTCGACAAATATTTTGTGCATATTAATATTTTATATTTATAACTGCACCCACGACACAGGATAAAATCCTAGTGTGGGGAGACATTTCTCAAAATGATTGATAAAATTCTCAAATCTTTGCTTGATTATCTTCGATCATATATTTCTGTAGATACACAATTCCATAGAAAATCAAACAAAATATCGGCCCCGCGTCTATACATAGAAGAATAGATGTATATTATAGTACCAATTTTGAAAAAAGTTCTAAAGTGTCATATAATTTAAGCCAATTTAAATCTTAAGTAACGTAATGAAGTATGAAAATAAATCCTTGTTAAGGTCGTTACATATTATCTTCTAGTATCGATGATATAATGATGCCGTGAAATCAGAAATGCACAATACATATTTGAAAACAAATATATTGGATAATAAGCCCTTAGTCCGTTGCAATTAAGCACAAATTCATTTCATATAATAATGCTCCTACGTTCCATTTGACTCCGAATATTGTGCTCGCGTCTTATCGCATCCTACTTGAACATAGACAGCAGTGGAGATGCTTAGTTTTTTTTTTTTACACTTATCTTAACAGTACGGAAACTTTTTAAATTTTAAACATAAACCAAGAAGTATGTAGAATTAGGTGCTAAGGAAAGTACAGACTTTATTAAGACAGGGTTTCTCAACCTTTATTTTGCCGAGCCTTACAAACAAAGAAAGCGGAAAACTAAAAAAAAAAGAAAGACAATCACAAAAAATGGTATAGGCGACTCCATCATTCCACTGACCTTTTTCTGAATCGAAGTTGATTATAGTTCCAAACCATCTCTTTCTAGCTATAAATCAGACTAAAACTCAAATAGTTTTAGTCTGATATTATAATATGCCACCTACATGTCCCGGACACGACCCTGCTTGTTATAATTATGAAAAACGTATGTTTTTTGAACTAAAGATGTTGTTTATCGAATGAGACATTTTTATTGCATCGAGATAATTTCGACTCGAGTCCATATTTCACGCTGCGTCCTTGACATATCGGCGGAAGCCTCGTTCGTAATCTATCAGAACAATTGTTCTAAGACGTATCTTGGGATCCGGCTCTGCTTTCGTTTCACGAATAACAATAGCGAGATTTAATTTAAATATTTGTGATAACCGTAACGGCCTTCAATAAATACATTGAATAAACATTAATCTCGCTATAAAAAGTCTTTGAGGCGACTATAAAATCTGTATGTATCTATATGTGTATTTTTTTTCCTTGTCCGTATAAGGTTATGTAACTCTTAAGTTCCTTGTGTCCTTTTAATTTTACATTTTTTGACCTCAATATATACTAATTAATGTGTATATCAGTGTTCTTGTATTATTGTTGTGTTCTGAGTAGTCAGAAAATTTCAGAAAAAGCGTGACTAGCAGTGCATGAGGGCGTGCTGGTCCCAACATTAATGTACGAAAGTGAAAGTTGGGTATGGGAGAAACGACATGAAAGTAGAATAAATGCAGTAGAAATGAGAGCTTTGCGGAGTATGGCAGGAGTAAAACTGAGTGACAGATTGTATAATGAAGTGAAGTGATTAGAAAGAAATGTGGTTTGAAAGAGGATATCGTGACAAGAATAGAGAAAGGGATGCTTGGGTGGTTTGGGCATGTGGAACGGATAGATGAAAGCAGACTAACCAAAATGATTTATGAAGCTGGAGTGAGTGGAGACACGGGACGAGGAAGACCTAGGCGAACATATTTCGAACAAATCGAAAGTGTCCTCAAAAAAGGCCAGGTCAGAAGTACCCGCAATCGTCGAGCATGTATGAGGAATGTTATGAAAGTAGATGAAGCGAAAGAGATATGTAAGGACCGTAGCAAGTGGAAGGACGTAATCTCTGCCTACCTCCGTGGGAAAAAGGCGTGAGTGTATATATGTATGTATCAGTGTTCTTATGTATGTAGTGTTTTATACAAAATATAGTATGATAGTTGTGTGATTTGTATAGAATTTGTTTATATTTTTGTGATGCAATTATAAATTAAAGAATTCATATTGTTTCTTCTTCTTGTTATATATGCCATTAATTCATGCTAAAGTATATGATACTGTTTAAATGGCCAAGTGCTTTTCGGGACCCAGATCTAAATTTTGGATATGTTGTTCTCGTGGTCGAGATGAGCAAAAAATGTAATGGTCGCAAAAAAAGTTAACGACTCATTTTCCCGCTAGGGGGTTCTGAAGTCTGAATTAGAAAATCGTGGTTTTCGGCAGAATCAGCATATTTTTGGATATGTTGTTCTCCTTGAAGAGCTGATTCAAAAATTCGATATAAATCTAAATAAGAAAATCGTGGTTTTTATAGAAGAATCTATGAAGTGAGAGCTAGAGCCCCCTAGCGGGAAAATGCGTCGTTACTTTATTCCAAAAGTTAAATATTCTGAATGGTGCGTAGCAGCCTTAAGTATTGGATTAGGTACTTGACATAAAAATTTGTTTCTGAGAAAAAAGGTCTTGACAGACGGACAACACAATCATCCTATAACGATTCTATTTTGGTACAAAACCCTTAAAAAAATGTATTTAATGACTTTTGTATAATCTTTTGTGCACATAGAAAATAATACAAATTAGTAACAAAATATTGGTGTCCTTTTTTACCCTTACGTGCTGTCTCACCTTCCCCACGCAATTACCTACCTTACCTTTATATTCAGAGGCATTCATAGCCGGGTGGTATCCGGTGCAAGGGGTTATTAAGATGACTACAACAGTAGCATACCCTTTATGAGGATTTACTACCATCCCCCGTGGGAAAAAAATCCCTAACTCTTCTCTGGTAATATGACTGATCCTTCATTATCACTTGGCATAGAAAACTATTCTTCCCTATCGCATGTAAAAAATATTAATGATATATCAACAAAATGAGTCACAAAAAGCTTAGCTTTGAGCCATTAAGCTCAATGAGGCTTTGTCATAAGCATAGAACAATAGCTATTCCGTGACAGCTGACATTTGACCTCCTGTTGAAACTTGCCAGACTGTGGACACTCGATGCCACAAGTTGTCTGTGTACTTAATTTTTAAAAGCTCCTTTTCGTAAGAGGTTTGATATAGTGTTGGCGAAATATATTTTTTATCGATATTTTAGGGTAGGTTGCTGTTGGTTTATTAAATTCATGTTAGTCATTTTTATATTTCTATTTGTAAATAGTTTCTACACTAATTACGTATATTTTATCAGCGGTCACGTGTAAGTATGTTGCAAAATCTTAATTTCTTAAACTAAAGTCTTCAAAATCTAAGAAGTCCATTTTTATAGGTGTCTTTTTCATAGATTATCTGTCAGTGTCATAGCTTTTATTATTGTAGTAACATATACACTTAGACTTAATATAAATCTGTTAAAATGGAGAACTATAGTAATTCTATTGACCTATAATATACAGATATATACTCATACCTCTTTCCCATGGCAGTAGACAAGAATCACAGTTTTCCATTTGCTGCGATTCAAAAATACTTTCCTAGCTTCATGCACGCCCGTCGATTACGGGTACTTCTATAATCACTACTGAGGACTAATCCATGATCAGCAATAAGATTTGTAATGACAATATTTGAATTTTAATTGTAAATAAATATTTATAATGATATCAATTAAAGTTAATGTCAAATAAACTTGAAATCTTTTTTTTTATCGTCTTCCGGTATAAAACTACTTTGTTGCCAATCGGTCAGACACACATTAATAAAAATTAAAATTGATACTGATCTGATTTTAGTAATGTTTCGTAAGTAACATTTAATATGTCATACATATCTGAATAATTAGCATAATAAAACAGAATGAGTGAACGAATGAATAATAGAATCTGATAAACTGTTCCGGAAGGAGCCTGGGCTTTCTGGTCTATCATAAGAAGACAGTACAAAAATTTATGGTGGGTGTTAATCGTCGCTGAGATCATCTCTTACCCCTAAAATGTAATATTATTAAAGTACACATAGCAACGTGTCAGACTTTATATGTTGATATTGACTTAAGTCTTATGTCTTAATGTAAAACTTGATATGTCTCTGTATGTATGCTAAGCAGTAAAGTGAATTTTATCAATATTATTATCGAGTTTTTAGTCAAAAGGTTATTTTTTCTCTCCCCTATTGATACTCACAGAGATACATATTGAATTATCGATATTATATTAAACAATTACATCACTACAGCTCAAGTTTGTGCAAATCGTTAGCTCAACTACATGTGGACAATGTAAGATCTTAATCTCCTTGTACATAGTGAATATTTAAAATATTGCTATTGCAAATTAAATCCTTTTTCTATGCAGACATTTTGAAAAGGTTTAGTATCTCAAATGAATAGTAATGGAGTAAAATAATAAATAAAATTTATGAATGATGAACATGCTCATATTGCAAATTATATGTAATAAAAAATAAAGTACATATCACACGCCAGCGGAAATAAAGAATTTGCTCATCCTTATGAGGAAATTCTTTAGTAGCGCTGGCATTTAATTTTGCAATAAGCAATAACAAAAAATGGGAAAATGATTTATTTCAACAAAGTCATATTATATTACTGTTTCTTACCTCAACGATAAATGCACTTGGGTATAAAAATAAGCTTTTGATGTTTATTTATTTATTGAGAGATAACAAACAGTTACAATATATATAGTATGATTTGGTTTACAACATCCAAACATGCTAATACTGCAACCAACTACGTTATCCACAAATTAAAAAAAACCGGCCAAGCGCGAGTCGGACTCGCGCACCGAGGGTTCCGTACAAACCTGCAAGGTTTACAAAGTTCGTTCATTACGACAATCGAGTCATAACTATGGTATTTTTATTGCAAAATGAAATTCATAACATTACTCTACGCGTTCATGAAGAAAAAAGTAATAAGTTTATATTTATTAAAAAATATATATTTTGTGATGTAACTAAAAATTTATGGTTTTCGTAATTTTTCCTTTATCTATGCTATAAGACGTTGCTTCTGTAATGTAATAATACTCTTACTCACCAACTAGATTTATAAAGGAAACACAAATAATACAAAATAACAAAGTGACTGATTTAATTATCAACTTTAACACCATAAAGGTATATTTAAAACTTTAACACTATAAATGGATATTTTTTGTAACAACTAAATTAAAAATTACCAATTAAAATAAATAACTTTATTAAGTACTTAAAATAACAAATTTTAATGAGTAGACACAAGGGCAGGTTGGTTCTGGTGCTGTTTGATCAATCTCGGCAAGGATATTTAGCAACAATGGTTGATCAGGGTATTGAAATAAACTATTTAATGGTAATTCTAAAATCTAAAAAATAACATGTATGCTAATGCTAGATTCCCATCCCCCGGTGGTTAGTACTGAATACCTTCCTTGAGACTGGGTCCAGACACTCTATTTTAACTCTTCTTTTAATAAATTGCAATTATTCTTCTTCAGGTTTATATAATTTTCTTCAAGGATATTGTAATTTATATATGTTTTTCTTACATAAATTTGTAGGGCCGGGCCTTTCAGGTATAAATACCTCCCGGTACCTTTTTGCCCTGTTACATATCATAAAATGCTACATTATCATAGTCATGGACTCACTGTGGGTGGTCTATGCGGTTCAGAAGGAACCCATATACATTATTGTTCTTCATACAATTAAATCTGACAACTAGGTTACAAAGAAAAAAATATCAAACATGATCTATTGAACATTCATCAAATTATGGTACATTTACATTTTAAAAGAACAAGAATTTACATTATTTATATTATTATGATTAAATACAAACACCAATTACCTCAAATACATGAGATTAGCAACTGAACAACTAATTTCAGCATGATTTGGTATGGGTGGTTAAGCCTACCCGCTCAAAACAAATATCAATAATTATTTGTGAAAATCATTACTATTGGGAACAAATTGAAATTAAAGAGATTAAAGAATTAAAGAGATAAATGCAACTATTACTGACCTTTTTATCGGGCTTTCAATATGTAAATATTTTAGTTTATTATTTTTTCCTAAGTGCCGGTGGCAACTAGGTTAAATTATGTTCGTTCCAAGAGATATGGATAATTTTATGGGAAATAAAATACTCCTGAAATTTGTGATCCTGACACCACTTTCAGTAACTTATATACGTAGTTATATATCGAAATATGCGTGAGATTTTTACAATAGATCGATTCCCAATTCCCAGATTTCAGATCTCCAAGTCACAGATTAGTATACCATTACAGATTGCTTACCACCGATGAGGCACAGACTATATAGACGATGTATAGTATGTGATGTTTGTTATTAAATGGGACTAGGATGGTGTGGAAACTATGTCGATCCGCCACAAATAAAGGAAAGGAAGAATTGATCTTCCTAAATTTAAGTTTAATCCTAAACGATATTTTTGTAATCGGCAGTGCAAATAATTTGTTGTTAATTAGTATCCGGTATATAATCTGTGGGCAGTTATTAATCTACGACACTGTTTTTAATCTATGAATTCCGGAGTGATGTTTCAGTATTATTAATAAAGAACCTATCTTTGTAGACGACGCTTGGCTAGATTTGGTTGCCCAATTTGCCCATAGATAATGGTGTTAGGATCATGATAAGCGGCCCACACTATAGAACTGTCAATGTCAAAGTAACAATTCGACGTAAACATAACCAATGCAAGATACAATTGTAAAAGTGATTTTAATCAATATGAATAAAAAAGTGTCTTTAATAGTACTTAAAATCAGTGAAAAAAAAGTGTTACACTTCGTACCAAATTTCAAGATTCTGAGTTCACGGGAAGCACCCTGTAGGTTTTGATTCCCTTGCAAGTGTCGAAAATTTGCGGCATAAACGGCTGTATCTTTTGATTGCGTTGGCTTAGAAGTTTGATTTTTCCACAGCCTCAAGGGACAGTAGACCTGAGTAATTGATATAAATTTCAGCTTCATACCTCCACGCGTTCCTGAGAAAAAGGGTCTTGACAGACGGACGGACAGACGGACAACAAAGTGATCCTATAAGGGATCCATTTTCTCCTTTTGAGGTACGGAACCCTAAAAACGAAAATAGTGCGCTACATTTGACCTCGGCACCACTCAGCACATACATATATATATCATACATACACCATGAACAGCATCCAATTTGGTTTATTTTTATGTTTAAAATAAAACTAAAAAAAAATAAAAGCAAATTACGTTAAATATGTAAACATACTAGCTTTCTGCCCGCGCCTTCGCCCGCGTAAATTTCGGTATGGGGTCTATAGAGGGCTGAGGGCCACAGCTTTTGTCCACGGCTACATATGCGCGGAAGTCGGTTTATGGCGCGAAGGTTTTATCGCGCTTCCCGTGGGACTAACCGTTTTTCCGAGATAAAAAATACCGCAAAACCTTGCTCAAGAATCACTCTATCTATTGATGAAAACCGCATGAAAATCTGTGCAGTAGTTTTGTGAGCGAAGCCTTTATTGCGCATCCCGTGGAATCTGTAAATTTTTTCGGGATAAAAAGTAGCCCATCCCCTCAACTATGTCCACGTAATAAATCACGTCAATTCGTCGCTCCGTTTTGCCGTGAAAGACGGGCAAACAGACAGACACACTTTCCCGTTGATAATATTAGTATGGATAAATAAACACATTTAACTAATTAATATTAATTACAACTATGTATATGATTATTAGAGATTATGTTAGTGCTTAAATCTTCAAGTAATTATTCTTAACGATTCCAATTTAAATATGCGTTTTGACAAATGAAATACATGTACGGATACAAACATAGAATTTTGAAATAATTTTTCAAAATTCGATTTAGAGGACAGCGCAGTCCAGTGTTTGTACGACAAACACTGATAGCAAATAAATTGTCAACACGGACCTTACGCTTAAGAGCGGATCTCGGAACTGTGTAATAAATTTTACTAGTAAGGTCCATGCAGTCAAATCCTACTACTATTATAAAGGCGAAAGTTTGTAAGTATGGATGTATGGATGTTTGTTACTCTTTCACGTAAAAACTACTGAATGGATTTGAATGAAACTTTACCACAATATAGCTTATACATCAGAATACCACATAGGCTACAATTTTTGAGGTTTCTAATGTGAGGTCGTAAAAAAAACACATTTTTCGCGCTTACATTGCAAACGCTGACTGAATCCTACGTACTCGTAGTTTATAGGAGCATACTGCAGTAGCTACCTATAGGCCTATGATTAGGGCTCTGCAGTGCTTAGTTACCGTATTTCTTACTTATTACTAGACTAGACGGGACGAACCTGAAGTCCACGCGAACGAAGTCGCGGGCAAAAGCTAGTTTAATTAATAATTGTGTACAAAATATTAATCTCCAGGTACTGTCTGTCCTCCAAAGACAACATTTAAGAAGCTGCGAATAGGACAAAGTTTGCCAACAACATCTATAATGCATAGTTCTTCGTATTTCTTTGTTATAGTTGTCATTTGTATCTTGTGTAGCTTTAATATTTAATATTTTTTATAACGATTCAAAGTGATCACGTGTGTTTGAATCTTAATTATTATACTAAACTAAACTTGCTAGCCGCCATGTTCTATACAGTTGTACATGTTGAGAATGAGTCCGTGGTGAATTAAGTAGATTGTATTTATTTATTAAGGAACAGCAAACAGCTACAAAATACAAATAAACACAAAAATTACATAAAAGAAAGTTGGCAATATTGTAGCAACGCTATCCACGTGTTAATTAAAATTAATAATAACAAAAACACAGTCACGAGCCGCTGTATATAATACTAACAGTAAAAAAAAAATTGTGGTACAAAGTGGAACAGAAAATAAAAATAAAAATAAAAATAAAACTATATACTACTTAAATAACACATAAAATTAAAAAGAGATTAAAAACCCTTCGATTGGTCGTCTTCACATGCGTCTTTGAGTTTCTTTACAAGTGTATCAAGGACATTTCCTCTCAATATCCTTATTCGATCCGATCGAATTTGTATGTGGTTTGAAACCCTAGACTAATTTATAACAAGGCCAGTGTAGTAACCACCAAACCAGCGATGCTCTTAGGTCGTTCGTAAATGCATGCAGTTTCACAGGCGCCCACGCATGCGCCGGATTCCGAACCAGCTCAATGCCAAAACCATTTTGGGCGACATTGACAGCTGCTCGAAAGAATTTCCATAATCGTCCGTTATGACTGTCACAATTATTACATTTTGGCCGATGTTCTTGTATTATTGTAATCTTCATCATCCTCATTTAATAAATTCGACGAGTAATTATTCAATTTTAGGGGACGTTATTTTAGAATAACTAGGAAGCAATTCGCTAACGAGAGCTATTATCAAGACTGAAAAATGATACTTAAATAGTCGATTATTTGTCAAGGTAGTAAATAATACTTCTTAAGGTAGCAATGTTTATTGAGTCCAGAATAAACTGAAGGATTCTTGAGTGTTACGAAGGGTTCTAAAGTAGATAGATAGATAGATAACACATTTATTCGTCTACACAGTACAGATACAAGACTTTTATACAATCGTCGTAAAAAATTATTAACAAAACGAGAGAACACACATATCAGTGACTGTTGGTAGTGTACTGTGCAAGCGAAAGTAGAATCCTAGACGTAGCGAGGGATTCAAAATTGCGTCGTCGTAGCGGGTCTCATTAACCAGTTAAAATAATATACACGTGATATAAGCGGCAATAATAATAATAAATGAAATAGTCCACAAAAGTTTTGACCAGAAATTACAATAGTTTCTCTGCATCTAGTTAAAAGAACTTCGTCATTTGTAACTTCAGTTAGCGGTACAAATTTAACTTGTTCTGTGAAAAAGAGATTCTTCTGTAGAAAAGGGTAAAGGAAAAAGAGGTAATTAGTGAAAATGCTTCAAAATTAATTTATATCATACATAGGTAAGAGGAACCTACGATAATAAGTGCTTTAAAATATTTAACAAATTTTAGAATCAATTTATGACAGTTAGAAAGACCTTTTAGTCTATATCATGAATCTATATAAATCATCCAGATTCATGGTAATTATAAATTAAAGTACACGCATAATTGAAATTAATAATTGGAAACGTCATTAATTATTATTGCATGGGGATTGCAGTAAAAAAAGTTTGAGAACAACATGTTTCACTATAATGCATATACTTACCATAAAATCTGTTTTTCGCCATTATTTTAAGTATAAAACTGAAAACACTGTCACTAACACCTTTATTCTCGCACAACACAAGAAATACTAACCGGCAAACGTTTGCAAAAAAAGATATAGCCGTTTTATGTATTTTACCTATAAACAGTGCCGTGGACACGCGAGGCGTGTTCACTATTTTTCAAAGTTGCAGTGCCGTGAACACGCCTAGCGTGTTCACAGTATTATATCGCGGCATCTCGGTAAACTTTAAGAAAATCGTGGTGGCAGTGAATGAGTTAATATCAGTAATATATGATTTAATATTCAAATGGGAAGGAACTGGCTACTGACACACAGCTAGCGCTAGTTTGGTAGCCAGGGCTTGATATGGAATTGTATTATGTGTCTGAATTCAATAAATGATTTTGTTTGTGTGTTTGTTTGTATCTAACTGAGCATAGTCTTTAGCTGCATTTTTCGTGGTGCGTTTGGAATTTAGATGTAGTTGGTACACTCCACGCACACTTTCAATAAATTTCGCTTAAATATAAATATTTTTGATAAAAATATATATTTTAACTACCATCTGCCCCGACCAGGATTCGAAACCGGGATGGCAACACCTTGAAACCGGTGTACTGTCCACTCAATTGTAGAGGTTGTAAAATAAAGTTAGCCAGCATCAATTCTTGTTAGAAAACCGCTTTAGTTATTAGAGATACAACATCCGCGTTCAATACACAATATTATGTACCCCGAAACGAAACGGAACGCGGAACTTTCGGCTTATAAGGCAGACGCACTGACCACTCGATGATAATTATTGTCTCAACTAATATTTATAAATGTCATTCATAAAAGAAGATCCGCAAGCCGCGGTGACGAATTCCATCGCTTATAAATATACTATGTATTTGCATTACTTTTTGTGTCAACTTAAGTGTAGGAAATTTATGTTTTTATAATCTTGCTAAGTAGCAAGTTAGTGTTCTTCC
The DNA here is from genome assembly GCA_036419045.1 of Scirpophaga incertulas. Lineage (NCBI taxonomy): Eukaryota > Metazoa > Arthropoda > Insecta > Lepidoptera > Crambidae > Scirpophaga > Scirpophaga incertulas. Next base: position 1,805,005 of record CM071639.1, on the reverse strand, counting down.
TTTATATACTCTACCTATTAATATGTAAGCAACAAAAATATTACGTTATAATTATCGCTTTTGTATGTAATCCAAACAAAGCTTGCAGCTATTATGTAATCCTTGAGCTTTTTTTGGACTTACGCTGAAGTTGCATATATATGTTAGCATAAATATTTAGGTTTTACCTTTTCTAGTTTGGGAAGACAAAGTACTGAAAGTTGCGCCCCTGGCTGGCGACGAGCGGTGCAGTTCCGTGCCGTTAAGGCCGGAAGGGAATCAATGCAAATTGATCGCGCTTCTACGGGCTCAGACTCAGTGTAGTGGAGGGTGCAAATCAGAGTAGTTGAGGGTGAGAAGCGACCCGGTAAGTGTTTGTACCAGTTGAACTTTCAAATAGAAACGACACTTATTTACGATCTGAATAATATTGTTTCAAATTAAACCAATTAATTATTTTAGTGTACATTTGAAATAACTTACAGATTTATATTTGTCATGAATATTTAACACATCGTAATGATATATTTTTATTGACCTATAAACTCGTATGATAATTATATTAAATAAAGCAATAAATTACTTTAGTTTTTTTTAATTTATGCTAACAAGAGATATTTAATTTGTTTCATAGATTTTTTAAACCTAACCAATATCATAAGTGACTGCACAGAAATGCACCTATAGTTTTATAATAATGCAAAATATTTTGTAAATGCTTTATTTCTAATTTTATTAAATTTTGTTCCACTTTTTATAAATTTTAGATAATTACCAATTATACTTAATATGATTTTAATTTTACAGCTATAGTTTTACAAATTACAGTTACTAATAATCTTATAAAAAATTAATTACATGTTTTTACAAATATTATTTCTTTACGTTTCCCTCAGGGGCGTTATATCCATAATTAATAAGAAGTCTTTAGTCTCTTTTAATTCAAATCGTAAACAGGTTATTTTGGTAAAGTGCCTATTCACAATAACCTTATAGTTATTAATAGTTTTACAAATTTTAGTAATTAATAATCATTAAAATTTTAATTACTAATAATTTTTACAAAATTTATTTCTTTACGTTTTCTTCACTATCCACCATATTAATAATAAGTCTATATCGTTTTCAAATTAAATCATATTCAGGTTAGCTTTGGTAAAGTATGTAATCTTAATAACCTTATAGTAAGTAATAGTTTTACTAATTTCAATAACTAATAATCATACACATTTTAATTACTAATAATTTTTACAAATTTTATTTCTTTACGTTTTCGTCAGCTTTGGTAAAGTATCTAATCTTAATAACCTTATAGTAAGCAATAGTTTTACTAATTTCAATCTATACTAATATTATAAAGAAGTAAAGTTTGTGTGTTTGTAAATTGTAAAGGGTAAAGGGTAATCTCGGGGTCTACTGAACCGATTTTAAAATTTTTTTCACCAATAGAAAGACACAATGTTGCTGAGTGTCATAGGTTATATTAAAATAAGAAAAATAAAAAGGCTTTTACGTGGTAGTCCGTTTTGCAAAGTAAATGGGTGAAAAAACGGGTAGCGTACGGAGCGCGATGGCTTCGGGTTTAATTCGGTTCGCGTTCGTGCTCGCTTCGGGGATATTAGTATTATGCCCAACGAAGTGGGCACGGGTTAGCTAGTAACTAATAATCATACAAATTTTAATTATTAATAATTTTTACAAAATTTATTTCTTTACGTTTCCGTCAACTTTAGTAAAGTATCTAATCTTAATAACCTTATAGTAAGCAATAGTTTTACTAATTTCAATAACTAATAATCATACAAATATTAATTAGTAATAATTTTTACAAAATTATTTCTTTACGTTTCCGTCAACTTTAGTAAAGTATCTAATCTTAATAACCTTATAGTTACTAATAGTTTTACTAATTTCAGTAACTAATAATCATACGAATTGTATTTACTAATAATTTTGCTGATTTTTGTTCTCTACGTTTCCGTCAGAGGCGCTGTATCAGTATCCATAATTAATAAAAAAAATGATATCGTCTGCTAATACAACTGCCTACGTCTAGCCGCTCTGGTATGGTATCTGAGCTTTAATAAAGGCTTAGATCATCTCACAAATGTCACCTCATAATATTGTCACTGACATTTAATACAGAACCTACACAGCAGTTAAATCTCCACAGCCACGGAAATGCCGAGCCCACGGATCGAGTTGCTCGAATAGTAGGTCTTATTACATTCTTGTGGAGCTATTACAAATCAATTTATTATAGTGATGTTTGTGGTATAGAATCTACGTGGAATGATAGAATTTTCGCTTTTTTATTTATAATTAGTGGACTCGACAGACGTCCTGTCAAAAAGATTTATAAAGATGCATGTTTTATTACTACTTATTGTGAGTGCTTGCAATATGAACTTTATACAATTACAATAAATTGACAACATAAAAAAAAAAGAATTGGCCTAATTGGTCCAGGCGTTGTTGAGTTATGCGCTTACCGACACATTTTGCGATTCATTTTTATATATAAGAAGATAAGATAATCTTAATCTTAAAGTTCTATTTAAGTTGGCCATTTGGGGCTTATAACGTAGAAGGAAAAACGTCAGTTTACGAAAGTGTTGCCCATAGAGCTGTCACCATATAACGGGATACGGTGTCCTGCACCTAGTTTTATCAGAACTGGAAGGAAGATTAACTGGATGGAGGAACAGATTAACTAGTAACTAGTAATTAACAGGATCACACCAAAAATATAGAGATTAAAGACCATAATCGCTAAATCATCTAGACGCAACAAACCGAACAACCACCCTGGAGACCTATTTTTGAATTACGAATGCGACTTCGAAATCACCGCTGACTAAATAGTCAGCGGTGACTTTGAGGTCACGGATTCGTAAACATCCAATTTTTGAAAGTCGATCGCAGAGCTGCCAACATAGATAAAGTACACACATAAATGTAAGAGTTCGGTTCCACGCAGAATGTAGTCGCGGCCGGTTATTGCCGGCTTAACCATTATGGTTTTTATATATATATATATATAGACTGAAAAATCAACATATCAACTTCAGACTCTAGTCAATAAGTTCTCTAAACAAAACAAAGATAACATTTCCACAAGTATGACTTGATTACGAGTGGGTGAGAGCACTCGTAAAGAAATCACATCCGTGACTAAGGTAGTCACATAAGTGATATTCAAAAATACTAATTATTGAAAATCGGTGATTATTAGTCGCATCGGTGATTTCGAAGTCGCATTCGTAATTCAAAAATAGGTCTCCTGGTCGGTGTTAATGTAGAATTAAGAAACTTAGTAATTGTAATTTTGTTTCTTTTAAATGTGTGTAGGTTGTCTGTGGAATTACTTTAGTACGTAGACTATTAAAAAAAACCAACAGCTATTTCATACACAGATACCTGCAACTTAACTCATCATTTCTTTGTGTAACTAAAGAAAGGGGTCGATATAGACCATCTACTGGCATAGATTATTTGAATACTTGCATCACCAATGTACAAGTGTTCGAGATAATAAAAATATCTAAAATAAAATGCAAAATTCAATTTCATTATTATTCAAGTTAGATTCAAAACAGATTATGATATATTCGAATGAATACACAGCAGATAATAATAGTTATACGATTCTCCATGAAGTCCGATACAATATACCGACAGAGCCTTGAACTTTGATGAATACATGTTAAATACACTGATTTAAAACACCAATACGGCAATGTAAGATTAAATCTTATTATTTTTCTAAAACAATATTGAAACAGTTGGGAGTTGATTGTATTTCGAATAGCATGTAATTAAACAATATAGCTTGATAAAAAGGAACATATTTTAAATGGAATTTTTAAATTTATATTTTTATTTATACTTTTTATTGTGTTTGATGTATCTACTACTAGTTGATACCCGCGGCTTCGTTTGCGCAGGATTAGCATTTTGAGTAGTTTATATATTTTAATATTTCGAGTAATAGCAACTAGTAATTAATATATCGAACACAATAAAAAGTTGAAAAGTATTTTATGGCGGTTGGACCAGGCGTTCCGCAGGGGTCCATTCTTTATCCTTTACGTTACACATATTGCATAGCTCAAACAATTAATAAAAGCAAATGTTCGTATATATTCTTTAATCATAATGGAAAATGTGATAAATTTATTTATTAAATGGACGGATATGAGCTGTATGATGTGTTGAACTGTATGATGTACTAAGTGGTGCCCGCGACTTCATCTGCGCAAGATTTGTATCTTTATGAATTCTAGCCTATATGTTACACTGATGTATAAGCTATATAATTAAAATTTATATTAAAATCCGTTCAGTAGTTTTTACGTGAAAGAATAACAAATATTCATCCATACTTACAAACTATCGCGTTTATAGTACCAGTAAACTTAACAATGAGATTTAAAGCAATACAATAAATAATAAAATATATATTAAAACAACGTATTTACTGACTATTCTTTCCGATTTCTGCCCGCAGCTTCGCCCGCGTGGATTTCGGAATTGGGTCTATAGAAGGTTAAGCTTTTGCCCACGGCTACATATGCACGGAAGTCGGTTTATGGCGCGAAGGTTTTATCGCGCTTCCCGTGCGACTATCCGATTTTCTGGGATAAAAAATACCGCAAAACCTTGCTCAAGAATTACTCTATCTATTGATGACAACCGCATGAAAATCTGTGCAGTAGTTTTTGAGCGAAACCTTTATTACGCATCCCGTGGGATCTGTCGATGTTTCCGGTTTAAAAAGAAGCCTATGTTACTCTTCATCCCTTCAACTATCTCCACGTAAAACTCACTTCAATTCGTTGCTCCGTTTTGCCGTGAAAGACGGACAAACAGACAGACACACTTTCCTATTTATTATATTAGTATGGATAATTGCATATGATTATAAAGTAGTATATTATACATTTGTTTTTATTTCATACTTCGTAAGCCACGTTAGCGGAACGATTAAAAATCAAAATCAAAAATGTGTTCATAAAATATGATTTTAAAACTTTTGAATGTCAAAGATGCTACGCCATTGGTTCACAAGTCTACGGCGGGAGACGTTGTACTGGAAAGAACCAGCAAGAAAACCAGCAAGGGCTTTTTTGTTTCTCCCTTTATTTTAAAGAATCGTCAATTAGAAGCTGGCCTCTGATAAATAGTATCTACCCAACTTTCCTTCCTTGTACTAACTTACAGAATAGTACTTATCGATGTTAATTCATATAAATAAATTGGACTGGCGTCTGTCTGTTTGTTCGTTTGTTCCAGCTAATCTTTAAAATAACTGGACAGATTTAAACGGGACTATTATTGGCAGGTAGCTGATGTAACAAGGAGTAACTTAGGATGCCTTTATTAAGAAAATATTTTATAAAAACCTAAAAATAAGTGAATAAACTAATTAACTTTTTTGTTAAGCTCCACGCGGACGCAGTCGTGGGTACAGCTAGTCAAACATTATATTTTGTTTGTTTCATTGAAAAACATATAATTAAATTATGTTTAGTCCAAAGCAATAATTCCATCGTCAGCTTTCAATTAATAATTATTCTAGTCATAAAACACAGTTCTAAAATAACATTTCGCATACATCTTAACTTGAAAACGGATCAACTTTAAAGTTCAAGTTTAAAATGCTAATCGCTTGTTCAATTAATGTATTTTCTCATCGGCTATCAATATTTAATAAATGACGCAACTGTGTTCTAAAATCAATCGATTTTACTGTGAATTGTTGAAAAAATAGAGGTGGGATTCCCATGTTAATAAACTGTTTGTTATCATTTTATCGATTCCCATCTTAACATTAGCAACTGCTATGCCATAAGAAAATTCCTAATAACGTTGAGATTTTGAAATTCAAAGATATTATTCATAAATTCGTAACTAATGTTAATTTTGCATTAAAAATCACCGTTTTTGTTAAACTAGAAGATGTGGACTTACCCTAGTATTCAAATTGAATTAAAATTTACCAACGCAGTTTATTGAATTTTATTAATAATAACAAAATGGTTATATAATGAAAGTATTTTAGAAATTCTGCTGTGTACTTTTATTAGGCGATCTTACAATGAAAAAAAAAAATAAGCAACCTGAATACACCTGCGAAGAAATATTTACAACGGTCAATATAAAGTCGAAAAACCCGGTCTGGGAGAGTGTGGTTGATTAATACCCTTAGTAGCCTGATTTATTAAAGTGATTTTTTGTTAATATTACTGTTTTGCTACTGTTTTTGCAATACAGTATTTATTTTACATATGTATTTATATAGAAAAAAAACAGGTATCAATTTTGAAACTTCAGGCATTAAGGCCATGAAGAAATCTGATATACCTATGCATGAAATATTGGGAAACGTTGGTTTATTTTTATCGCATTACGACACTTTACACTTTTTACAGAACCAAGAGGTAAGTTTACTACAATTATTAAATTTACACTTATTTCTAAAATCCATAAATATTTTTTGACGTGACAACGTCTATTAAATTGGTACGGCGTGGAGTTATTCTCGAAAACACCGTAACGGCCGAATCTGACGCCACACGGAGTCCACGCTTAATTTTATTGTAACTATAAACTTCTGTATGAAGATGAATGAATGTATGCTTATTGTATTTAGTGTGCAAGTGCACATTACTCATAATAATTAATTTATGTATAACTTCAGAAGCAGAAAATTTAAACAAACTATTAAATAAAAATATAAATGTTATACATTACTTTATTTTAAATAATTTCATTGCACCCAGAAAAAAATAGCATGTAATAGACGTTGTCACGTTCAAATATCGGCAGTAGACGGAGTTCTACAGACAACCAATTTTTTTATGCCCAATACAATCGCAACGCACGTCAGTAGAGGGTATAATTGTACATCTGTATGGGGTCTTTTAGAAGGTACTATAGTATCTTGTCGACTGTTGGTACTGGGTCGTCGCCTTTTATTTTTTTTTTAATTTCATTGGAATACAAACAGTAAAATACGTACAGCCAAACTATGAAAAAAAAAACTAATAGTAATGTGAACATTCGGCTTAAAAGATTGGTATCAAAATTGAAACTCAAGGTTATTAAGGGTTAATGGATAATAACCCTAACTTAGAGTAGGCTACACTGCTACAAGAGTAGGCTACATATTGAAAATTTTATTGTAATTGTGCTTTGTATACAAGCCAATGATTAATGTATTATTTAAAAAAATAATAAAATCATTACTATTCATAATTAATAACTATCAAAATTATCATCATCATCATCATCATCAGCCCCTCTTCGTCCACTGCTGGACATAGGCCTCTTCGAGTGTACGCCACTGAGATCTGTTTTCGGCTTCTCAAAATTATATTTAGTCAAAAATATATTCTTCAAATAGGATATTTATAATCACTTATGTACGTCAAAAATGCTACGTCATTACTTCAAAAGACTCCGGCGGGAGGCCTTGTATCGTAAAGAACCAGCAAGAAAATCAGCAAGGACAATTTTCAACCTGTATTTTTACAGAGTCGTCGATTAGACCCAGATAAATAGTCTGAATCCAACTTCATTTAAATGCTTAATCAAGTTCACATTATATCTATAAAAATTATAGTTTCACTGTATTGATTTTATAATTAATAGCTTAAATAATATCACTATAACAAAGTATAAAACAAAGACGCTATCCCCCGTCTGTCTGTCTCTATGTATGCTTAGATCTTTGAAACTACGCAACGGATTTTGATGCGGTTTTTTTAATAGATAGAGTGATTAAAGAGGAAGGTTTACATGTATAATAACATCTATGAAATAGTGGAGAAATACTGTTATTTTTGAGGTTTTTAATGTGATGTCGTAAATAATTTTTTTTCCGCTTACATTGCAAACGCAGGCTGAACCCTACGAGATTTAGTATAGTAATTAACGACGTTCATAGTTTTTCAGTAGTGTATTTAGCATTCCTGCGAAGCCGGGGCGGGTCGCTAGTTGATGAATAAACTCAAAAACAATTGAATTGATTAAAAAAAAGCCATTAGATTATAACCTAATAGTTATATATTTTATGAGAATTTCCATAAATACTGGACTGATTTCAAAAATTCCTTCATCGTTAGGTTTCATTAGCAAAACGCTATAAAATAATTTATCCCTCCAGTGCGAAATCAGAGCTGGTCGTTAGTAAGTTTTAAAAAATATGGCAAACTCATTTTAAAAGTGATTAAGGGTTGTGAAGACTCGCTATGTCTTGTATTTATTGAACTATTGCCAGTAGCCTTAATATATTTATGAAACATTTGATTAATAACATTTAATGATAAACATTTGTAATGAGCTTTGAAAAATATGATGCAGGTATCCTTGTGGCGTCTCTTCGTACGATTTATCATATTCTATTTGTCGCTAAGATTCACTCGTTAATGAACTCTGAACCGAAGCGTGGCAAGCTTCGATTCTGACGTATGTATTTATTCGAGTGACTACGAATTTTAATTGGATTCATTTAGTTGCTCAAATAGTATTATACTGAATTGTAATGACACAGCGTAAGAGGTTATTTTATAGATAGATTATATATTTAAGAAAAAGCTAAAACAAGATTATATTTAACCAACTTTAATAAAGGAAGAGGTTCTCAATCTAACTTTTTTCTTTTTTGAACTGATTTGGATGATTCTTCTTCTATTTGGAAGCTGGTGCTTCTCGTATAGTTCCATTTTAATTTAGTTTAGTTGTGACAGTGGCACCCATGAGAAAACCATTTAAGTCTTAGATTTGAATTATCTATGTGCGCAAGAAATGAACGAAAATCTCAACATTACGTGGAACAGGTAATTGTATTTTAGATTCCATAAAAATAAACAAATATCATAACAATAAAAGAAATCCAGATGTAATGAATATTCACTAAACAGTAGAGAGATCCCAGTTTTCCACCTGCTAGCTTCCTCGAGTTTCATTAGTACTTGTATGAACGGCCGTGGTTTACGGGTACTCGTGACCTGACCTTCCATCAGTATAACACCAATTTGGTCCAAGTCTGTTCGTCTAGGTTATAGTGTAACGGTGTATTTTTACACATCACTCCCTGGCCCGGCTAAGACAAGGCAGTGTTGCGATCAGAAAATAAAACTAGTACAAGGTATTAACAAAATATATTTACAAGAAATTTAGAAAAACACAACAACAGACAACAAAGAGTTAAGTGTATAAAATATGGGTTCCTATAGATTAGAAAAATATTTGCTCTCTCTATCAAAATTGAAAATAAAAATTAAAAATACACACCACCTTTTTTAAAAAAATAACTAAATAGTTTTATTTAATCCTACTAACTTGTTCTTAAAGGTGTAACGTAGAAATTCCAGGAATACCAGCAGTTCTTACATACTTCAAAAGACCGTGATACCTATCAATATCAAAATAATCCCTCCTCAGCCTCGCCCATAAAAAAATAATATAATACAAACATCCTACATATCCATATAATACAAACAGCTTAGATTCTTCGTATACAAATTGGTGGTACATACCGATCGACAAGTTATAACCGTTTTGAGTATTAATTTTTATATAATTAATATTGCATTTATCTTATTCACTATAAAATGCTATATTTTTATTGTAATAATTTCGTTTTATTGAAAATATTTATCATTTATAAACATATCTCAGCAAGCCGCTGTAAAAACGCCAAATCCAAGCAAAAAAACAAAAAAAGATCGAAATATTTTCACCAGCGCCGGGAAACGCTGTCACCGCGTATGTGTCTAAAAATATTGATTAAAATCTACAAGGAGGTTTTAATCAGTAGAAGTATTTACGTGTTTATTTACTATGCGCCTATTTGATAAATGTATATAGGTATGGTTTATTGACTATATATATTTATAAATACAATAATAATATGTCTAATATAATAAGTAAGATTAAATATATAAAAGTAGGTAGATACTTTATATTATATACACGTATGTAATAAAAATACACCGTTACAATAGCTTCCCATTTTTTTTTGTGTCGTAAACCCTTTACCATATTTTTTGGTTTTGGGTAGGCCTGATATTGAATGCCTACATCCTATAATAATAATAATTAATATTTATTTCACACTTTTCATCCATATTTTTTATTAGTACGTTAGTAACAATATTTATATTTTTAAAGTAAGTTAGTAATGTTAGTGATAAAAATTATAATACTATACTACTTGCCCAATGACTGTCTCAATCTAGTGTTTCTGTATGAGACAATCAGGACGAGCAGTAATTGCCCGTAGAACACTGTTGCTGCTATTTCTCATACGTCGCAACAGGGACGACGCCTTTTTGCGTATAACTGCGTGGAATCCGTCAACCCGTGCATTCGCAAACATTCCAGAGGTGCTACAGAGCTCTGAAAGCATTATTGTACTGCACGCGTAATATAAGCTCGTAATATAATCGCGTACAGCTAACTCACAGGCCGCCCGAGTAGAATGTTTGACAAAATGCCCTAAATAGGGTAATCTTATCCTCTGCCGTACATCGAGCGAACTTTCGTGCAAGCATATTGCTTCTTACCGCCAGCGCTGTACGCTCTCTTTCAATGTCTTCATTGTCATTCAGATCAGAAGTGACAATATGGCCCAGATATTTAAATTTGTTTACATTTTTTAGTATTCTTTCATTTAATTTAATTGGTGGCACATGACTCGGCACACGATTCCCAGTATTAAACACTAGGATTTCAGATGTCTTTGAATTATTGGTGTATAATGCGACACCGCATACGTCTCACATACAGCTACCAGTTTTCTCAACCCCCCAAAAACAAAATTTTATGAACATTTATAATAAATTTTTTACTTAATTGCAACTTTTATAAATTATTTTATGTCTTTATATTAGATAGCTTTCTGCCCGCGGCTTCGCCTGCGTGGTTTTCGGGATTTGGTCTATAGAGGGTTAAGGGTCATAGCTTTTGCCCACGGCTACATATGCGCGGAAGTCGGTTTATGGCGCGAAGGTTTTGTCGCGCTTCCCGTGGGACTATCTGTTTTTCCGAGATAAAAAATACCGCGAAACCTTGCTCAAGATCACTCTATCTATTGATGAAAACCGCATGAAAATCTGTGCAGTAGTTTTTGAGCGAAGCCTTTATTTCGCATCCCGTGGGATCTTCCGGGATAAAAAGTAGCCTATGTTACTCGGGGATAATGTAGCTTTCCAAAGGTGAAAGAATTTTTGAAATCGGTCCAATAGTTTCGGAGCCTATTCATTACAAACAAACAAATCTTTCCTCTTTACAATATTAGTATAGATAAATAGGACTCCACAGTTTCTTGCCTATCCTCAATCAAGCTCTCTCAATTCCTTAATAAGTGTCCTTTTTTATTCGATTTACCTTGTTCGTACGTATAAGGTGTTGTTTTATACAAGTGTCTGTTAAGGCCAATGTTGAACTCGTTTCGATTGATTTGAATCTAACTTAAAATTAATTGAAACACACGAATAATGTTACGAGCAAAAAATCTTGCGGTATTGCACAACATATATAAGTTTAATTTTACGATTGTACGTCTAAGATGGTGTATGCTTACAGTAAAGCATTAATCTTAAGAATGCATAGATTTGATGATGTCAATTACGATTTTATTGCTTAGTTCAATGTGATCAATCAAAAACGTGGTAAGGTTGAACTAAATGTCAGTGATAACATTAATCAAGTAGGCGGAATCTTCCAATCAAAGCCAAATGAAAACTTAAGCTTCGAATACAACATTATTATGCCATTATCAATACAACTTTTGATGCCATATGATTGATCCGATTTTAGAGTTTCGTACCCAAAAGTTAAAATGGGACCCTATAACTCTGATATCCGAATGTCATCTGGCTGTATCTGGATGGTTGCAATTATTACAGATGGCGTAGTTTTGTTGGTACTATTACAAGAAATGTAATAAACTATTAAAATAAAGAATAAAATAAATATTTAACGGAGCTTTCATACAACAAACTTCATTTTTTTCTGGCGTTCGCTCGATATTGATAATTCTAACAAATGACACTTGAATTTTCACAGAAAATTTAATTATATATTCACTTTACAAATAAATAATTAAATATATGTTTAAGAGGATTTGCTCGTTTTTGTTCGATATTAACAACGACAGGTAGACTCTTTAAAAATAGATAATTAAAATAAAATCAATATTTAAGCTGTATGCTCGTCAATACAGTAGTCATATTTTTTGCCATTTTCAGATAATCGTACGCAACTCAGAATGTGCGAGATCAGAACTAGACTTTTAGATCTGAATTAATTCGCCATTGTGTCGAAGGATTCAATTTAATTATTATGAAACATCGGTAGGTCCTTACAATGTTTGAATGTGTTTTTCCATATTTACACTTATTTCAAGTTTCTATGGTGAAGCATCATGATGTAACCTGCATGCATGTTGGACCACACATACACTGGGTATGTGAGGTCCAACACGTGCTATGTTTTACTAAAACCTAATCACCCTTATATAGGATAACTTTTGCTCTTCGGTGGGAACAAATATGACCTAGAATGATAATTATGGTGATAAAAAGAGCAGAGATGCAGATTAAGTTAAGTTCCATTAAACTTTCCACCACCATTATACAAGTTTCAATAATGATTGCAAAAACACACGAATCATTACAAATTCCAAAACGAGTCTCATCATTATTAATTTAAGCTTTATGTGGAACGCGTTAAGCTTATATTTGTGTAGCATGGGAGAATCACTGGTTTTTAAGGTGAAATTATGTAATTATTGCTTGCGTTCAAGTGCTTTGTCAATTCCGACCTTTTGATTCACCTGTTTCGCCATTTGCCCGTGAATTTTTACGATGAATCTTATGAGGATTAACCAAAAGAGCCAAAGAGTTCATATACATTGATCATATGTGTCACTGCTTTGCTCTTTAATAAATTTAAAGCACTTGTTAAAAATATTAAAATTAAAAAATGATTCCTTGAATAATAAAAATGCTTGAATTTAATATTATTGACATATAATTTAATGATTCTGTATCAAATAATTCTGTAAAATTGTATTATAGCGTTTGTTGATGTAGACCATTAACAAATGATGAAAGAATTTTTTAAATCACTCGTCATTCAGTAGTTATCGAATTATTATCTAATAAGAAAGAAATATTTTCAGTATTAAATATTGTATTTAAACAATTAAATAATTAATGTAGTTATATTATTTGCTGATTTTAAGAAAAGAGGAGATAAAAATTATAGAGTTACTTGTCTGGTCTTATCGAGAAGACTCTTAATTTTTGAAAAAGTGTAAAGAAGAGGTTCCCAAACGTTTATTTTTTTTGTTCCCCTGAGGAAAATGCATTAACTTGCATACCCCGGCTGTGGCGAGCCGGGGTTACGTGGGGCTCTCTCCCCACTAAAAACCTCAGGGATGGCCTTCCTCAGGCATGTAGGGAGCCCCCGGGAACATCAAGCCACTTCCGGGAACCCCCAGCCTCCGCTCCCCTGTACTTATCTGATATTCAATGCCTACACTGCCTACCCTACAACTTACAACATTTTATAAACTTTTATAATACATTTTTTACTTCGTAGGTACCTACTTTAATAATTAAGTTTATGTCTTTATATTAGAAGACAGTATAATTTAACTAAATAGGCACTATCAGTGTATGTTGAGATCCATTATCGTGGACCCCCGTTTTCATTTCATGGACCCCAAATTTTTGTTTCGCTGACGTAGTCCCCTTGCAGGTTGTCATAGACCGGAATCTCTGGTGTAAACTATTATTATTTCTTTATATATATTCTTTATTGCACAAAAGACATTACAGTAAAAAAAAATATGCAGTGATTGGATGTGTACATGGGTGGGCTTATCCCTAAAAGGGATCTCTTCCAGCCAACCTTACTGGGTGTCAAGTGACTTATACTGTTACGTGGGAGAGATTGAGAAAAAAGAAACAAGATACATGGGTACATAAACTATATAAAATAAATACTAATAATATATAATTATGCTTAAATATACAAATATCAAATAAAAACTAATTTAAATTAAGTACATAAGATATTATTATATACTACTTATATAAAAATATAGTTAACTAACTAGAAACTTTCAATAAATGCTCCTTTAGCCTCACTTTAAACACTGTATCGGATGAGCTCTCGCGGATATTTACCGGTAGTCTGTTCCATAGACGCACAGCCGTCGCTAAAAGACTTTGATAGCATTCGGGTATTGCAGACTGGCTGCACGAGTGTCTTGGTTACACATGCACGCCTTGGATAAGGTAATGGCGGAAGGTATTGGAAGCGGGTACGGAGAAACTGGGGGAATTTAGGATTATTGAGGATTTTATATGGAAAGGTATACGTATTCGAGTATAAGATTATGAAGTTCTTAAACTATTTCTTTCTTTTAAGTTTTATATTTGTACTGTGCTTTCTGCCCGCGGCTTCGCCCGCGTGGATTTCGGGATTGGGTCTATAGAGGGCTAAGGGTCATAGCATTTGCCCACGGCTACCATATGCGTGGAAGTCTGTTTATGGTGCGAAGGTTTTACCGCGCTTCCCGTGGGAACGAGATCCGTTTTTCCGAGAAAAAAAATACCGCAAAACCTTGCTCAAGAATCACTCTATCTATTGATCTTTCTGTCGATTTTTTCGGGATAAAAACTATCTTTACGTAAAAAATCACGTCAATTCGTCGCTCCGTTTTGCCGTGAAAGACGGGCAAACAGACAGACACACTTTCCCATTTATAATATTATAGCAGTGTTGGCGTGAAAAAGTAACAGACCGACACTTTTGCGTTCATAATATCACTAAGGATTTTCATCTACATTGCTATTGGTCTATCGTATTTTATCTATTATCGTAATTTTTTCCATCGTAACTTTGCCAAATATAACTGTAGTCCCATAAATATACAACAAAATTCAAACTTAATGATCCCGGTTACACAAACCTATCTCACAAATGATATGCAATTTGTCACAAACCTGTCGAAAGCTCGTTATCGCGTCTTCATCTGACCGATTAACCCGAAGTTTGCGTTGGTAAACAAAGGTATTTTTGCGTAATGTCAAAATGGTACTTGCTATAAGCTATAGCAAATCTAGTGCGGACTTCGTCAAAGTGGTGCTAGTTTACATTCAACTGAACGTAAGTTAAAAATTCAACACTTATTGATGTCAAAACAATTTTAAAATTAAGATAATTAAATGAGTAATATAACATTGGACGGATGAATATCTACAGAAAAGGTATAACCTATCTACCTAGCCTAACTTAACTAATTATCTTAAAGGAATTAGGTCATGTCAAATCATAGTAAAAAGCCAGACACTTGACTCCCAAATTTGGCTATCAAATGAGTTAAAACTTATAGGCGAGGGGAGAGTCTCTATCTACGATACAATCTGGTTAGTGTGCCTTGATTGATGGTAGACAAAAAAAGTCTATCAAAACGAATCAACTACGATGGCACAGTGTGGATTGGTCACCATTACCTACATCTATAAATTTACTTGCAGGTGCATTTAGGTTGCCTCACGATGTTTCTATTTACTGCAGGTGCAACAGATAAATGTACATATGACATTCAAAAAACAAAAAACGTATTGGTACATAACAGTTTTGATAATTGTGCCATAAACCAGTGCCGTGACCAAAATGCCACTGGTGTACTTTCGTCTACAAACACGAACAAAACATCTCGGAAATCTGTATCTACTTGTCGAGAAGGTTCTCCTTCTTGGATCGGAATCAAATGATGATGAATAACTTAAAAATATCTGTTATTTTTATAAATACGATAATTTTTTTTTTCATTATATGGCGAGGTAAATTAACATTATTGATTATAATAATTATTGAATATTTATTTATTATTAGTAAACATACAAGCGATGAACAGACATTCTGTATATTCATGTGTAGTTATGTAAATGAAAACTAATTAATTTATGGAAATTCATAATTTGTTTGTAGATATTTCAATCGATTAATTGGTTTTAAAATGTTGAACTCACTACGGAAGGCACAATATTAGATACAAGTCGGAATATTAAAATTGTATTTATTTTAATAAAAAGATTCCAGTAGAAATAAGACGCGATTAAATGGTATTCCTGTTATTCAATAGCATTAAAAAAATGCTATGTATCATATTATTAATTTTACTTTTAGTAACATGGCTGATTATTATGCAAATTACAGATCTACAAAGAAACCACACGCAATTTCCGCAACAAAGCAGAAACAAAAATTCCAAACAGTTTCTACTAGTAAGAAAAAACAGCGTTCTCATTTACATAACTGTCTGTGATGCAGTTGTTAAATTAACAAATCGTAGAAACAAAACAATCTATCACCAGATCTTAGAGGACATTCTTCGTATATTGCGTGAGAGTTTAGCATTCCTTTTTATACCTCTTGCGCGACAAGCAAATTGCAACCTGACGTCATGGCTCATTTGTAAAATAGCGAACATTTATTAAAACACTGGACCAGCGTGGTTAACCCGACGTGAGTGAGGTTGGGTATGTCATACCCGAAAAGTTTCTAAACGCAGATATTTTAATGTTACTGTTGCCATGCAAGTCCTGGTGTTTCAGTAGCTGGAGGTAAAGATGCAAGGGGTGAGGTATAGTATCGAGTTTAGTGTTGCACCGGCGGCGACGGCAAATACACATGCGTACCCGCGGCTGGGGTATGGAATTGTGTTGATTTGTAGGTGTAATTTTGGTGCTCTATTACATGATCTCACAAGTCTTTTCAGTTCCTTTTTTATTTGTAATAATTAGAAGACATTATTGTTATATTGATATACCAAAGTTAGAATTTTTTGTTAGATTTTTATGGCAAAAGAAATTAATTGGCTGAATTTGTATTTTTCGAAAATAATTTAGATATTTTGTTATTTCAATAAAAAATAATGCTGCTTAACTTAATGTTGATATTTTATTTACTAATCTTGTTGAATAGTTACTATTATTAATATATCTTAAGCATTAATTCTAATTACATAATCATAGTATCAAAAATTTTACATCAAAATTTTGGGTATATCATACCCACCTCAGAGCTGGTGTAACAATTTCTCACTTCATTCACGCTGGGTTAACTAAGCCTCTCGGTGGCGATGAAGATGAATAAGTGTTAAAAATATTATTAAATTATACCTATTTAATATCTCAAGAAAATTATTTATGTTAAATACAATATTATGTACACACTCACTACTATCTAAATACAGTAAAAATATAAAATGAAAGAACGTTTTTAAAACTTTAGCCTTTGATTTGAACTGTGACTAAGACTAATCTTCAAGAGAGCTTTTTGGCCAACGGTCATGTTTATTAAGCTACATTTGTACACGTACTTTGCTACTTGTATGTAGACAAAGTAGAGGTAAAAATCCTAATTTCCTTACTAATACACTAATATTATAAATCGGAAAGTGAGTTTGTTTGTTTGTTCCGCTTTCACGCCGTAACTACTGAACCGATTGCTTTGAAATTTTGCAGACATAAAGGTAAAAGTCCGGATTAAATAATAAGTAACTTTTTATCCCGGAAAAATTGACATATCCCACGGGATGCGCAATAAAGGCTTCGCTCAAAAACTATTGCACAGTTTTCATGCGGTTTTCATCAATAGATACCTCAGATCAATAGATACCATTGACGACCTCCATAGTCGAGTGGATAATACACCGGTTTCAAGGTGTCGCCATCTCTGAGGTCCCGGGTTCGAATCCCGGTGGGGGCAGATGTTTGTGTGATGAATGCGAGCATTTGTACCTTAGTCATGGTTGTTGATATATATTTCAATAAAAATTATTTATATATGTATATGTATGTCTATCCGTTACCCTAGATCCCATTGCACAAGCCTCATAGAGCTTAGTTTGGGCTAGGCTAATTGGTGTAAGTGTAACAAATATTATTAAAAAAAAAAGATAGAGTGATTCTTGAGCAAGGTTTTGCAGTATTTTTTATCTCGGAAAAACGGATAATCCCACGGGAAGCGCGATAAAACCTTCGCACTATAAACCGATTTCCGCGAATATGTAGCCGTGGGCAAAAGCTATGACCCTTAACCCTCTATAGACCTAATCCCATAATCCACGCGGGCGAAGCCGCGGGCAGAAAGCTAGTTACTTATAAAGTTGTGTTCTCAAAATGATATTATTAATAGCAAATACGGTCAAAAAAGTACGTGTACTATGTCGTTGCTTGCATATTAGAAACTAGCAGCCCGCCCCAGTTTCGCATGGGCTTTAAACACACACATTACAAAAGTTATAATCTTTTATACACACACACACCCACACACACATACACACACACATACACACACCCTCCCATACATACTTTCTCTTTTTGCGTAGGGTTATTAAAAAGAGTAAAATGAAGAACACCGTCGTCGCTTATTATTATTATGGTGCCGTTTAACCGAACGGCGTGAGCGGCGACCATGAGACATTTTTCAAATAACTTACATTTTTAAACACATGATATATCTTTAAAATGGAATGTTTAAATAAAATAATTCAAAAAGTTATATAATGGTATTGAAGCAGACTTATAGATGAAGTAATTTATTTTGATAAGGATCAATTCCAATTGGCGGTGGAATTTATATTTATGACCTTATGAGGCCATTTTGCTCTTACGATATTCTCCGTTAGTATTGCATATTCTCTACCATTCCAATACGCACGGAATATAAACATATTTTTGATAAAGTAATGAAATCAATTGCAACATTCTTTTTACTCGCAATTAAATTTCAAAACATAGCTTTTATTAAATATAAACATATACAGGTACGTGTCAAACGAACAGAAACTTTCGAAAAAAAGACTCTACATTACTCATATTAAATCTTTACTTAATTCATAATGAAAAGATAAGGTTTGTATTTTTTCAGTAATTTACGATATTTCTGATCCAATTTCGAAAAAGTTTTCTATGAGGGTAGTTTGAACTCTGGGGTAGGAAATCAAAAGAATGTTTATTCAACACTGGCCTTTACATATGTACACTTATAAAAGACAATAATACATGCATATAAATAATTAAAAATTAACTCTACACTAATCCCAACTAATATTATAAATGCGAAAGTGTGTTTGTTTGTTTGTTTGTTTGTTTGTTACCTCTTCACGCTTAAACTACTGGACCGATTTCAAAAATTCTTTCACCTTTGGAAAGCTACATTCTCCCCGAGTAACATAGGCTACTTTTTATCCCGGAAAAATCGACAGATCCCACGGGATGCGCAATAAAGGCTTCGCTCAAAAACTACTGCACAGATTTTTATGCGGTTTTCATCAATAGATAGAGTGATTCTTGAGGAGTTTTGCGGCATTTTTTATCTCGGAAAAACGGATAGTCCCACGGGAAGCGCGATAAAATCTTCGCACCATAAACCGACTTCCGCGTATATGTAGCCGTGGGCAAAAGCTATGACCCTTAACCCTCTATACACCCAATCCCGAAATCCACGCGGGCGAAGCCGCGGGCAGAAAGCTAGTTGGTAATAAGTAGAGATCGGATAATCGGATGCATATTTACCTAAAGTTAATTTTTGACTCACAAATTATAGAAGCGGCTTTTTAAAATACATTTTGTTAAATAAACATCCCGGGAAAATACGGGACTGCAAATTTAACGTAGTGATATTGTTTGAAAATTACTAAATTAGCACTTGGTATTTATTTTCAAAAGACCGAGACTCCGGGTTCATTTATACAACTATGCATAAGTTTAGTTTCAGTTCCCCGTGCGATTTATGAATGTACGATTTATTACATGAAGAGTGTAAGACAATAATCAATTAAATAATTGAATAAAAAAACAGAAATGGTGAAAAATTTTATTTAACAAAACAATAAAAAGCCGTTTCCATACTTTGTCTTAAACTAACTTTAGGTAAATATGCATCCGATTATCCGATCTCTAGTAATAAGATAAGTAGGATATAAAATAACTTTTACTACGGCAAAATATTATAGAGCATAAAGTTTGTTTTAAAATAGTTACAAAACGTATGCGCCTTTCAGTCGATTGCTTCATAAGCCACATCGCATAGTTACAAGGTATTAACATATGTCTGCAAACGGTTAAATATCTGTGAAAATTTTACTGCTGCATTTTCACGACCACCAATCTTGCACAATACGTGTAATAGTGATATGCTAATAAGGATATAACTAGTGTCACCCAACGGAGACGACCTTGCGTCCTTGACATATAGGTTAAAATTGAACTAAAATATTTGACCCTGTCCCGAGTCGGACGTGCTTACTTCTGGTGTCGGACGTGCTTCTTCCAAACATTAAACAAATGTTTGGAATAGCTTACCTTATTTAGCTGTATGATTTTGTTATCACTAGAGATCGGATAATCGGATGCATATTTACCTAAAGTAAATTTTTGGCTCACAAATTATGGAAGCGGCTTTTTAATATACATTTTGTTAAATAAAAATCCCGGGAAAATACGGGACTGCAAATTTAACGTATTGATATTGTTTGAAAATTACTAAATTAGCACGTGGTATTTATTTTCAAAAGACCGAGACTCCGGGTTCATTATACAACTATGCATACGTATTTACATGAAGTTTAGTTTCAGTTCCCCGTGCGATTTATGAATGTACGATTTATTACATGAAGAGTGTTATACGAAAGTAGTGAGCTAGTTTAACTAAAACAATAATCAATTAAATAAATGAATAAAAAAAACAGAAATGGTGAAAAATTTTATTTAACAAAACAATAAAAAGCCGTTTCCATACTTTGTCTTAAACTAACTTTAGGTAAATATGCATCCGATTATCCGATCTCTAGTTATCACACCTACTAATAAAATAATAGGGATTTTTTTATGGATTGTTACTTTGTCACGTAAAAGCTACTTTATATATCAGAATAATATATAGATTACAATTTATAAAAATATACGCTAATATAAGCTACTTGAAATACTAGTCCAGCGCAGACGAAGTCGCGGGCACTAATTATAAAATATTTAAAAAAATGTTTGTCTGATTGTATTTAAAAGTCTTTTTGAAATCGTGACCGCATTAGCTATTTATAAATTAATAGTAACTAGCTAATGAATTGACACCAAGCTCCTACGGAGTTATTTATTTGCTTCGCAATTAAGTAACTTGACTTTTAGTGTTGTTGCAAGAATTGGAAACAAGCATTAATATGTGGTACGTACGCCATCTATTTTATAATGTTATTGTTTTTATCCTTCCTATCATAATGATTCATTGCTGTTAATTTATGACTAGAAAGAATTTAAACATTATAATTGATATCTTTTTATTGATATTTTTTTCATTTAGTAAAGAGTCAGAGGGCCTAGACAAGAGCCTTTCTATTTTCGTAATCGCATCGCTAAAATAAAAAATGTATGGTATTGACATAACCAATCATACAATACCATACATTTTTTATGTTAACGATGCGATTACGATTATCGAAAAGTATCTTGTCTAGGCCCTCTGGTTACTCAAAATCTATATGAAAATTAAATAGTAGTTAATACAAGCATAGCATATCTAATATATATAAATCTCATGTCACAATGTTTGTGCTCAATGAACTCCTAAACTACTTAACCGATTATAATAAAATTCGCACACCATGTGCAGTTCGATCCAACTTGAGAGATAGGATAGTTTAAATCTCAAATTGCTGAGTGTCATCATCATCATCATCATCATCATCAATTTTAAAAATTCTTTCACCAATAGAAAGCCACATTATTGCGGAGTGTCATCATCATCATCATCATCATCATCATCATCATCATCATCATCATCATCATCATCATCAGCGGACGGCGCGCGATGGCTTCGGGTTTAATTCAGTTCGCTTTCGTGCTCGCTTCGGGGATTATTAATATTATGCCCAACGAAGTGGGCGCGGGTCAGCTAGTATCTTTATAAATTTAAACCTAATGTGTTATTCTGATATACACGCCATATAATTGTAAAGTTTAAGTAAAGAGTAACAAACAAACAAACTTATACGTTTATAATATTAGCTAGGAAATGTCTTTAACTTTGAAATCGCGGTTTTTTCGTTTCATTTCGCCATAGAAATAAAAAATATTTTTGCATTCCTTTTTAATTTTAACTGCAAGTTTTAATTACATATGAATCTCCGAATTAGGATATTGAAAACTAAAAAAATCTCAAAAAGTACCTGCTGTTGTTTTGCGTCAGAATTTTGTACATTGTTAATACATTTATTATACTTTATGACAATTAATTTTCTTCAACATTACATTATTATTTAGTTTAATGTCTATTGATGTGAGAAATATTACACTTTAACTCATAATATAATTTCAGTTCCATGTGATTAATTGATGTGGTAAAAACAAAACAATAAACGGTTTTTTTAAATTACAGGAATCAATAAGTACACAAGGAAATCGAAGTATAGGATAGGTAATTAATTTACAATTTGAAGATCTATAAAAATAATTAAACAGTATAAGTCCAAGATTTAAGAAAATACACTCTCAAAAAAATATAGGACAGTTAATTTGTACGCCGTGAAATTTGTCTTGTCTGTCAAATATCAAAGTTTGAGAAATATACTCGCAAAATTAATTAGTATGCGTCAATATTAGAATTTACTATCAAGCTGTTATGCCAAGGTTTACACGCCATAATTGTTGTTAAAGTGTTTAACTTCAACCAAAGCTCAACCCAGTAACCATGCAAGACAATAATCGTAAAACTGTTATTTTATTGTTTTACACTGGCATATATGTCAGTATATAGCACCGTGAACACGCCATTTGTAAAATATAAAATGGAATTACTTCATTTCAATAAGTATATTTTTTAATAAATATATTATTATCTAATAACTTGTATACATTCTGTGAGTTATTTTATATTATTTTTAGTATTTTTTTTAAATTTAAGCGCGAAAGTTAATAAGTATGGATAAATTTTTGTTACTCTTTTATGTAAAAACCTCTGAATATATTTTAATGAAACTTTATAATAATATAATTTATACATCAATATAACATATAGGCTACAATTTATACATCAATATAATATGTAGGCTACAATTAATAAATATATTTTGTGAATTGTCTAAATATGACAATAAGTGTTGTTACATTATTATAGTGCGACTGTAACATCACAGTATTGTCAAGCTATTATATTTATGTCTTAATATTAGTTATTTCCTACGTCATGCTAATATAAGCTACTCGATATATGCAGACGGAATCGCGAGCACGAGCTAGTAGTTGTAATACTGTTAAATGTCTCATCTTGTCTTGGTTTGATGTCAATAGTTAAAAACAATGTCTTACGCAATTCTTTATGTCTCTCCGATCTTTCTCTTCATCTTTCCGATAAACAAAGAGTATATAAACTCACTCACTAACTCATATATGTCTTCAACAACGCGGATTGGTTAATTATCAATTTTATTTAAACGTTTCAGTTCGTTCGACAGTTAGATTGTATCACGTTAAGACGGATAACTATATATATATATATATGAAATTCGAAAATTGAAGATCAGATTATTACAGTATCGAGTTATGGATTTTCAGAAGTTCGGTGCAGATACTATTTGGCCAACGATTCTGATGTAAACACGGACAAGCAGTGTAAAAGAAAATACGAAAGCTAGATAGCAGATAAAGACGATTGAAAGAGAAAAAACATTGTTTCAACCCCAAAGTAATTAGTTGACAGTAAGACGAATAGTGACAATCTTATAACCAATCATTACTTATATTATAAGTACGAACGTAAGTCTGTCGGTCTATCTATTTATTTGTTGTGTTTTCACGTCAAAACTAATAAACAGATTTGATGGTTCTAAACACATATAGTTTAGAATCTAAGAAGTGCAAAATTATCAATATAAAAAAATAAAAAAAAACACCAAAAAAAGAAAAAAGAGCATGATAGATGATAGTAAAATGTAAAATTATAAAATATGTAAATCTGTAAAAACCAAACTATGTAAATCTGTAAAAAAGAAAATAAACATGTACATTTGTATAAAATTGTATAAACCTAATAACATAACCAACTAGCATATCAATTACGAAACCAATATAAGACGATAATGTAACACCATAATATTAAGTTGCTTGATACAAGCGAGACATGTGCCAAAAAAAAATATAAGCTCTTTATATTTTTTCTTTATATCGTACTGCGACAACTGTGACGAGAAATAGTAAGTCCTCAAAGCGAGTACTTTGAAGAATTTTATTGTGGAGAAATGCGGATGTAAAATATCTCGAAAAAAAACAAAATGACAAATAATCACAAACTAAAAAAGGTGCGGACCATAGAGTCTGCAGACTTGACTTTATATTAAAAAAAAAGAATCTAAGAAGTGAGATATTCAACTTTTTAATGAATAAATAAATGATCTATCAGGTGTTGAAATTGGGGATTAAAATTTCTATGGAAACTACATCATCTGAATTTATTTTTTAAGCTTTTGTTTAATATAAATAATTAAGTCATTGAAAGTGTTAAATTGTTTTTAAAGTGTGTGTAAAATTACGTCATTCAAAGGATATGGACAAAAAGTGGGCCTCAATCATGTGCAGAGACGTATTATATATCATTCGGTAGGTAATTTTCTGTTCATCAATTTACAATTATATTTTTTTTAAATCCTCCGTTTTTCTGTAAATGATGTTTGAAAGTAACTAGATATTCAAGTAAACACATCCCAAAACATGGTTAAAATGTTTTAATAAAGTATATAAAAAGATAATTTATTTAAATCTTATTGAAAAATGGTTATATAATTAACAAAAGAAATGTAATTTAGTAATTATAAATTGATGAAGTTCTAGACATGTTGTGTTACTGACCACCCTGAATGTACATAGTCTGTGACCAATGTTGACACTCGTCCGCTGTCAGTGCGACTTTGACAGCATGTCTTGCGCAAATTAATAAAAAGAAAAAAGTCTTAAAAAAAAGATTCCATCAACTTGCTAGTATTAAATAATTTAAATTATTAATTATAAAAAAACGGGAGATATTTAAAATCTAATCTTTATCTAGATGATCTACAATAATTTATACTCTTTTCTGGTAAAGTTTTGTTGCAGCACATTACTCAGGCCCACCTTCCATACAAATTTTGTCCATCACCTTAGTTAATGAGTGTGTAAAAATGTTACTCTAATGGGGGTAAAACAGAGGATATAATCTTATGTTTGAATACATTCATAAACTAATAAAACGATTTTGATGAAAGTAAATATATTTATTATAATCTTAATTATGTATAGGCGAAGCTAATGCAATTAAAAAATTAAGCCACGACACAAGATATATCAACATATGATATTTGATTATCAATTATTAAATAAATAAAATTTACTTGATTACTCCTCTCGTTTAATAAGAATTTATTTGACTTCACATTATTTATTGCAGTTTGTGTAAAGCTCTCTAAAGCTCTCCGGTCAAAGCTGCGGCGTAACCTTTACGCGGCCTTGCGTTGCGTAATGGCGTCCCCTGCGCCAGCGCATCTCTCCCGCTCCTCTTAATTTTGTGTAATAAATACTATATTAATGTTTGTGCTACCGCTCATCTTAAAAGCTATATATCTTATACCACTTTGCGCAATCTATGTCTTAACTGTACTAGTTCTGTGGAATATTCTTTGTTATATCATGAACCGGCGTATCATAATGATATGTTATCATTTATTTTAGATCTTAAATAAATTTTGATGAACTTATCTCATATACCATTAGATTTTTTGTATTTTTTTATTCTTAGTAAAGTAATACTATATGTGTAGTAAAAGGTTGCCTGGTAGAAATCGCCTATAGCGCTAAAGCTGCCATATATGTAATACTCGAATTTCTATGATTAATTGTATAAAATAAAGTCTTTACAAAATAAAGTAATATAGATATATTATATAATTAAAATATATAATAATAAAAGTATAATATATAATAATCATAAATAAAATAAAGTAAGTAATGTCAAATTGATAGACATTTTTTTCATTATCCTCTTGTAAGTTAATTTCAGTCACTGAGTTGTGATCTTTTATACTTCTGCAGCGCACACAAATTATTTTGTATCGGGTAATTAATAAATTTATATAATTTTATGTTTTCTATATGTTATGTTTGTATGCGTCGAGTGTAAATAATAATTTTATTTATCTATATCACTATGTTAAAAAATGTTTTATTTAACGTGCGAATATTTTTGTGGTGTCGAGTAGTCCAATAATTAAGGACGCCTAAAGGATATCGTATTGTTGATTAGCAAACAACACCGCTTAATTTAAAAATGTGTCGCTTTAACGTTTCCGTAAAGAAAGGGTAAAAAGGGACCCTATCACTAAGACTCCGATGTCAGTCCGTCTGTTACCAGGCCGTATCTCGTGAACCGTAATAGTTAGACAGTTTTTTTTTATTATAATGTTTGGTCCTGTTCGGACTCCTTGGTCCGCGCTCTTTTTTTTGTGCTAGTATTTTTTATGTTCTTATTTATTATCTACTAGCTGACCCGGTGAACTTCGTACCGCCTAATTATAATTATGTTATGATCGAATCAGATTTGTCCGAGTCGCCTAGTACTTCCACCATATCATCATGTCCTGGCGAGCCAAGTGGTTCCCAAGTAGATGGAGCCAAGTTGATGGAAATAAAGAGTTACTAATACATTTCGCTTTTTATTATTTTTAAAGGCTTATAACCTGGTCTATATGGACAAAACAATGGAACGTTTGGATACACGGGTTCCTTTTACATGAGATGACAAAACAATATAATAAAAATATTTTTGAGAGTTAGTAACACTGTAAGGTTGGCACCCATCAAATATGTCAACACATTAATTATTTTTATATTTTGAAATTTAAATACACGATGTTATAAGCAAAGTTGATATTATGTTGTCGATTCAAAAGTCTTGTTTTAATGCGTTCTTCAATTCGAGTGGAACTGAGAGTACAAATACCGTCCAATGTTTGACAGAAAGTAAGTGATCAATTTTTATATGGGAAAATGGAATTGTCGTCTTACTCTATCTTACTCGCAATTTTTCCTTATTTGACTCACCTCACCACTCACCGTTTAGACCTACCCTGGACTACGACAAACATTTTAAAACCAAAATCAGCTCAATCGGCCCAGCCGTTCTCGAGTTTTAAGCAGACTAACGAACAACAATTCATTTTTATTTATATAGATTTACAAGTAACATATCAATTCTCGGTTGGGAGAAGGTGTCTTTTCTCCGTGTTGTGGGAACAGATGGTCCCGTCCCCCACAGTCATAGCCCCGTCTATATCTATATTTTACTATAATATACTATTACAGCCATTACTAACTATTATTAACTATTCCTTAACACAGACAGTTGTTATTTATACAGATCGTAATTTTTGTAGTCGCTATAAAGATTAATACTAAAAAATAAAATAAAATAAACATTTCATACAAAAAAGGATTTTCTTGAAGTGAAAACTTCTTTAGCGGCGCTGAGCAATTTTTTATGAGAAAAACTTCCAAACTCGCGTCAGGGTCACGTGATGCTGATCGAAAAAGCGTAAGATCGAGGGGAAGGGAGAGGAACTAGTATCTCTCACTCTTTCTACCGTGCCTGAGTGTGCTGCTCCGTTTTGGCGGCACAGGGCGCTTGCGCTAATGACTGTCCTATTTGTGTACGATAGCGCAATAAATAAACATTGTATTCTACCTCATAAATGTTAGTACTTTTGTAATTATAACTAAACACAACGTTAATATTGAGGTTTTCACTTCTGCCGGCACTCCCGGAGTGCTACCGGTGTATTTTTTTTGTTATAATGTTTGGTCCTCTGCGGACTCCTTGATCTGCACTCTTTTTTTTGTGTTTGTATTTTTATGTCCTTATTTATGTTACAGGAGTATGGCAGGAGTAAAACTGAGTGACAGATTGTATAATGAAGTGATTAGAAAGAAATGTGGTTTGAAAGAGGATATCGTGACAAGAATAGAGAAAGGGATGCTTGGGTGGTTTGGGCATGTGGAACGGATGGATGAAAGTAGACTGACCAAAATGATTTATGAAGCTGGAGTGAGTGGAGACACGGGACGAGGAAGACCTAGGCGAACATATTTCGAACAAATCGAAAGTGTCCTCAAAAAAGGCCAGGTCAGAAGTACCCGCAATCGTCGAGCATGTATGAGGAATGTTATGAAAGTAGATGAAGCGAAAGAGATATGTAAGGACCGTAGCAAGTGGAAGGACGTAATCTCTGCCTACCCCCGTGGGAAAAAGGCGTGTGTGTATGTATGTATGTATGTATGTATGTATTTATGTTACAAGTAACATTGATATGTTAAGTTGATTAGAATTGATATTCTCAGTTGGGAGAAGGTGTCTTTTCTCCGTGTTTTGGGAACAGATGGTCCCGTCCCCCACAGTTATAGCCCCATCTACATCAATATTGTACTATAATATACTATTACAGCCATTACTATTATTAACTATTCGTTAACACAGACAGTTGCTATTTATACATATCGTAATTTGTGTAGTCGCTATAATGATTAATACTAAAAAAAGGATTTTTTTTTCACTCGTTTTGCTCGATATTAAAAACGGTAACAGGTAGACGTTTTCAAAACACACACAGTATCCCTACCGATATTATAAAGTTTGTTTGTTACTCTTTCACGTGAAAACTACTGAAAGGATTTTAATGAAACCTTATATTAATATAACTTACACACCAGAATAACATCGAGGCTACGATTTACAAAGATATACGCCAATATATGAAAAGCTACTCGAAATAATTATCCAGCGCAGACGAAGTCGCGGGCACCACCTAGTTCAGTTGTATATTCATTTTAAAAGTAAATACACAAATTAAATATATATATATATATATATATATATATATATATATATATTTAAGGGGGCTTCTATATAACAAACGCTAATTGTTTTTGCTCCTTTTTGCAACGCGCATTTTCTAGAGTTTGTATTCTTTTTGTAAACCCATGAATATTTACATAGGTTCACTTTGAAAATAAATAATTGAATTAAAATAAAACATATTTTCCGTTTCCCTTACCTTTCACCCTTGTCCGTGGCTGATGCACAAGCCGAGCAAGCCAAAAATGAAGAATAAAATAAAAAATAAAACATATATTTAACTGGGGTTCCCGTATAACAGACATGATTTTTGTCATTTTCATAGATAGTAGGTACGGAATGCTCCGTGAGCCAGTCCGACTTGCACTTGGACAGGTTTAATTGTAAATTTCATAAGTTTTTTTTAGCATAATCATGTTTTATTTAAAATTCCATACTTCATACCCGATACCATACTCCGATCAGATTTTTATTAAATTGTATATTGAAATCTAAGAATCGGCTTCTATCTATTACTCACATAATATATATACTATATATATATACACATATAGGTATATATATATATATATATATATATATATATATATAGAGAGAGAGAGAGAGAGAGAGAAAGAGAGAGAGATATTTTCATAATGTGGCATCAACTATCATACAATCCTATTTTTTTCCCTTTTATCACCAATTCCTATTTCCTAATAGTCGTTTTAGTAATTTCCCCTGAAATAATTTATGTGTCAATACGGCGTTTGCCGGGCAGCTTGTAATTTATAAAATTAATTCAAATATTTTATATAAAATGTATATGTTTAGTTTAGGATAGTTGCCAGTAGGAAGAGAGCGTTAATAGAGTAGTCTATGTGGTGAAACTGCGGTACCAAATTCAAGCGGTACCAAAGATATCAAAATCAAAACCCATTCGCATATGCATTACTAAAATGTGGAATCAATTGTGGCCTGCAGTATTTTCGATCCGATGCGATATCGAAACCTTCAAAAAAAAAGTATATTCTCATTCAAAAGACCGGCAACGCATCTGTGACTCCTCTGGTGTTGCGGGTGTCCATGGGCAACGGTTGTCGCTTACCATCAGGTAATCCGTTTGCTCGTTTGCTGCTCTATCCTATATAATTAAAGTGAAACTTTATTTAATTATTATTTAAGAGAAATATACATTATTTACATACTTATCAAGTTTCCACAAATTTAATTTTCATTAAGAAATTGGCTATCTCAAACTCCCCTTAAATGTTGGCGTGCAATAAACGAATATTTCCATACCTTTTACAATTAATCAAAGAATATTACATGTTGCATCTTTAATTAATATGACAGTAATAAACTTGTGTTTTCAACCTGTCACCTTGGCAACGTAATATGAGAATTTTATATGCTCTTAAAATAAAACAGAATGAATATATTAGCAACTTGTAACAACAAAATAATACGTGGAATATATTAATGAACATAATTAATGAATAGAGTTTGGTTATCTCATCTGTTTTAATTATGTCCTGTTTCATTTATTAGAGAAACAAGATTTTTAATCGACTTCAACAGAAGAGGTTCTCAATTTAACTAGATGTTTTTATGTTTGTTGCCTCCGAGCTTCCGAACTGAAAGCTCCTGATCCTATTGGTTCAGACAAGGACATCCATGAGATCCCAACTAATATTATAAAAGCCAAAGTTTGTAAGTATGGATGAATGTTACATGAAAGCGTAAAAGCTACTGAATGGATTTTATTGAAACTTTTCACTTATTTATATATGTGTTACATAGGCTACTATTTATAAATACATTGTGTGAAGTGTTAGGTAAGTAGGAAAAAATCTACCATCTGTTCCAGCGAAGTCACGTAATTATATAAAAAAAATATATATATATATATATTTGTTACACTTACACCAATTAGCCTAGCCCAATCTAAGCTCTGTAAGGCTTGTGTTATGGGATCTAGGATAACGGAAGACATACATGTATTATACATATATAAATATTTTTTATTGAAATATATATCAACAACCATGACTAAGGTACAAATGCTCGCATTCATCACACAAACATCTGCCCCCACCGGGATTCGAACCCGGGACCTCAGAGATGGCGACACCTTGAAACCGGCGTACTATCCACTCGACTATGGAGGTCGTCAAACAATATAAGTCCTAAGTTTGCATTAATTATGTGCCCGATAAATGGATGGATAACTCAATATCACGTCAAGTAACTAATTGCGCTCCAGATTTACTAAAAATAACAAACATTTTACAAAAAAAAACCGGCGTCATAATAACAATAAACGTAACTATATTATATTTATTAGTTTTTTATTATATAGTTACGAGTATTATTGTTATAGAGCATACATTATTTTAAAATATTGCTGTTGCTGTTAAAAATATAGGTTGAAAATACTGAAGTTTTTTTTTAAATAAAGTTAACGTTGAAATCAATAAAGCTAAAAATAATAAACTTATCACTCTCATCACCAACATAGATCATTGATCAGAGGCAATAATTAAAATATAGCGAAAATATTCATTCAAAGCTTATTACATCTCGTACCAATGGTATAAAATCAATATTTTGTGATAGCGATCGTCTTGGAACTTACAATTAAATCAAACAAACGTAATCATATAGTAATTACAACTAGGTGTCTCAAAATCTACGATAATAGCATAAAACTTTAATTGTTCCATTTAATTTAACAGTAATGAGCAGGACATGCTAAATAAGAAAAAGTCGTGGGAAAAACTAGTGTTACAGTTTGATTTCCATTTTTCTGCTGTTGTTACCAATCTTGTCTTTGTATCTTATTTGTAATTTTATAAGAATGATCAAAACTGTATGGAGTTGTTTAACTAAATTAAAACTAATGACTATAAAACATGCTTGATCCCTTTTATGACTTGGAAAAGGGTTTTGTTAGCGACATAGAAGCCGTGCGTACTGTATTGTTTTTTTTAAACGTCGCCCTTTCACACTGGGAATAAAATCCTGTGTCGTGGGTGCAGTCATAAATATAGATTCCCACGTACACTCAGAACAGAATAAATTATTCAAGGTCATATCTATTATAATATACTAGCTTTTGCCCGCGACTTCGTCCGCGTGGAATAGTGACTTCCGGCAGATTTTTGGTTAACCAACAACATATTTATATTTATATTTGAATAAAGATTAATATTATTATGTTGATACAACTTAAACAAATTATTTCGACCAAATTTGGTACCATAAAAACGG
Source organism: Scirpophaga incertulas (assembly GCA_036419045.1). Lineage (NCBI taxonomy): Eukaryota > Metazoa > Arthropoda > Insecta > Lepidoptera > Crambidae > Scirpophaga > Scirpophaga incertulas. The sequence goes on along the minus strand of CM071639.1, from coordinate 1,772,809 downwards.
TCATTGTGACTAAACCTTAAAAGATAGACATATGCCGTCGCGGACTTTTTTTTAGATCATGTATAGAGGAATAATTCTTTCATACATATTTTTTGTGTATCTTGAACCGTTTTTCGCAGCGCACGCAAAGAAAGCCTTCAAAAATGAATAATTTTCCCCGTTTTTTACACATTTACCGCTCTGTCTTTGCTCCTATTGGTCATAGCGTAATGTTATTTAGCCTATAGCCTTCCTCGATAAATGGACTATCCAACAAAAAAAGAATTATTCAAATCGCACCAGTAGTTTCGGAGATTAGCGCGTTCAAACAAACAAACAAACAAACTCTTCAGCTTTATATATTAGTATAGATGAACAGTTTGTAAATGAGAGAGACCTAGCAATATATTGGAAATTGATGTCACTTCATTAGTCATAAGTCAAACTCTACCTAGCTAAATTTGAGTTTCCTAAATTTAAGTGCAAAATTTAGATAACAAAAAATATTATTTAATCCAATATTTCTTGAAAAATGTATTTTAAACATTATAGAAAATCACTTGAGCTTTATCTTTGAGCTTTTAATTTTTTTTTAAATATAGAGATGTTCTGTCGCATATGTATGTAGATGGTAAGTGAAATCAAGTTGTATTTGCTTATTTGCTTTACAAATATGTATTATAATTTGAATAGAAGAATAAAGCTCTGAATGAATTAGTCTCTACATTATAACTGTATATTTTCCTCTTTTACGTATTTAGTTAATAAATAATAATAAAAGAAAGATTAAAAATAAATAATATTTAGTACATTTTTATTATTTATAACATCTGCATATATTGAATATGACATCACTTTAATTTAACCTGAAGATAAATGTACACTTGTGCTATTTTTAGATTTATCTATTAACTTAGCAAATAAAATAATTAATCAATCACAGCGTAAATTAGACTACGCTTCTATAATTCAAAAAGTCGGTCAAAGCGTTTGTCTTACTCTATAAAGTCCACACCGAATCGATTCATTACGCACAATCTAATTAAAAATAACTATAAAACTATAGCTCACCATATCTGTTGTCTATCACATCCACAGCATAATCACAATACGAGCGCAGCGCTCGGGGCACGCGCGTACTATGAGTCGGCCCCGGCAAGCCAGCGGACAATATATAGCTTCGCATGCAGCCTCCTGAAATTGTCGCCTTGCTGTGAAAATTCAAGACAAGGCTTTGCTGACTGATGAACGATAAAGCATAGTTTTACGACCTCTTTGTTCCTTGAAAAGCTTTTTAAAAGCCTCTAAAATATTATGTTATATTTCGTCAAACAACGAGGCTTAAATGAAATATTTATTTATTAAAGACTAGCGGCCCGTCCCGGCTTCGCACGGGTAGACATTACTCTTCGGAGCGTATGCGATGAAAGATATGGTCAATTTTTTTACATTTTCAGTTGGTTTTAATAAGAATTTCCAAAGATTTCTATAGTAATCCAGTACTAAATATAGCCTATGTTACTCATTGATAATGTAGCTTTCTAATTAAAAAAGAATTATTAAAATCGGTCCAGTACTTTTTGAGTTTATTCGTTACATACAAAAATACAAATCTTTCCTCTTTAAAATATTAGTGTAGAAGTAAGCTTCTTTTGTAAATAAATATTAGATTGAAGCCTTTATAATAAGGTATAAAGTAATTTATTATAAAACATTTTGTTTCGTAGTTTTTATAAGCAAATGCTTTGAAATAGTTACACTTTGAATGTTTGATTTAAAAGATTTTTGACATGGACTGTCATGGTACTAACTTATAGGATAAATGTTAATATTTACGTTACGGAAGTTACTAGAGCCTTGGCTTATGGGACTAGAATATAAGGAAACTGAAAAGTTATTGGCAATATGACTTGTGCTGTGAATATGACAGGTAATCAGAAATTCATTTACATACACTCTATAACACACATACACATCACACAAACAAACAACACACATACACAATTCATTCTTAACTTTGGGATTAATATCACTTCGTATACCTGGGCACCTAATGGTTTTAGTTTGTATTCCTTTTCTCAATTTTAAATTAATTGACTATTTGTATTTATTTGCCAGAATTAAATGTACATACATTATTAATTTAGTTTAGGTCGCTCGAGCTGTGTATTGTATATTCTTGGGTATCGTGGTCTGGATTCTACGATACAAGCTAAGCTTAGTGTAGAGTTCGATAGTTATAAGTTTTATTTTGTAATAATTATTATAGGAAATAAATAAATAAAAAAATAAAATTTAAAAAGATGTATTACATTTTAAAAGCTTCCAAAAGCATGCCAATTTTAAAGAAAGCTGTTCTTATTTTAAGATAACAAATGTACTCTTGAAACCGAGGCCAATACAATCCAAGATAATTTCAATCCAATTCTGATTCTAATATTGAACTGTCAAACAACTACTAAACCAAAACAAATTTAATTAATTATGATTCTACTAACAATTTGGTGCTACTGTCAAGATTATGAAACATGTCAAAATCAATTGGAAATTATTTTTTTAAGAGGTAACGGATTTAAAAAAGGTATTCGAAATCAGAGTACCTACAAGAATGGGATTTCACACTTCTATACATATAAAGAGGAAAGATTTAATAGGTTTTTTATGAAAAAAAATATAACTGTAATGTTTGTTTTTTGCCCGTGTAAAGCCGGAGCGGGCTGCTAGTTCTATATTTATTAATAGTATACTATTAGCTGAAATTTACAAATTTTTTCAGCTAATAGTAAATTTGTTGTAAAGTTGTACGTAAATTTTGAAGAATTAATTAAGTTTAATAATTGTAAAGTTTTATTAAAATAAATTCAGTAGCTTTTACTTGAACATATCTACATTAATCCGTACTTGCAAACTTTCTCTCTTATATTAGTAGGGATATTTCATTGGATACAAAGTAGCGCCATAATGAGAAGTTGTTTTATGAGAAAATTGTAAATTTTCAGTTAGAAGATTCACAGCAACAACAAAAATCATATTTTGTCTCAACTAATGTTTATTAAAGATTTGTATACACGTAATTTTATTATTTAAGATGACAGTTTCACTTTTGAATTATTTTGCATTGATAAACCAATTTACAAGTTACGATTATTTTGAAAGTAAGTTTTTTGTGACAGCCAATTCAATAAAATGTTGGCATAATGGAATATAACTCTTTATTGCACATTAAAAACATAAACGTTGAAAATAAAATATACAACAGGTGGCCTAATTATTAAGACATAATCTATTATGTAACCTTAGACCAGGGAAGTATAAAAAGGAAGTCCCAATTAACGATAGGTCTGCACCGCGCCCTCTTTTGAGGAACGGTCGCTCTTGCTATTCAAAAATCAAATCAAAAATCAAAATAATATTTGTTCAACATAGACCTTTACAGGCACTTATTGACGTCATCAAACAAAACAAAAAAAAAGCTTAAATAAAAAAAAAAAAACCTTGTCCGTACGTACGAATAAGGAAAAAAAAGAAAAAAATATATTGACTCGACACCTGTTCGGAAATTGGGAGAGCCTTCTCGAGAAGAACAGGCAAGAAACTCTGAAGGTCTATTTTTTATCTCCTCTTTTCAATGTTAATAATTATAATAATATAATATAAAAATACAATATAGTATAAGATACAATCATACCTAATACGATTACAGTCGTATGCATGTTTACATACACATATAAAATAATACAATATTATAAATAATGTTGTTACCAAACATGGCTCTATGAATAGTGTCCCTATTCCCAAATAGTGTGATCATTAAGATAGTCACTTACTTTATAATAACCTTTACTCATGAGTGTCTTTTTGATATGGATTTTAAATTTATATAAAGGCAAATCAATGACACCTTGCGGAAGTTTGTTAAACATAGATATACATTTCCCCAAGAACGAACATCTAGTTTTATGGAGTCTGAACATTGGAATATGGATTTGACTATTAGCTAAGGAGCTTGCTATTAGGACCAAAGCTTAGCCTGTGTTGGTCTGTAGATCACACCGATCGAGTCAGCTCGATCGGCTTGGAGTCCAACAAAATGGCGCTTAGTACTGAGTTTAAAATAGGATAGGTGTGATTACACTCCAAAAAAATATAGGCTATAACTATTTTAAGCTAAGGAGTCATGGAGAGGAAGTTAATATGGATTTGACTCTTAAAGGACTTCAGTTATCAATACTCTCAGAGATAGAGTTCCATATTCGGATTATTTGATAAGAACATAATTTAATAATTATTTATTATTCTGTATATTTATTACATCCTTACTATATCCTTACTAATATTATAAATCGGAAAGTGAGTTTGTTTGTTTGTTTGTTCCGCTTTCACGCCGTAACTACTGAACCGATTGCTTTGAAAAGTTTCAGACGTAAAGACGTCCGGACTAAATTAAAGACTGTTTTTTATCTCGGAAAAGACAGATCAACAGATCCCACGGGATGCGCAATAAAGGCTTCGCTCAAAAACTACTGCACAGATTTTCATGCGGTTTTCATCAATAGATAGAGTGATTCTTGAGCAAGGTTTTGCGGTATTTTTTATCTCGGAAAAAACGGATAGTCCCATCGGAATCGCGATAAAACCTTCACACCATGAAACGACTTCCGCGCATATGTAGCCGTAGACAAAAGCTATGACCCTTAACCCTCTATAGACCCAATCCCGAAATTCACGCGGGCGAATCCGCGGGCAGAAAGCTAGTATAATATATATGTGAGTATTCATACGAGCATCATACGATTTGCATTTTCGTCTGAAATTGTGTATTGTATTATAGTGAAAATAAATTGAAGAGAGGAGTTAAACATAGACCTTTAGAGATTCTAATCTGTTCTCGAGAAGGCTGTCGGTTTGTATGTATACATATTATACATACAGGCTATATTTTATTATGCTTAAATTTGTTTTAACGTCAATTCCTATAAAGGCCTATGTTGACAAATTATTATTAAAATCATATAATGCAGTAATAATAAACTACTGCCAGCATCTACGGAAGTTGGTTTGTTTTTATTTAAGATTAGTTTTATTTATTGTTAGATGTCGATTTTATGTTATATAAATTATTTTAGCTTTTTTAGTTTTAATTTGTTTTTACAAATATTACTTATTGATTTCATAATTTATAATGAATATATTATTTTATTTACCTTGAATTTTAATTTATGTATTACGTCAATGAGTAATATCATAAGTTAATCAATGTTCACCTATAAAATGGCCGTTTTCTCCCAACGAACAATCTTTTGACTACAACGTTCAAATTTATATATGTATATATATAGCTCCTATTAAATTTTAAATACATATATTAATTTTAAAAATTATGTTATCAAATATAATATTAAAAACCATAAAAGGCTATAGATTTTTTTAACATAGAAATACTTGTGTCACAAGGATATATTGTATATGTACTCTTCACATATTATTTGTGATATTTCAAGTGAGGTTTTAATTAATTATGGATCATTATTATTATCATTATAGCCAATAGACGCCCACTGCTGGACATAGATTTCCAAGAACCTCCTCCCCGAAAGTTCTTGTGCTATTAGCGTCATGCGCCTTTCTGAGATCTTCACAAAATCGTCTGCTCATCTTGTGCGGCCTACCAACGCTGCGGTAGTTTATCAATTATTAATTTATCTAGGGTCGTGTTTATATGTGTGTGTCTATTTACTAAATTAAGCTACTTTTTTTATAATTTAGGTATTTCAACTAATTTATTAAAATAAATTTACATAAAGAAAGAAAGAAAGAAAGAAAACATTTATTGACTCACACACAAGACAGATAAGCAAGAAAGGAAGAAACATACAAAAATTACACACGACGAGAGAAAAAATAAAAATAACAAAATAACAGTAAAAATGTCCTGTGCATGGTCAAAAGGCACTGCCTCAGCGTATGCTTTTGTAACATAGGTCACAAAAGCGCTGGTATTATGGCAGCCCTCTGTGACGTACGGAATATCAAGATAAGTTGATAAATATAGATAAACTATCATATACCAATAATAAATAGATATGAAATTTGATAAATATTAAATAAATATATATTATTAAATAAACAGTATAACTATAATAAAACGAAATATATAATTACTAAATTGGCTGCAAGTGACAGCACTCCTTTGCCTGTCGTACAGTGCTCATCCAACTAAAGTACTTGTAGTCTGTTAACCATAACATATTGATCACTGACTATGAATATTAATTGATTAAGTTTCATATTATTACTCAAAACATTTTCAACTACAGTCTACATAGCTACTTAGCTTTCAGAAGCTAAATATTACCACTGATGGCTTTCTAAAATATACTTCTAACCATTCTGATAACATAAATTCATTACATTTTGTTAAGTCTATGTTTTAATTGAATGTGTTCTTCAAAAAGTAAATAACTCTCCAAGCAATTTGTGCAGTAAAAATAAATTAAACTTTTACTTAAGAATGCTGTGACATTGTATTTCTGTATGGGTTGACTGGTAGAAAATGTCTAAACCATTAAGTCCATCTCTGTATACAAACTAGAAAATAAATAATTGTAAAACTCTAAATTACACAATTTTCTTGCAGTTATATTTTATTCGACAATTCATTAATTGACAAAGGTAACATTTCTAAGAACGAATTAACATTCAAGACCGCATTAAGTAAAAAAAAAAACCGAACGTATTGAGTTCTGTTACCACTCCATTCACTTTCATTTTCTTTTTGTAAATGTAACCCAAAAATCCATTCAGTGGCATACCCTGTATTAAAATCGTGAACCAAATTACCACAAAGTAATACCGATACCCAAGGACATGATGATGATGAAAACTAGTTTGAACAAGTATTTAAAAACACTAGTGCAATAATACACTATTTTGATAGAGTTGTCTTAATAATAACAAGTGACAGGATTTGTAACATTTGTTTGTATTTTGTTTTCCATTTTTTCGTGACAGTTGTATTTCGTTTTTGCTATTGTTGTTTTAACAGCTCTGGTATTAGTCAATTGGCCAGATCAAAGACATGGTTTTGCATAGAGTTTCTTGTCTCGTGTGCCAGTTAGGGTAAAAACAGCGCTTCTGTAGACTTTTCTGTAGAAATATATGCTGAAACACAGCACTCTTTAAAACACAGAGATTGCATATATTTATTTTTATATTTATGTATTTGTTTTATTTTTTCCATTATTTTGTTTTGTTATTTGTGTCTTTTTTAACTCACCTTATAATTGTGTTGTTTATGTATATTTATATATACGACTAGATATACAACTACTTCTTAATTATGTCTAAATAGTTTATTCTCAGAATTCTATCTCATCTCTTTCCTTTAATATGGCTTTATCTCACCTTCAACTTTTTGTCTGTACGTCAAACTTTTTGTCTAGTTTTTGTTTAACTGAAATGCTTCAATTAACTTTATCGATTTAAATTATAAGCTCTTCTTTATTCTACGTTTAACTAATTGAAGGATTTGATTGTTTTTTATTGTTATTTCTGGCTTTTGTCTACCATTACAATTGAATAATCATAACATTTAAATTGATCTTTGGTTCAAAAAGTGGTTTAATTGGTATATAAAATTATTATTACTTTTTGCGATTTTTTTTTTATTGAAACACATTTTCACATTTACTAATAACTAACATTCTATTTCCTTGCATTCAAGAAAATATTCTTAATTATGTTTCTGCTGTTAGAATAAAACGTCCTCCTCTTGTTTATATTAGTTTTAGCACTATTTAATAAAATTTGATTTGACACGTAAAGGTCATCCATGAATCAGTTTTTACATACTAAACAGAAAATCGGACCAACACGTCGCAGCCTCGAACTTGATTAGTTAATATTATTAAAATGAAGACGCTGGCTTCGGACGTGAATATTAATGACTTAATTTAGTACTAATTAGAATGGGAAGTCAGCTCATCTGTGTGTCGCTCATTAACTTATTAAAGCTAAAATATTATGGAGTTCGGGGAAATGCCTTGAAACTCCTGAAATCATACTTGCAAAATAGGAAAATGTATGTCGGAATAAAAACGTTAAATACGAACACGATGTGTGAAAGTGAAATTAAATCTCGGATGGTTGACACTACAGTTGGCGTTCCACAAGGCTCAATACTCGGACCTATATTATTTCTAATTTTTATGAATGATTTAGTACATTATCTCTCAAGTATGGAAACTACCAAATTAGTGCTCTTTGCAGATGATACAAATGCAATAGTATCCAGTAATAACTTCGAAAGCTTAGAAACTAATATAAATTTTGCATTGGAAAAAATAAGTGAATGGTTTACGTCAAATGGAATGATGATCAATAAAAAGAAAACTAATGTCATGTTGTTCGCACTAATACTATAGGTCATAATGATTCTGATATAAATGTATTACTGGATAATGAAATAGTTCAAAAAGTGGAGGTTGCGAAATTTCTAGGAGTTAGTATTGATCGTTATCTTAACTGGAAAGAGGAATTATCATTCATAGAAGGGAAAATAAGTTCTGCCTGTTATGTGCTCCTAAGTCTTCGAGATGAAGCTGATATATCCCACCTTAAACTTGTATATCATGCTTTGGTAGAGTCTAGATTACGATACAGTATATTGTGTTGGGGCAACAGTTACAAGTATAATGTGCAAAAAGCTTTCGTACTGCAAAAACGAGCAATTAGGACTATGGTCCGCATTCATCAACAACAATCATGTAGAGAGCATTTCCTTGCACTTAGAATTTGACTGTTCCTTGCTTGTATGTTCTGGTGTTGTTGACAATTTAGCTAAAAATATTCATGAATATGAAACACCTGATGAGAAAAGTAAACGAGAAAATACAAGACGTAAGGATTTATTTCATAAATATGTACCGCAGCTAAATATAGTTAGACACAGCTCGGCATATCAAGCAATAAAATTATTCAATTGTTTGCCTATTGACATTAAAAGTAACTTGTATTCTAGTAAGTTCAAGGCTAAATTGAAAACTTTTTTGTTGGAAAAATGCTTTTATTCTATTGACGAATTTTGTAGACCATTATTATAGTGTATGGTGATAGGTATTAGATTGCATTTTGTTTTTATTATTATTATTACCAAATTTATTATTAGAGAAATTCATTTGACATTATTATCATTGGACATATTACTATAAACATTTAATTTATTGACATTGATTTCTGAATTTATTTTGACATACCAAATTACCAAATTCTATTCTTCTATTTTCTAATTTTTTGTAGACATGTAACTTGTAAATTGTTGTCGTTAAAGGTATAATTAAATAGTGCCTAATTTTATTAGTAATGAATTGAATTTGACATAAATTATTGTATTGTTGTTCATGTAGGTAAATTGTTATTATTAATTATTATTTTATTACTGTTGGTATTCGACACAATGTACATTGTTATGAATAAACGAATTGAATTGAATTGAATTGAATTAAAGCAATTGTAGAGTCTTTACTTAAACGTTTTTATTAATATTCAATCTCTACCGTATATGTACTGTCCAAATATAGAGACGAGCAGATTTTGACTATTTTACTATGGTATATATTTTTCAGGTTGCTTCATTAAACTTTAACATGTCGGTTGATTAATGATATATAATTATATTATATTATGATATTGTAGAGAGTAATAAAGAAAAATACAGCTTCAGTGTTTCTTGAGAAGTCTTTCTCAATTTGCGAAAAGCTCTAGTTATTTTGTATTGTTAATGTGAACGTGTTATGTTACTTTTATTCTCTTTCTGATCTTTTAATTTTCTACTTGTTACAACAAGTAAATACCTGTAAAGTCCTGTGTTAAATAAAGATTATTTTGATTTTGATTTAATCCGACCGACCTACCGACCCTTTTTTTTTTGAGGAGAAATGCACCGTGATACCGCGCTGGCAAGGCGCGGCCATGTGTGGGGCTCTCCGGTCTGAGAGGACCGGCCTACCCACTAAAACCTACCAGTGTTCTTATAGTGTTAGTTTTCTACACAGACTTATTAGAAGTTTTCTGTAATATCGGCTCCTTGCCTGTACGCCAACTCCCGCTTCCCCACGTTACCCTGACAGCCCCCTCGTTTACTTCTTATCTATTGACCTAGGCTAAGGAGACGACAGCATACAGCCATACTTCTAGCATCCACATACACTACAGTTCTCTAAGCCCATGTGGGGCACATGACAGGGTGCGCTTTCGCGATTCTACCGTCATGTGCTCCGGGGCCGGCTTGACCTAGAACTGGTCGAGCTAACGCCACGACCTACCAACCCTAGTGGACTGGAACCGAACCGGATCGGTCAGCAGGCAAGGTGCAGAACCTTAAGTTCTCAAACTTCCCCAAACACACTAAAAGTAGAATTGAATATAACCATATGCGGCTTCAGCATAGGTTGCTGCGTATACATATAAATAACACGGGATATATTTTAATTAATATTTATTTATTCATTTATTGCTTTCATGTTGTACAATACATTTGATGACACTTACTCACATTTCACTGGTTCAAACATGAAACCCTGCTAGGGCACTGCAACATTACGCTACACTTCATACTTCTATCTTTCACCACTTATTCTACATATACCTGCACTAACTTACAAATTTACATTAGCCTATTTTCAACTATCATCACACCCTATTATTCTATTTTAGAGCTTATAATCAATTGTTCACTTTATATAATACAAATTACATAATATATTGAATAACTAAATTAACTCTCAGATCAATTTCCGGTAATGTCATCAAAGAACTCCTGCAACGTATATAAAGGTCTTCCTTTAAGGTATGCTTCCAACGTGCTCTTGAACAAATTATATTTCTCCATGTTTCGTATATTAATTGGAATCTTGTTATATATCCTAACACACATAGAATAGGGACCAGAACCTACCATCTTCAAATTGGTTGGAGGGTATATATCACAGTGAAAAGCGAGTATTTATTTTGATATCAAAATCTATTGACGCTATGATGTCGGCACTAGCCAACTAATCGGGGGATCCATTTCCCCGGAGTTCAATTGTATTTTTAGTGACTTCAAAAAAAGAAGCGTTTTTAAATGCGACTGGGTTTTTTTTTGTTTGTTTCCTTTCAACTGAGTGAATCAATATTGATAATTCTTTTTTATTTTTAAGCGTGTGGTTCTCGTGTCATCACACTTTGCCTAGCTCTGACAATGTCATACATAACCGACTGACCGACCGACTTAAAAAGTCAAGTAAGTAAGTGGCAGCCAAGAAAATATTACAATATACCTACCAACAGACCTGACACCGGTTCCAAAAAATAACATGAATTGTAATTACATTATATTATAGTATAATTTGTTTTTAGTTTTTCTTGTATTTTAATTTATTTTGAAATAGATTAATTTGAATTTTTGTTTAAATTGTACATTTGTCCATGGCTCCTAAGGCAAAACAAGCCTGCATACACTTGTAACGGTGTAGCCGTTACATGTCTTATGTTGCCTATGGTTCACCATCGGTAAGCATTGTCTATGATATTAGGAATCCTCATGGGAATCCTGCCCGGTTTATTTCATATCTATATAATTAAAATCCTACAGCATATATTTAAAATCCTACAGCATTCCGTGTAGGACTCTTTCTTGAAATTTTTAATAAATCAATATAATTTCCAATATAATAAGCAGGTAGTATTTTATGACATTGTATATCTTAATATATATATTTCTTGTGTGCGTGTGTATGTGACTGAACTCCTCCTAAACGACTGGACCAATTTTGATGAAATTTTTTGTGTGTATTCCAGGGGGCTTGAGAATGGTTTAGATTCACAATACGGTCATATAGATATTGTTTTTCAGCTAAATTATTTATTTAAAAACATTTGAGACAACGTGAGACAACGTGACATTTGAGACATTTGACATTTGAGACATTTGACAGGACAACGTCTGTTGGGCCAGCTAGTAAATTATAAATTTGATTCGATTTGTACAAAAGCGAAACATAGAGTGAGTCAGCCTAGCTTATTTTGCTTTGGCAGATGACATATTTCGAATTTTGACTGACAACCAAAATCATAAACGAAAGAAATAAACCGGGCAGGATTCCCATGAGGATTCCTAATATCATAGACAATGCTTACCGATGGTGAACCATAGGCAACATAAGAAATGTAACGGCTACACCGTTACACACTTATGAACAAACTGAAACTCGCGTGGTTGGCTGAGGTCTAATCACTTGCGTCGTGCTGGGTACCAGGATTGAACTGTGATCAAAAAACAACAATTTCTGGTTATTTTACAACTGCAAATGCAAAAGCAAATGTTAGCGAAATTATTTTATAATATTAATTCCGATGTTTCTCTTCAATTTCAGACGTTACCCATTCTCGATGTAATCCTTTTTCATTATCGCCATATTTTCTTAATTACTAGCTGTAACAGTTTTATGTTTTGTATTGAATTTGAGTCTATATTTGCAAGGCTATATAGAACAATAAACATATATTTAAATAGTTAAGCATAGCTGCCAAAATTAGTATTTCTAAACTGTATTTGCATTAATGCTTTCAAATCGCTTCATTTATTTGTCCGAAGTTTTCTTAACATTGAATATTATTATAATTTATCAAGAGATTAAGGTATTAAGTAAATTATTGAACCACTGAATTCTTCTTTGTAATTTATCTGTTTTTTTTTAATATTAATATGTCGTGTAAATTATGAATATCTCGTAGAGATACAAAAATTTTGATACGTGGAAACATTAGCTTAAGTAATATTATTAGTAAGTCCATCTAATACAATTCTATATGTTTATATGTACGAATAAACCGCCACCGTTACTGACTTTTTTTTATATAGGATAGAGCAGCAAACGAGCAAACGGATTACCTGATGGTAAGCGATAACCGTTGCCCATGGACACCCGCAACACCAGAGGAGTCACATATTTTTTGGGCCTCCGCTACCCTCACTCACTCGGCGAAACACAGCTCAAGCGCTATTTTACGCCGGTTTTCTGTGAGGCCGTGGTATCACTCCGGTCGAGCCGGCCCAATTCGTGCCGAAGCATGGCTCTCCCACGGTAGACTAACAGATATACCAACACACAGCTTTATCTATTAGGTAGATTGAGCTTAAATTTACTCATTATTAGTCATTATAGACTAGCAAAGGATTTTGTTAAATGCAACCCCAAAACAGATGTAAACATCATTTAAAAATTGTTTGCTACTACTATATGTATAATTTATCTTATTTTATTTGGCCCTTATGGTTTTGATGCAATAAAAAATCTTATATCTACGTAAACATAGCTACGTATTCATAGTTTGCAATAAACCGAAATGATTGCCTAATTCATGAAATCTTATCCCATAGATTCGAGTTTGTCTCAGATTCACTTATTTCACACACTAAAGGAATTAAGAATAAGAGAATTTGAGTAAATTGTGATTTTGAAATAAGTTTTTTATTATTATTCATATATTTAATTAATAATCTTAAATTTAAGTTTTTTACAATATAGATATATAAAATAAATATAAATACTATAAAAAATTTAAACCTAGTATGCCGCCGGTAGCGAGGCAAGGCCCAAACAAACCGGTGGTTAGGGCTGCAGACAGAGAAATCTCCGGACAATACGTGCCGTGTCGAGAATCACTGCTTTTTGTATCCGACCCTTGATCCATCCGTCAAGCGAGAGCCTCTTAAGATGTTGATCGAGACTCTTTGCTATCAAGCCATTCGCAGACACAACTATCGGAACAATGATTGTCGAATCAACATCCCACATGGCGGTTACCTCGTATGCCAAGTCAAGGTACTTACTGGCTTTGTCCTTCTCGGCTTTTACGAGGTTCTCGTCATGAGGGCTGGTAATATCGACGAGCATTGCACGGCGTTGGGAGCAGTCGACCACCACGATATCAGGTTTATTGCACGCAATAGTCCTGTCCGTGATGATAGAGCGATCCCAATAGAGCAACACACGGCCATTTTCAAGAACTGGCGCTGGTGCGTACTTATAGTACGGTGTCTCATGCTCAACAAGGCCGTATTGAAGGGCAAGTTGTTGATGGATGATCTTATTATTATTATTATTCAATACATGTATTTTCTTAAAAAATATATTTTATTTATTATACATGCATTGGAATTTCTTTACACGCATAAGTAGCTTCTTCACTATGTGTTCATTCACGATAGATAACTGTACATTTAAAATTTGAAAAACGAACATATGTTGGCAGGCGCGACTGGACCTCCGCATTTGACAGCTAGTGCTGAGATTTGAAAACTAGTGCTGAAACTTGAAGCCTTGTGCTGAAATTTGAAGAGAACTGCTGAGATTTTTTGGCTTATGTTGAGACCACGGGCTCTATACATTTAAAAAACAATTTAAATTATTTCTTTTGGAAAAGCAACGTGTGGGTATACCAAATGATTACTCGGTGGCGGATATTATTATCTGATTCTCGACCGATTTTTTTCAACCGTGTGTGGGGCGTATTGATCTGGTGACTGGGGTTCTCTATATTATAGTGTTTATTGTATTTATTTGGTGCACAGGCATCACTTGTTCGCTTGTTTACTCAACAATTCAGCTGTTGTTCATGGTTTATTCCACGGTTAATATTGATGTGGTTGATATAGTATTATATATTACCTTTTTATTTTACATTTTCATTTAGTTTTCTTCCTGTCCTCATCCTCTGTGCTGTAGCAGAATACTAGTGCTTTGCTTTTGAAGCAAAATCAGTCGCTGAGCTTTCGCCTTTTTGTATCTCCGCAGCATGCATGTATTGTATCATTATTTAGTTATAAGTATGTAATGACCTGGACTGAGGTGAGTTGGTTGCTGGTTCTATACGTATTTAACTCGTCAGAAGTTAGCAATCCATCCTTTCCTCGTTCAACTATGTTAGTTATTTTGATTTATTTTATATTATGTCTGTTTTTGTGTGTTGTAATATGATGCAAATAAAGTATTCATTCATTCACTCAAAAACATTAGCATTCGTAAATTTATAAAATAAACTTTTATAAATGAGTGTAATAGCTTTTTGCCTTCCTTAAGTTTAAGTTTAACATTCTCAAACCTAATATTAAGTAGTTACACCTGCCTAAGCAAGCAGCCGCGACCTCCGATATCAATATTATTTAATACTTTATGCAAACAGTCTCATTGCCCAACCAAAGCGCACTAACACATTATCTACTCGTGGAACTTTGTGTTAACTTATTAAGTTAACTGCCATTTATTGCTCGTCATAAACGACGTTGAACATCAAAATTGAAGCCTTAGGGAAACTGTTATAATTTAATTTACGGAAAAGCTCTGACTATCTATTGTATCTGAATTGAAAAAGATGTAAATGAAGAAGGGATTTTCACTATTGAGGTGAAGATAGCAGTGAATTTTAAATCATTTCAACAAAAAGAGGAATTGTCCATAATTTGTACATTATAAAGTACATACAAACTATATTTATTTATTTTATTACTAGCGACCCGCCCCGGCTTCGCACGGGTGCAGTGAAAAAATGGTTATGGTGGGTTATCCCTAAGAGATAGACATATACCATCGCGGACTTTTTTGTGGATTTTTGTAAGTTGTACAATACTGTAGTACATTATTTTGGTCTATCTCGTAGGGTTCAGCCAGCCAGCGCAAAAAAACGTGCTTATTTACGACATCACATTAGAAACCTTTAAATTTGTCAGTGTTTCTCTATTATATTATGCATTTATTATACATACAAACCTTCCTAAAGAATCACTCTATCTATTAAAAAAAACCGCGTCAAAATCCGTTGCGTAGTTTTAAAGATCTAAGCATACATACGGACATACAGCGAAAGCGACTTTGTTTTATACTATGTATTGATTGATAATGATTACGAGTATAAAATTTTTTATTTGTTAGAAATTTTTTGCCTTTGACAATCCTAATTCCAGTAAGATACTTCTACATCCTTCTTTGTGCGCCATACTCTAAATATTTATTTCTCACTTCTTAGTTCCTCTCAGAAGGCTAGCAGCCTCTGTGGACTATTAGGAATGCTAGTGAGTGGAGAAATTTAGCCAGATGCTCGGCGATACTTTCACATTCAATATAGACGTGTTGTGGTATCACCACTGCTTCCAGGCATCCTATGAACATAAGGATGTCTGTCGTCACACATGTAAACTGACCTAGTTACCATCGCCAAGCGCGAGCGACCTGCAGTGCCTACGTGACTAAAACTGCTGACATCGTTGGCTAGAAATTTCCATGTAATAGTTTACCTTGTTAATGTTAATTTTAAATGCATTCATTCTGTATCCAACCTCGATCAGAAATACACATGAGTTTAATTGTAATTAATCTTATTAAATATTATAAGAAATTTTGTTTTATTTTGGGATTTCCGTCTGCGATTTCCATAAATTGTGCGTCACCCGTGTTGTGAAGAGGTATTTGTTTAGGAGACAGTGACCGGTGAAGCACCTATATTTTTTTAAATTTAGTTCGTATCAAGGTATTATTTAAGCATCTAGTGCCAAGATATTTTCAGGAATTTGTCTGAATTTTATTGACATTATATAATATATATTTTGGCATAATTCTGTATATATACGAGTTAATGTTAATTACCTTAAATAAAGGGATTACTATCTTAAAGGCCAGATATGATTCTAGCTGGTACCCGATAAGTTATTTTTTAAATGTTTCTAAGTCTATTTGTTCTCCCTACTCTATATGTATGAGGTTCGTACTTGTGCTTTTGACTCCCCGTGACGTTGTGTTCCGTCCCACTTTCGTTCGTTGTGTAAAATCCTTATACAATAGGCTTGTATCCACTATGAACAAATCTGATGCATTAGGTTGCATAACTATTAAGTTGATCATTTAATTATGAAAAAACAAAGTTTTATAAAATAATAACTTTTGATTATTTATATTTTTATAAAATAAAATTGCACAAAATAAGCCATAAGTCACGTGACAGCAAACACCAATTAAAAAGTGTTACGTCACGCCGTGCGAAACGTCAAAGTCAAAATGTCATTCCCAAGTGTCTTGTGGAAGTGCGAAAAAGAATGGGCATCATTCCTTCTCGCGAGTGTCAGCCACTTTTTACGTATCTGCTGATTGTTTGGCACGTATATAAATAATTTTTTTTGGTGTTTTTATACTTGTGCTTGTACACTGGGGCACTATGCAGTACTTGTAATACGATGAATCCATTTTTTATTAAAATAACTTCTCAATACCGAATATTCCGATACTAAAACAGCTGTGTTTTGCACGGCGTGACGTCATTCAAGACGCCATGACAGTCATGAGCGTTTTTGATGACTAATGTCAAATATTTAATTAAATGCAAAATTATTCTTATAAATAAGCATTTTTTTTTCAAAAATAATAATTATTTTGTATAGAATAGGCATCAAGGTATATTAGTATCTAACTACTGTTTAGGCAACAAGCCTATTGTTCATCCATGCCGTGGCAATGTTTAATTAAGACACCACTTAATCTAGCTATAATAATCACAATGTTTATATAGTATATGTCAATGTATGTGCCGGATATCCTTATCCGTATCCGTATCCGCGGATATCCGAGGCAGAAGAAAGATTCGTACCGTGTCTGTATCCGTTACTTTTTGGCGGATCTTTTACGAACCTATTTAGCAGAGTCTTCTTTAAAGAATAATTCATATTCTTGAGGATGTTTTCTTTGTAAAAAAATTGGGTGGGGCTGTGCCGGGGCACACGGCCGTTGGTTTTAACGTGAAACGTCTATGTTAGGGAATTGCTTTTAAAGTAAAATATTGAAATAAAAACAAGATTGACGGTGTTTTAAATATTTTAATAAAAAACTCAATGTCACAACAGCGAACTGACTATATAAGTGAAATATTCACACCACATTTTTGTTTCTAAAACTAATAGTTTTTTAATTATTAAGGTACGATGATATAGACCTTTTCGTTACGGTCCACTTTTAAACCTGGTACCCGTATGTTTCGGCGCGATTTTAAAGACGTTTCACGTCAAACATTTTTAAGGAAGTTGAGTCTTTACCCTTACGAGAATACTTTCCATCACAAGTTTTACACTTTGCACATTCATAATTTACTAGCGACCCGCCCCGGCTTCGCACGGGTGCAGTGAAAAAATGGTTATGGTGGGTTATCCCTAAGAGATAGACATATACCATCGCGGACTTTTTTGTGGATTTTTGTAAGTTGTACAATACTGTAGTACATTATTTTGGTCTATCTCGTAGGGTTCAGTCAGCGTTTGCAATATAAGCGCAAAAAAACGTGCTTATTTACGACATCACATTAGAAACCTTTAAATTTATCAGTGTTTCTCTACTATATTATGCATTTATTATACATACAAACCTTCCTTAAGAATCACTCTATGTATTAAAAAAAACCGCGTCAAAATCCGTTGCGTAGTTTTAAAGATCTAAGCATACATACGGACATACAGCGAAAGCGACTTTGTTTTATACTATGTATTGATTATCACAAAATAATTCCATATTACAGTACTTAACTTCTTTGTAGACATTTTTTGAAAATCATTTACCAATACCAAACACGAGCGTTATCTATGCTGTCCAGTGTCACATTAAAGTAAATCAAAACAAAAAAAGACACGCCTCGTAATGCAAGTCAACGTTGTTTCAACTCAAGAACGCGCGCACCGACATCGATTGATTGTGTAAGAAATTTAAGATCCATATCCGTATTTATATCTGCGGATCTTGACACCAAATATCCGTATTCAGATCCGCGGATCTAGATTTTTGAAGATCCGGCACATCACTACTACAAATATTATAAACTGGAAAGGAGATGTCCTCTTATTATAAGGAGGTTGGTTTTTTGTGATCAGCGTTAACTAACAAACACCAAACTGCATTAAATTGAAAGCCGAAAAAATATGAAGTATGAAACAAATAAAAGAAATATTTTTACCACCCCCAATTATTTTTAAATAAATAAAACATGTTTATAAGAAATATTTCATATGGCAACACCTTAATGATGTTTTTATTAATCTGTGATTACCGGTATCTTACTCTGTCACAGATTAATATACTATTGCTGGTCTGATCATAATCATAAAATCAAAACTATGACATTGACAGTAGGTGTCTGACTTGTCAGTTGATTTTTTATTCATATTTTTTTCTGGCTCTAGATAACATATATTAAGTAACATAGCAGTCCCTATATTTTGTTAGTTAAAAACTTCTCAAAATTAGAAATATTCGGTTCATTAAAGCAATTATGTATGTGTTTAGATTTTTAAAAGGCTTGTTGATATTTTTTTTAAGCAATGTGTAATTATTGCATTAAAGATATTTCATTTTTTATTATAGTAGAATACGAATTATTAAAAATCGGGGGTCTTGAAAATAACATGACCTACGGCGATTACTTTCTTTTAGAGCCTTCTATCCAAATATATCAAATTTACCCGAGTTAGTTGCTATAAACCAATATGGGACATCTCCTTTGTAAGTATGGATGAATGTTTGTTACTCTTTTATGTAAGAACTAGTAAAAGGATTATAATAAAACTTTACAATAATATAGTTTATATATCAGAATAACATATAAGCTACTATTTATAAATATATATAGTTAAATAAATGGTATTATTTTCGGAAGGATTATAGGTATGTTGTGTATTCATGTTAATTTAGTACAAAATTTTTCAACATCTTTCTGACTTTAACACGTTTGAATAATAAACAATATTTATCAAACTGAGGACAAACAACTATCATGCTAAAGAACGTATGATCCATCAAAAGGTCGCGAGTAATTTTCGTGAATAATTGAATAATAATAATAAATACAAGCTGGCATTAATGAAGCGACTGAATAAAAGATATTGATTTAATGACACTTCACTTATACGAATCGGTATGCGCTTTCAACTCGACCGTAACCTTTGGCGATAATCACACCTCAGTAAGTAACGATTCCAAGTATGTTTATCCGAGGGAATAGTATAAATTGTAGACAACGTACTAAAACTAATTTCGTAAGGTCTTACAATAGCGAAACAAGTTTAAAAAAATTCAAAACACCTACTACATTGAATTGCATATCCGCAAGAAATATACGCGATATTTTTATCCGAATTCCAATCGAGCTGTCTGTCACAATGCATTTACTGTCAAGGACGCCGACCCACTTTAAAACATACAACGGGAGAACATTCTTAACCCCAGAGACATTAATAACAATTGTGCAACGACATCTTACCGTTGCGTGTAAAAACACGACGGTCATTCATCGATGCATCCTTTTTCGTCGATTTATCGATTGCTGACACAATCGAATCGAGATGAACTAATAGAACATCCGTGTTTGATTTATTTGCTGACATTCGAAGTGCTGATTTATTAACTGGCCAATCAACAACTCTTCAACGCTTAAATACATGGGTATTCCTTTGAGTTAGGGGTCAAAGAGATTTAAAATTGTTTACATTATTTCAATATCATCTCATGATTACTATGTTAAAGTGTAGTTCTTTGGAGTGATACTGAATACATTTAAAAATATAAATTTGTTATCGTAATCGTTTCAAATCAAATATAATTTATTGTTGGTATGTTAATAACCATGCTTTTAAATCTTTTTTTTATTGTTTTCAACTCCAGCAATGGCTAAAGCAACAAACCTTTTCCCTCTTTTCTTTTCTTACGTTTCAAATCTCTTCTCTTCAACAATATGGTACATACTTATACACTTTGTTTCAAATGTTGATAAAAAAAAAAACATTGTAATTACATATTTTAACCTTTTTTTTTTTTTTGTTCCCCTGAGGAAAATGCATTGCATACCCCGGCTGTGGCGAGCCGGGGTTATGTGGGGCACTCCTCCCCAGAAGGGGGAGGCCTACCCACTAAAAACCTCAGGGATGGCCTTCGTCAGGCATGTAGGGAGCCCCCGGGAACACCAAGCCACCTCCGGAAACCCCAAGCCTCCGCTCCCCTGCCCAGAGGGGAGCCCACCTCGGGGGAGGCCACTACCTCCCCCGGTCTCCTCCACCGACGACGCCCCCCGGCCACGGAAGGGGCGTGGTCCATCCCGGGTCGCCGTAGCAGTCGCGACTTCCTCGCGCCCGCCGGCGACCCGCGGCGGCGCCGCAGACACCAATTAGCCTAGCCCAAAGTAAGCTCTGTAAGGCTTGTGTTATGGGATCTAGGGTAACGGGTAGACATACATATATAAATATTTTTATAGAAATATATAACCACCACACTAAGGTACAAATGCTCGCATTCATCACACAAACATCTGTCTCCACCGGGATTCGAACCCGGGACCTCAGAGATGGCGACACCTTAAAACCGGTGTACTATCTACTCGACTATGGGGGTCATCAATAATAATTTTATTATGATGTCAAGTGGTTGCAGTCGCATATAATGGTCGTGGTTCTTGTGAGATTCGCAGCGTATCTGCAGCCCTCGAAAATCGTAGTGTACAATGCCAATATATGACAGAAGAATCACAATTCCCAGTTATTTTGGAACACTGAAATGATTTGGGGAATAGTCGAAGGGATATTACTCAATCACAAAAAATATATATAAATAGAAAAATGAAACAAATTTAGCGTACGAACAGGGAAATAGACCTGGAGACCCTTTTTTTTTTTGAATTAGGAATGCGACTTAGAAATCACTGTTGTGACTAATAATAACCGATTTTCAATAATTCTTATTTTTGAATATCACTTATGTGACTACCTTAGTCACGGATGTGATTTCATTACGAGTGCCCTCACCCACTCGTAATCAAGTCATACTTGTGGAAATGTTATCTGTGTTTTGTTTAGAGAACATACACATTGTATAGAGTCTGAAGTTGATGTGTTGATTTTTCAGTCTATATATGTATATATATATATATATATATATATATATATATATATATATATATATATAATATATATGTCTATGTATAATAACCGCAATGGTTAAGCCGGCAATAACCGGCAGCGGCTACATTCTGCGTGGAACCGAACTCTTACAATTATGTGTGGGAATCCGCGATCTCAAAGTGACCGCTGACTATTTAGTCAGCGGTGATTTCGAAATCGCATTCGAAGTTCAAAAATAGGTCTTTTGTTCTCCATACAGAATAATTGAGGTTCATTCATTCATTTTTTCAGCTATAGTCCTGGGGACGCGATACTCAGCTACCGTGCTTTACAGATACATACATACATACATACATATATATATATATATATATATGTTTAGGACTTATGAGTTTCGGACCGCGGAAAAGGAAATTTAAAAAAGTAATAAAAAAAAAAGATTTTGACATTATGGTTTTCGGTACTTGACTGTCACTTCGGATTTTTTCACTGCATTTTTATTGAGTTTATTTTAAATATATTCTTTGGTTTATTTACGGAAGTGTATTTAAATATACCATTGGATAAATATTGCATTACGGTTTCGACGGGATTACATTTACATTTGGAAAAGTGGTCGGCCACGCGTTCTCCTATTTACACTACAAGTATTGTAGTTTATGATATATATTTATAACCACATACGGTAGGGCACATTAGTACACACAAAACACACGTTCAAGCCAAGCCAGAACTACGGACCGGTAAGTAAGCAATATTATTATATAGTTAAATAATATAACCAAATTACGGGCGTTCGGGAAAACGCAACAATATATATATATATATATATATATATATATATATATATATATATATATATATATATAATATATATATATATATTATATATATATATATATATATATAATAGCAGACCGCACTGATTGAAATAAATTTACTAAAAAATATTCCAACATTTACCATTAAAGTTTGGGACAGAACTTATCGAAATTATTATCTTGCCATCTCATAAGTACTTACTGTGAATCGAACATTCGGATGATGTCTCAAATTATCATAACGTCTTTCTCATGGCACTCGGCCCGATTGCCAATTTAATGCAATCTTAGTCACCTTTGCCCCAACATCACGCGTTATTGCAGAAAGAGTGGTTAAAACTGTAGATCCTCTTATATTGATCCTATAAAATCTGACGACGTGATTCATCGTGTAAATGTGAATTATTCATCAAAAATCTAGAATTTTATCGGAGCCATTTTGCGTTTGGACCGTGAATATTGCGTCATGTTTGAATGGAATAATGCGGCTTTATCTCTACGCGTGTTTTATTCGCTTTTGTACGCTTATAGCGCTTTATCTTATCAAATCCAATAACAAGCTCTGTAAATGAGTGGTAGGTAGACCTGTGGGTGTACTCTTAAAAACGATATTCGATATATCGTGGACTTCGTCGTATCTTAATCTTAGTTACTATCGTTTAAAACATTTCAACGGACGATCGAACGAACGATATTAATTTTGACATAAGAAAGCCTTAAATGACAACGATGAATTGAATTTGACAGACGAACATTCGAAAACTAAACGTCTAATTTACGATAATTACAACGACACCTCAAACCGTATCGTATTACTTTTCGCAAATTTGACGTAAGTTTTGCGAATGTTCGTCTGTCAAATTCAATTCATCGTTGTCATTTGAGGCTTTTTTATGTTAAAATTGATATCGTTCGTTCGATCGTTCGGTGGAATCCTTTAAACGATAGTAACTAAGAGTAGGATACGACACGACGAAGTCCACGATATATCGAATATCGTTTTTAAGAGTACGCCCCCAGTTTCAAGGTGTCACTATCTCTGAGCTCCCGGGTTGGTCCGGTGGAGGCAGATCTTTGTGTGATACATAATTCTATAATTTTGATTAATTCTCACCGTAATTAGTTAATTATTACTACGTACAGTTAGACAAACTATCCACAACAACACTTGTACAATATTTAATTGTACAAATGCTGCTGCAGAAAATTGTGAAACATGTTTATATTGATTACGGTGGGTTGATACCCGAATTAGGAGTGATCCTGCATCACGGGCAACCCAAAACCAAGAGCAAGAGTACAAATGCGAGCATTTCTACCTTATATTTGGCTGTTAATATATATTTACAAATATTTATATATGTATATATATATCCGTTACCTTTTTTTTTGAGGGGGGGAAATGCGATCTTGTGCACCCTGACACCACGCTGGCAAGACGCGGCCGTGTGTGGGGCTCTCCGGTCAAGAGGACCGGCCTACCCACTAAAACCCCCCCGAGTTCTCTGGGCCCATACGGGGCACATGGCGGGGGCGCTCTCGCGATTCGACCGCCATGTGTCCCGGGGCCGGCTCGACTTAGAGTTGATCAAGCCACCGCCAAGGGAGGGACTGTCCGAGAACCCCTGGACAGTCCCCCAGACAGACTTTACCACGGCGTGCGCGCGCTTAGCCGGACGCGCACGCAGCCTCACGGTAGGGTCACTAGACAGGCAACACTGCGCTTGCGTGTGCCCGCCTTCGCCTACCAATCCGTCTACGGCGGAGGGGAGCGGCCTCGACGTCCTCCTCCCGCTCCCTCTCCACGGCAAGGAGGCGACAGCCTCCCATTCCGCCTCGCCGCGGAGCATGGCCACGACCACGCTCGGCAGCGAGAGGTCATTGTTTCCCAGTTAGTTCGCTGCGCTGTTGATGTCACGCCGAGCACACTGACAGCGTGTGCTCGGACGTGTCGTCGGGAGCACCACAGTGTTGACACCGCGGCGTCATCTCCCGACGTGCGACCTTGTGCAGGTAGTGGCCGAAGCAACCATGCCCGGTCAGTACCTGCACCATGCGGAACGAGAGGCTGCCCTGCCGGCATATATCCGTTACCCTAGATCCCATAACACATGCCTTACAGAGATTACATTGGGCTAGGCTGATTAATCTTTGTAATTATAACCGTTCGTGTGGCGATGGATAGGCCTAAGTTCGTTTTTTCTTGCGGTTATCGCAAGAGTCGAGTAAAAAATTTTCATTATCAACACAACTCCGTGTTAGCTCTTCATGAACTGTTAGGACAATTAGGCCTGAATCAACCATGCTTGCAGTTTAAACACACCTTGAAGTTTCTTTGCATAAATATGCAGGTGGCCTCTTAGTCGATGTTTCTCTTCACCTTAGAAGCGTTAGATAAAAGTATAGTGCATGAAATGTTTGAAAGTCGAGGAAGCTAGGGAGCTATGATCTATGCTTTTTTTTATTATTATTAATTGTTAACTCCACGGACTCTTGGTGCATGCTCTTTTTGCTTACTTAATGATTAATTACTTAGTGATCTTTACAATACAACAATTGTCTTAAAATAACTTATAGGTACTCATATAGAGTTGCGCAGCTCCTAACCTAATTATGTATACAATTATTTATGAATTTATATAATATAGTTTAGTAAGTTAGATATACATACATACACATACACACACATACACGTACAAACACTCTTATAATACACACATTACACACATACAAGCACTCAGATATCATAACACTCGCCCACACATAGAATTTAAGCAGCATCAAGACCGCTGCCGCGTTGTTTTGGTCTTTGAACATCATCTGCGTATTATAGTCAGCGAGGTCTTTATCTGTTGATGATCTATGCTTACCCCCTTAAGGAAGAGCCGTGAGTATATACGTTATTGTTATAGTACATTACTGCAGCGGCCAGCAATAGAGGCATTGATAGACGAATGAGTACATGTGGGCCGAGGTGAAGCCGAGGCACACATACGTAAGTCCATCACTGCCTAGTTGTGGCCAAGGCTTGTATAGTACTTTTCTCAAATAATGCGCGGAAATTAAAACTAAGTAGTACCAAGCAGATCTTTTATTTGTAAATACAGTTTTTTCATTATAAAACAGTTGTTTTTGAAGCCAGTTCGATATTTAAAGAAGACTCTGATAAGTTGCCTCATTGTTTTGCCATTTTTCGGAGCAACAAATCGTTCCATTTTTAAAATATACGATAGATATGAATTAACATGTATATTTATTTGTCCGCTAAAACACGAGAGATATGGATTTTCATGCATTTTTTGCCGGCCGCTGCTCGCATGTATTTGGCCAGTACAGCAATTTCGATTTATCTCGAAGAAGGTTGTCAAAATAATGCTCAAATTTCCAAGCATGTTTGAGAAAAAGTTATGTTATATGATATAGCTTTTAATTTATATATATATAATGAGTACTGTCTAGAATAATACAGATTGTATTCAGTGAGCTAGCTGTCTCGATATAGGAATATCGAGAGAAGGAGCTTGTGTGTCATTTCAAAGCTTTATTATATTAAATACTAGCTGTGCCCACGACTTCGTCTGCGTGGAATAGTAATTTTAGGTAGTATTATTAAGGACTGAGAGTGTTTTAAACGTAAGAGTAGACAAATATAATCAGAAAGCTTCGAATTGCTAAGCTATCGGGAGCTACACGTGTTATTGTGAGTCAACCATAAGAGATAGACATATACTGTCGTGGGATATTTTTTATATAATTTTAAGGAAAATATTTCCGCCATACATTGTTTCTATGTAACTTAAACCATTAAGGTTGCACACGTGACGGAAGTTTAAAAAATGGAGTAACTTCTCCCATTTTCCCAAAATTTCCCTTTACTGATCTGCTCCCATTGATTGTAGCATGATGAAAAGTATACTATAACTAGCTCAGGAGTATGGAAAATAACTGTGTCAAGTTTCGTTGAAATCCGTCAAGTAGTTTTTGTTTCTATAACGTATATACAGACAGACAGATAAAAAAATTCAAAAATATTTATATATTGTTAGAGAATTCTCCATTGCCCGGCCCCTCTACTCAGTGACGTCACAACCGGTGGCGCAATCGCAAGCCCCGCCAGACAACAGCTCGCCTCGACCGCCACTCTTTGCTACGGGTTCGTGCGCAACGGACGTGCGATTGGTGTCCTATAGATAATTAACCATTCCGTGTTCTAATTGATTTCAGTTCGGTAAATCGTATATAGGTTGTTTCGGTTGTTATTTTCTTAAAAATTACCCTTACTTTTAAATTGTTAAGATCAGAAGCGGGATAGGATCTGCGTGATTCTATCTGGTTTTTGGTGTTGGTTGAATTTTATTGCAGAAATGGTGGATAGTGAAAGACGTGAGACTACTCGTAGCAGGAGTCGCAAGCCACGTCACGTTTCGCGCCGTAACCGCACCCCGATCCTCGACAGTCGGCTGCGGCGCGAGATGGACGCGATGCTCGCCCGCCTCAGAGTATTGGAGGCTCGGACTTTGACCCTAGTTTACATAATATCGAGACTTGGTGTGAGGAGGTAGATCGCGCAAAGCAATTAAACAATTGGAGCGATCATGAGTGTCTATCTCATATAGGTAACTATTTAAGGGGCGATGCACGTACGTGGTTGAACGAGTGGGTGACGAGCGAACGCACTTGGACCAACTTTAAAAAGGAGTTTAAGCCTTTGTGTCCCAGACTCCGGGTATCGCTAACATTTTGTTCGAAGTAATGAGTACAAACTCGGACAATTACCCTACTTATGCCGATTATGCTCGTCGCTCACTGCTGCGATTGCGTATAGTGCGGGGTCTTTCTGATTAATTGATTTCAGCGATAGTAATACGTGGTGTAACAGATACGGGCGTCGGCTACAAACGCTAAGCTTTTGCCCAATGACTTGGTCGAGTTTTTCTCTGTTTACGTAAAACCGAACGCAAATAAAAGTGTACTGCGTACTAATGCTCACCTAACTCATTATTCGAAGAGTAAGTCGATTTCTAATTTTACTCCGAGAAAAGGTAAGTTTGAGGACGGCAAGTGTTTTACGTGTGGGTTATCGGGGCATAGGCAAGTTAATTGTACTAAGAGCGTAGCGAATGAAACTACCGCCAATACTAGTGCCAGTTCAAATTCCAAACCTGTCTTTGTGCCGACTAAGTCTGAACCTTGTTCTTTTTGCAAAAAGATTGGTCACAAAGTTGACACATGTTTTGCTAAACAAAAATATCTGATCTGATCTGAGGTCCATAATAAAAATAACGTGAATTTTTGTCGCGAAAATGAATCTACCCTCTGTAGTGATGGAGTTGTAGCCGTTATACAGGGGGTACCTGTTGATGTTTTAATCGATAGTGGCTCGACCATATCGCTTATTTCGTCTAATTTACTAAGGCATTTCAATTGTGTACGTAAACCTGCTTTCCGTGTACTTAAGGGCTTGGGTAGTCAGGAACTTGAAAGCATACGTGACGCTATCAATTGAATTGTGGGCTTTTCGATTAATTTAAAAAGGTGTGCTTTTCTGTGTACGAAAATTGAATACCTTGGCAGAAGCATTAGCGAAGGTCAGGTTAGACCGAGCCATGCTAAAGTAAAGGCCCTAACTGATGCACCGTTTGATACCCCTCATATGGACGTTTTGGGTCCATTGCCGGAATCGAATGGCTACCGCCATGTTCTTATAGTTGTTGACGCAAACGGCCGCAGAACATATGATTCAGAGGCGCGGCGGCGTGCGGCACTGGCGCTTCGTGCTGGCGCAACAACGTGGCCGCGCAGCGAGACCAGCTGCTGCACGCGCTGGCCTGCGCCGGCGACATTGTGGCCATAGTTTAGCCCCGACATTGTGGCTATTGTTTAGCCCCGACATTGTGGCTATTGTGTCGCCGCGACATTGTGGCTATTGTTTAGCCCCGACATTGTGGCTATTGTGTCGCCGCGACATTGTGGCTATTGTTTAGCCCCGACATTGTGGCTATTGTGTCGCCGCGACATTGTGGCTATTGTTTAGCCCCGACATTGTGGCTATTGTGTCGCCGCGACATTGTGGCTATTGTTTAGCCCCGACATTGTGGCTATTGTTTCGCCCCGACATTGTGGCCATAGTTTTGCCCCGACATTGTGGCTATTGTTTAGCCCCGACATTGTGGCTATTGTTTCGCCCCGACATTGTGGCCATAGTTTAGCCCCGACATTGTGGCTATTGTTTAGCCCCGACATTGTGGCTATTGTTTCGCCCCGACATTGTGGCCATAGTTTAGCCCCGACATTGTGGCTATTGTTTCGCCCCGACATTGTGGCTATTGTTTCGCCCCGACATTGTGGCTATTGTTTTGCCCCGACATTGTGGCTATTGTTTTGCCCCGACATTGTAGCTATTGTTTCGCCCCGAAATCGTGGCTATTGTTTTGCCCCGACATTGTGGCGAACCCCGCGCGCGCGCCTCGATAATGCGGCTTGTTCTACGCTCCGATACGCTTGCGATCTGGTTAGAGTGGATGGGCTACAAAGTAACAAAAAAAAAATAATAAACAATGGAACAAGAAGACCAGGCTGCGGTGAACAGAGATGCCCAGACCGGAGAGAACCTGGCTGACGAGGACGTTCAGCTGTCAGGAGAGGCCGTGTTAGAGAATTCTCCATTGCCCGGCCCCTCTACTCAGTGACGTCACAACCGGTGGCGCAATCGCAAGCCCCGCCAGACAACAGCTCGCCTCGACCGCCACTCTTTGCTACGGGTTCGTGCGCAACGGACGTGCGATTGGTGTCCTATAGATAATTAACCATTCCGTGTTCTAATTGATTTCAGTTCGGTAAATCGTATATAGGTTGTTTCGGTTGTTATTTTCTTAAAAATTACCCTTACTTTTAAATTGTTAAGAATATGTATAATATATCTATGTATATCTGTAACCTGAACATAAAACAAGCTTTACAGTGCTTACTCGGTAATTGATTTGAGTGTAAGAAATATATATATATATATATATATTTTTATAGGATAGGGCAGCAAACGAGCAAACGGATCACCTGATGGTAAGCGATACCCGTTGACCATGGACACCCGCAACACCAGAGGGTCACAGATGCGTTGCCGGCCTTTTAAAAGGGAATAAGGGGGGAAGGGGGGGTTGGGCTTCCGGTACCCTCACTCACTCGGCGAAACACAGCGCAAGCGCTATTTTACGCCGGTTTTCTGTGAGGCCGTGGTATCACTCCGGTCGAGCGATATTTATGTATTATCATTTATTATTTATTTTTTTTGTATAAGCAAAAAAATATCCAACATAAACAAGACTTTCATATCGTGGCATCATGCAAAGCATTTACTTAATTACAATTTTGCATAATTTAATATTTTCTTCGTAGCCATTAATAGGTTGTGCTGATTCACAAGATACCAACCCACACCTTAGGCAGTTTTATAATTATGTTTACCTTAATTACTGTTAAGTGACGTTGCTATGGTAAGTACTAGTTAGGACAACACTCCGCTGATTGTAAGCGATTCTTTTTACACATTCAATTTTGTTAATAAAACAGAAAAAATATGCGTACGTCGAGTTTTCCCTCTTTTCACAATTCTCTACTCCCTCATTTCTGCATAACTGTGTTTTTCTTACACTTTAAGTGAAACTACAACCCATTAGATATATTTTGGGTTTTAATCTTACCCAGAAAGTTGATTATGTACGTATGCTACATTTAGATTCAAATTAAATAACTATAACAAAAATGTATGAGGTAATAAATTAAGCAATATGCTAGTTCATATTTTAATCATCATTGTTCACCAAAGACTGAAATTTCAAAAATATTGACACACGTCTCGTGTGTAATTTCTAACCAAACAACAATTTATATTAATTTAGATTCAGTATCGACGGAATTTCAGACTTTTTTTTCACTAAGGGGCAAATGAGCAAAATTCCTTTGTACTACTCTTATATGCTACAAAACCAGCTGTAACCCATTCATACAATTATTTCAGAATTACCAAGATAAATATATAAATTAAAAGACGCGGAGAGTGCAACTAGAAAGATGACGTATGAATGAAGCGATTGACAGACGTGAGATCTTCTTCTTCTTCTTCCTGCCCTTTTCCCACCTTAAGTAGGGTCGGCACAACATGTTTTCTTCTTCCATTCTCCTCTGTCACTCGTCAACTCAACATCGACTTCCTTTACTCTCATATCAGAATTCAGACATTCAATCCATCGCTTTCTTGGTCTACCTCCTATCCTCTCATCCTAGGTCCATCTATATCTCCACGTAAGAAATTGGACGAAAAATAGCTTATAAATTCAATGTAAAAAAACTATAATACTACATAAAAGCAACTTATAAAAATCTACAAAAATGAGATATTAACACAAATTAATTGCCCCAAAATATCATGCAATACACCACAAAAGATCCATTATATCATACATTATTTATTATATAGCACACGTCAATACGGACACGAGGATATTTAATATACAGTCATATAAATAATGTTTCGATAATAAGTGGACCAAAATGTGGCATTTGCTATATAAATACCATATTACCGCTTATATTTATAATCGACGCTTCGCTTCAGGGCCACCCGGTGCCATAAACATCGGAATATTAATCAGATTGCTGATGCTTGGCCTGCATTGTCGCGACACATCTAACTTACATACATAGCGCAGTTAGATCATCATTAGCATCCTGTTCTCATCCCACTCTTACATGTACTTGACGCATTTCCATCTCTCTCTATCATTCGAAATCTCCGCACTTAGAATCTTCACATGCAAATCCATTGCCACAAAATCCATCCATACTTTCTTAAGTCTCTCATCATACTCAACCTATTTTTTTTTTTTGGCTCGCACGGCTTGTGCATTTGCCACAACAAGGGTTATATTATATTTGAACTAGCTTTTGCCCGCGACTGCGTTCGCGTGGACTTCAGGATCGTCCCGTCTAGTCTAGTAATAAGTAAGAAATACGGTAACTAAGCACTGCAGAGCCCTAATCATAGGCCTATAGGTAGCTACTGCAGTATGCTCCTATAAACTACATTTAACGATCTTTTTCCTTTTGTGGGTTATTCCTAAGAGATAAACGTATACCATTACGGACTTTTTTGTGGACCTTTTTAAGTTGTACAATACTGTAGTAAATTGTTTTGATCTATCTTGTAGGATTCAGTCAGCGTTTGCAATATAAGCGCAAAAAATGTGTTTTTTTTTTACGACCTCATATTAGAAACCTCAAAAATTGTAGCCTATGTGTTATTCTGATGTATAAACTATATTGTGGTAAAGTTTCATTCAAATCCATTTAGTAGTTTTTACGTGAAAGAGTAACAAACATCCATACTTACAAACTTTCGCCTTTATAATAGTATAATAGGATAATAAGGACACGAGGTTATAGGCTAGGAAAGAAGAAATTAGGGTCAGGTCCTCAACTCAACCTAAACTAAACTAATTCAAGTTTGCAATTTATAAGTTCGATTCTCATTCACAACTGTGTTATTTTATTTTATGACTATGTAAAGGAATATAATGTACTTAATTTTATTAGTGCATTACGGAACGCATTTTTATAGTTCTTAAACCGAGCGCTAGATGACAATTCTATCTTCCTGGATTTTCTGAAGCGCAGAGCTTATCTTGTCTTGTAATGACAATTAATCAGCACGAATGGTGTCAGTTTGGCAAACCATTTTAATTATCAATCAATACATAGTATAAAACAAAGTCGCTTTCGCTGTATGTCCGTATGTATGCTTAGATCTTTAAAACTACGCAACGGATTTTGACGCGGTTTTTTTTAATAGATAGAGTGATTCTTAAGGAAGGTTTGTATGTATAATAAATGCATAATATAGTAGAGAAACACTGATAAATTTAAAGGTTTCTAATGTGATGTCGTAAATAAGCACGTTTTTTTGCGCTTATATTGCAAACGCTGGCTGAACCCTACGAGATAGACCAAAATAATGTACTACAGTATTGTACAACTTACAAAAATCCACAAAAAAGTCCGCGATGGTATATGTCTATCTCTTCTATAATTGTAAAGTTACATTAAAATCCATTCAGTAGTTTTTGAATGAAAGAAAAACAAACATCTATCTATACAAACTTTCGCGCTTAAAATATTACTTTGGGATATATCTACCGCGACAATTTCGGTTTTGGTTCTTTATTCAGATTCTTATCAAGTTTCCTATTTTCAGTACTGATCTAATTGCGATATCGGTTCTGGATTAAGTTACAAGTATCGACTCTAAATACTAGTTCCTCGTAACTTGTATTGCGTACTTGTATTATTTCATACACAGACGATACAGTGAAGCATTTGAAAAAAAAAATAACGAAAAATGTCAACTGACTGAAGACATGATAGATGAGAATATATAGAAAAAGATACGTAACATAAGAAAAACAAAATATAAAATTATATGTAATATAAAATACAAATTTCCTTCTCCCTTAAAAAAAAATTGGTCTCGCTTTAGCATTACTTATTAACTGATATAATAAACGCCTTTTAAAATTTGAATTTTAACACAAATACTTGTTCTTTGTAGATATTTTAGAACCGGTATCAACGCTTGTTCTTGAGTTTTATTTTAATCAATCAAATATCGATATCAATGGATAACCTATCGTCGCCAATTTTAGTATAATTCGATAGTATTGATTCTGAATGAGCAAGATCTAGTGGTGCGACCTACTCCATGCCTGGTAGACCCATGAGGGGTTGGGGCTGGTACAGCCTTCTTTATTATTGATACGCCATTACTAGAGATCGGATAATCGGATGCATATTTATCTAAAGTTAATTTTTGGCTCACAAATTATGGAAGCGGCTTTTTAAAATACATTTTGTTAATTAAAAATCCCGGAAAAATACGGGACTGCAAATTTAACGTAGTGATATTGTTTGATAATTACTAAATTAGCACGTGGTATTTATTTTCAAAAGACCGAGACGCCGGGTTCATTTATACAACTATGCAGACGTATTTACATGAAGTTTAGTTTCAGTTCCCCGTGCGATTTATGAATGTACGATTTATTACATGAAGAGTGTTATACGAAAGTAGTGAGCTAGTTTGACTAAAACAATAATCAATTAAATAATTGAATAAAAAAACAAAAATGGTGAAAATTTTTATTTAATAAAACAATAAAAAGCCGTTGCCATACTTTGTCTTAAACTAACTTTAGGTAAATATGCATCCGATTATCCGATCTCTAGCCATTACATATAAAATCTCTCGTTTGTTGGTAATATTATTGTATATGTAGAGATATGGTATATTACATTATATCCTATAGTGAGATGTCGGCTTTATAGTTGATGTTGGAGTTTAATTAAATAAATTGTTACCTTATTTTTATAATGGATATGTAGGTAGATTGATCGGACATCAGTCCTTGAGAAAGGTTTAAACATTGGAATATAGCATTTATTTATATTTTTATTTATTTACTTCCTAATAAGCTATGTGTAATTGGTTGGTTAGGATATTACTCCATCGTTACCACTCTACGTATGTGTAATTGTGACCTTTTGTTATCTAATTTTCAAATGTACAATATCTGTAAAGCTGTATAGGTACAGAAAAAAAGTTTATCTCGTAAGCATTATCCAAGAGCTTGTAGCTGATACAGATATAACCAAATTTTAATCTAATCATGAAACTAAATTACTTACTTTTTATTTTAGATGTAGGGTTAAATATAATTCTCCTCCAATCAAATCAAATCAAAATCAAAATAATCTTTATTCAACATAGACCTTTACAGGCACTTATTGACGTCAACAGACAAAACAAAAAAAAAACCTTAAAAAAAACAAAAACCTTGTCCGTACGTACGAATAAGGAAAAAAAAATATTGACTCGACACCTGTTCGGAAATTGGGAGAGCCTTCTCGAGAAGAACAGGCAAGAAACTCTGAAGGTCTATTTCTTATCTCCTCTTGTCAATGTTAATAATTATAATATAAAAATACAATATGTATCTTAATACAATCATACCTAATACGATTACAGTCGTATGTATGTTTACATACACATATAAAATAATACAATATTATAAATAATGTTACCAAACATGGCTCTATGAATAGTGTAAATATAATCGATTAAATATAAATATAATTGAATATCATCGAATTCCTTAGTCGCGTGGCTAGTAAAGCGGTTTCCATCTCTAAGGTACCGGGTTCGAATCCCGGTGGGAGTAGATGTTTGTGTGATGCAAGCGAGCATTTGTACCTTAGTCATGGTTGTTAATATATATTTCTATCAATGTAATATATATGTGTTTAATATATGTATGTTTATTCGTTACCCTAACACAAGCCTTACAGAGCTTACCTTGGGTTAGGCTAATTGGTGTAAGTGTGAGTAATATTTATTTATTTATTTTAATATGTAAACTAGATCTTGTATATTTTATAAGTTTGTATATTATGTAAAATAATATTATTTTTCTTAAGTAGCAGTGTTCGTATTTGTTTTATTTTATTTATGAAAGTCTGCACATTCAATGAAGTTCGTTCTGACAGCAGCCATAGTCAGAGTATTAATGTCAAAACTATGAAAATTTCTTGTCATATCACAGTTGTCACTGCGATACACGATTTGTTTACGCATTGAATGTTTCGCGGTTGTTTATTGTTATTTGTTGTTGCGGTTGTTGTTGCGATTGTTGGTTGTTGTTGTTACAAATGTTTATTTTAAAACACTCATTGAAAATATCCTTCACACGTTTACAGGGGCTTGTTTACAAGTTAACAATAGTACAGTCGCGTTATTAATATAACCTTAAATTTGGATTTAATTTATTTCGTCTACGCCACGATTGCACAAAAACAAAAAATACTCGCGACGCAATCAATATGGGGGAACGTAGTTCTTTCTTGGTAGATCATGGTATCCCTTTATGATAAAGGCCGGCGAGACTGGCTTCCCGCTCTCTTCAAGCGCATATTTAACCCAACCGTTTCGAGATCAGCTCGTCAAGAAGATCAATACTATCGAAAATTTGGAGTCGATCGCCGCTCGCCAAACTGCCATATAAACTGGGCCATGTACTTTGTAAAAAAAAAACATTCTGGGTACGTTTTGTACTCCTTGTTGGGATTCTTAGCCTCTCTCTCCTGAGAGAAAAAAAAGATTACAATATTCAATAGATTTGTTTACCGCGCTGTTATTTATTAACCACGTCTGCCTGATGATATATAGTGAAATATATGGACCGTTTATTTTGAAAGTGTAAGTCCATTTTCTTTTGTTTCGAGAAAATTAAAGGTTACTTACTAATTTGTTGATTTAAAAATACAGGCAAATCATATGAGGTCTGGCATTGTTTATTATTAAAAAACAGTAAAATTTGTTAATAACAAGGGTAATAAACAATGTTCCGTACATTGCAAAATGCTGCAAAATTAATACACGTTACAAAACAATGAGAACAACCTAATTCTAAGTTTGCAGCGTGTTACTAATTTTTTTGACAATGTTATTAACAAAAATCACTTTTCATCCGTACACCCCAGAGCGCTGCAAAATCACACGGTAAGGTATTTCACCTTCCTTAATGACCCCTCAAAATTTTAGCGAGCTACTAATTTCTTTCGGGTTTCAGGCTTTAATGACTGGCTTATTACCTCTCATACCGGAACGCAGCACTGCGAACACTGCTGTTTGAAGCAGAAATAGGTGAGACATCTAAGCAGTCAATCTCAGTATAGCTTCTCTCTGGTAATTATATATTAAACGTTTTGTTGATTAATTAATTCAAATATAAACACAAAATTAGTAAGAACAGAAAAAAATCCGGTCTAGTGCGAGTCGGACTCGCGCAACGGGTGTTCCGTACAAATTTGTCGACATGTAAATTGTTCGTTCATTACTAGAATTAAGTCTCGAAGATTTTTCCTGTTTTTCCCAACTATGTTGTAAAAAAAATTCCTTTACTTGTGCTACATGACATTGCTTCTTGCCAAACTTCATGATTCTAGGTCAACGGGAAGTATCTTATAGGTTTTGAATCCCTTGCAAATGTCAAAATATGCAATATACATAGAACTTTATGTTCTATGTATATTGCATATTTTAGGCCATACCTTTTTATTACCGTTGAAGAAATTAGATTTTTTCACTGCTTTGAGAGATAGGAGGCCCGAATATGTGATATTAATTGCATCTTGATATCTCAACGCGTTTCTGAGAAGAAGGGTCTTGACAGACGGATGGACGGACGGACAGACGATAAAGTGATCCTATAAGGTTCCGTTTTTACCTTTGGATGTACGCAACCCTAAAAAACGGTTAAATAAATGCACCTAATAGGTTTTTACATGTAATGTGATTATTAATATATGCGCATAGAAGAATGCGGATTTGGTAAATACCAAAAATGATTGATACATGTTTATTCTATGTTTATTATGTGGCATAGATTAACTGACGTATTTTTAGTATTATCAGATTTTACAGATGTGTTAATACATTTTTTTTTTATAGTTGTGCTTTAACTTTTTTGTTATGTCATTAATTTATTGAAATCGAACATTTCGTTATTTAACTATTAACGAAAACAGGATGTCAGGAAATCCTCCAAAATAGGTGTAATTGTGTGAATGGTTTGGCCATTTTTAATTTAAGGTAAATTACAGGTTAAGGAGGCTTAAGTTAATCAAAGGGCCATGAGGAAGGCTACGTCGGAATTGCACTGCGAGATCATATTAGAAATAGGCTTGTATCCACTATGAACAAATCTGATGCATTAGGTTGCATAACTATTAAGATGATCATTTAATTATGAAAAAACAAAGTTTTATAAAATAATAACTTTTGATTATTTATATTTTTATAAAATAAAATTGCACAAAATAACCCATAAGTCACGTGACAGCAAACACCAATTAAAAAGTGTTACGTCACGCCGTGCGAAACGTCAAAGTCAAAATGTCATTCCCAAGTGTCTTGTGGAAGTGCGAAAAAGAATGGGCATCATTCCTTCTCGCGAGTGTCAGCCACTTTTTACGTATCTGCTGATTGTTTGGCACATGTATATAAATGTTGTATATAAATAATTTTTTTGGTGTTTTTATACTTGTGCTTGTACACTGGGGCACTATGCAGTACTTGTAATACGATGAATCCATTTTTTATTAAAATAACTTCACAATACCGAATATTCCGATACTAAAACAGCTGTGTTTTGCACGGCGTGACGTCATTCAAGACCCATGACAGTCTTGAGCGTTTTTGATGACTAATGTCAAATATTTAATTAAATGCAAAATTATTCTTATAAATAAGCATTTTTTTTTCAAAAATAATAATTATTTTGTATAGAATAGGCATCAAGGTATATTAGTATCTAACTACTGAAATTTAGGCAACAAGCCTATTGTCAAATCAAAACATTTTTTTACAAATGTCATTATTGATCGTGAAAGACGCTATGTTATTTTTTATAAGACTTCAGCGGAAGACTATACTGGAAAAGTTATACTGGAATTAGCAAGGGCAATTTTTTTCCTTTTATTATTACAGAACGATCAATTGAAGGTTGACCTCAGAGCAGTTTCATTGTAGTTTCCTCCCGCGATCGTTGAATGGGTTCCTACCAAGATTTCGAGCGAAAAGTACAGTACGGATTATTCAAGAAGAGAGTAAATAGATTTTGATAGTGACTGTTTCTTAGATTTTGATAAATAAATTAATCAAATTGAAGTCAAAAATTTATTTCGTTTTCGAATTTATAAGATACATTTAAATTGTCAACTAAATAAACACATTGTCGAGTCGACAATTTAATATGCGTTACTTAGATCTATTTAATATATGTATGTAGATTCTAACTGATTTCCATTATTTAATTAGATAAATGTTCGATCATATTATACGTGTTCACTTCAGTAACAAATGTTGATATTACAAGTATATTTATTTAGCCATTTTTTTTGCCAAGCATTTTTATTATTTATGTAAGTACGTTAAAAAGAGTGTTTTTAATGTGTGCTTTAAATTTATGTAAAGGAAACCAGTCACAATTTGTGTAAGTTCAAAAAAGTTATATATTTTTTTATATCCTCGAGTAGAGGGTATCTAATCTAAGAGGGAGGTATATAATCTGAGAAACGTAGCGTTAGTAGGCATTAAACAAAGTGGCCAGACGATTTGGTCGGTGAAGATAGCTTGGTGTTCGCAGGGAGGTACTGAATATGTAGAGCAGATGTAGAGATAGTTAAGAGATGCCTAAGTTCAGTGAGCGTTTTTGGCTAACCTGATAATAAGAGACTTTAATATATTACTGTCCGATGGATACTCATTATGAGACTGCCACAGATTTAAATTAACAGTTTACATTAATTAATAAATATAAAGGAAATACATATGTTAACATTAAACCGAACATAAAAATAATTTACATTCACATTTGTAATATAAACTTATTTTATAATATTCGACGCAGAATCCCTTTCGTTATTATGTAAATTGTATAATTAAGACCTTATGTTGTTAATTAAAGAACAGATAAACAAGCTAAGTGGTTTTTAAGGCAAATGTCACATATGTCAACAGCCAACATTCAAATGACTGCAATAGAGTCAGCTGTTGTATGACGCATTTGTCCGAAACGAATTCGTAGATACCACAGTACAACTATAAGAACAAAAACAGGTCTTTGATAATTGACTTAAGGTCGTATTTCGTTTAATTAATTTACTCACGCCGCAGACAACTGTTAGGAAACTATGCGGACAAGATCCTTTGTGGTTACAAAAATGCAATACGAATGTAAATGGTGAGGTTTTGAAACCAGAACGCAGTTACCTCTGTTTGTGTATTATGTGTATTGTCCCCAATTCCCTTAACTCGAAGACAGTATGTAGATTCTGCAAACAATATGCAATACATATGTTTGCAAGATATTTTATCTAATTACGTCGCAGTTTCCAATTAACCATAGAATGTAATATCTTCACTTGCTTTGAGTGGAGTACACAGTACCTACGTGATACACGATCGATTCTCTTTAATCCCGTTTTGTTTCAATGCGCTATTATGAAATTTCATTACCTCACGTTCCCACAGTCTTTTTTTTTCCCCTGAGGAAAATTGCATACCCCGGCTGTGGCGAGCCGGCGGTTATGTGGGGCTCTCCTCCCCAGAAGGGGGAGGCCTACCCACTAAAAACCTCAGGATGGCCTTCCTCAGGCATGTAGGGAGCCCCCGGGAACAGCAAGCCACTTCCGGGAACCCCCAGCCTCCGCTCCCCCGCCGATACAGGGGAGCCCTCCTCGGGGGAGGCTCACTACCTCCCCCGGTCTCCTCCACCGACGACGCCCCCCGGCCACGGAAGGGCACGCCCCTTCCATCCCGGGTCGCCGTAGCGGTCGCGACTTCCTCGCGTCCGCCGGCGACCCGCGGCGGCGCCGCAGCTGTGCTACCGAGCCCGGCGCCGCCTCCTTCGGGCGGGATCGGCCATCTCCCGACCCCACTCGGCAGCCTCCTTCTGGAGCATCACTGCTTCACAGAAGGAGGCCACAGCCCTCCAACCTCCCTCGTCCGCCAGCATTGCCGCAATCAATGCCGGCGGAGACAGATCTCACCCGATCTCTGCGACCAAGACGCGGCGCTCGGAGGCCCACGCGGGGCACTCCGCCAGCGTGTGCTGGGCCGGGTCGAGGTCGGATGCGCAGTGGTGGCAATGTGTCGATCCCTCCCGTCCTATTCGACACAGATACTCACCGAAGCAGCCGTGCCCGGTGAGTATCTGAGTCAATCGGTAGGTAGTCTATCCATCGTTTCTTCAGTCTTCCTCTCCCCACGTGCTTATGCACTTTCATTCCATAACTTTCCTAGTAACATAATTATTTCCTCTTCTTAATACGTGACCATACCCGGAAAGTTTTCCATTATCTCAATTTTTCAAGAATAGGGGCTACTTTCAGACTCCCCCTGATATATTCATTCCTCACTCTATCCTTTCTTGTCACTCCACAAATCCATCTTTACATACGCATATTTTTTATTCATATCTTATTAATTTCTCTCCTATTTTTATTTTAATCTTTTAAGTTGTTTTAGCACAAAGGTAGAATATGGTAAAGGTACTACGAGCAATAACCTCTTTTTTCATGTGACAATTTAAAA
Source organism: Scirpophaga incertulas (assembly GCA_036419045.1). Lineage (NCBI taxonomy): Eukaryota > Metazoa > Arthropoda > Insecta > Lepidoptera > Crambidae > Scirpophaga > Scirpophaga incertulas. Next base: position 1,731,852 of record CM071639.1, on the reverse strand, counting down.
CTATTGAAATCTGATGTAAGTAATTCCTTATAAATAAATAAATTATGAATTAATTTATTCAGGGAATAATATATAAGGATATAGTAATTAGAGAAAATCTCAATCTCAATCAGAAACTAGTTAAATTACCACTTATAAAATTGTATTATAATAAATTTTACATCTGTCATGTGTTATTTGTACTTAAGTAATCACATAATCAAGTCTTTTATAACGACTATCAAAATAAATAATAAAAAGCAATAATCTGACACTTGCATATTATCTATTATGCAGTTCTTAATTAATTAATTTATAAAAATATATTAGAATATAATAGAATGGAATATAAATTTGTTGTACAACGACTAAAATAATAATTCAGAAATTGAAACCTGACAACTAACCTTAATTTATAAATGTAATTTATCCGAATTTTAGTTACCGAATTGTAGCTTAGAGTTCTGAATCAAAAATAGGGTTAATTTTACAATATTGAACTATAATAAATTACTTTCTAAATTAAAAACTATCTTTCTCACGATTTTCTTAAAAACTTTATATAACAAATGGTTAAAAATAAAATTAGCATATTAAACAAATATCACTTTTAGCATCATCTTAGTCGAATACAGACATAAACAGGTAACTTCTGTTTTAGTTTCTTTTTAATATTATCATAAAATAAAAATAAATTTGTCTCGAATGAAAATTGATTTTCTGTAATAATTAATAACAGCCAAGGGAAATATATTACATAAAGAAAAACATAAATTGTGTGCAAGCGATTATTGTGACAAAAACACATTTAATAATGATTATTGTATATTTATGAGTGATTCTGAAGATAAAGAATTCAGCATCCATGCATAATATTCTTTAGAAACTATTACTTTGGGCCGGTTTTTACCGTGGAAATAACATCGTCATGTTAAACGGAGATTAAGTAATAAATCTTAAGAGCGTGTGTTTAGGGTCATTAATTAAAAAACAACACTGTTTGACAGACGTCATTTATTAGAAGGAATAAGAAAGGCGCTGGCAATCCTAAAAGGGTTTCGAAGCTTTAATTACAAAACAATTTTGTGTAAATAATTTCTGTGATTTGTTTAGTTGAGGTTAAGTTCAAGTTAGTACATACAATGTTACATTAGAAAATATTCAAAACATTTATTTAAAAAAATGCAATGTTAACATATTTTACTTCATATGCAATCTGTTAACATAGCATATTTTCAAGGTCTCGGACTACGTACCAAAAACCCGAAATGTATAGGGGTTCCCATTTCTGTCTGTCTGTTGTCTGCTTGTTTTGTATGATTCTGAGCAACGCATAAAGGTATTAATTTGAAAGTAATATTAAATATTCAGGTCTGCAATTTCTTAGAGGAGTGTAATAATCAAACCAACAAAGAGAAAGAGAAGAGAAAAAAGTTTTGATTACAGTTTATTAAGACAATTATACAGTTCAAGTGTATCCTGACTCCTGACCTAAAGAACTGTATTTCGGGAGTCAATACCTTCTCAATAGTATGGCCACAAATATTCCTCAACATTATCAATAAATATTGGATAAATCTCGGAAGGGGGATCAAAACTTATGCGGTACTTACCGTGAGTCATGAAATTTATCATGAAGCAATGTCATGTAGCATAAGAAAAAAAATCAGAAAACCGTAGTATGTACTTACATTGCAAAAAAACATATGCTTATTAATTAATTTGCGGAACTAGATTTGTTCTAACCAGATGTTCAGAAGATAGAGCTAGGCCTTTTTTTTTTTTTCCCTGAGGAAAATGCTTATGTCTGTCATAGACCTTTAACTAGCAATGCTATATATATTAAAAGTTATAAATATACTTTAATTGTAAGTCAATAAAAAAAAATTGTTGTAGGTATGCTGCAATATTGCAGGATTGTCCGCAGGATTTAGATTGAAAGAACAATGCCGACACCATAGCATCATGGACATTTTTATTGATAGAACTAACTTATTGAATAGACTTTATTTATCATAACTATTCTGTTTTGGTGCTGACGCTATAGGAATTGTCTCTTATGCAGTTTTTTTCTGTTGCTTTTATCCCAGATTAAGTCAATAGAATATTGACTAAAAAACTTGTAGATGTGAAGATGAAACTTCAATTATATTTATTTTATACAGAACTCTGAAGCAATGAGACAATTGCCGAAACCTCCAAGCACTATTGATAACGTCGCCTTCTGTAACCACAGTGTCCAAAAATCCCGAACGAGTTTTTACACGTGATCGATTCTCTAACCGGTTCATAATAAAATAACGATAAAAATGTGTCTACAATCCAATTTATTTTTGGATCAAGTCCAGTTAAAATAAGATTTAATTGGAGATTTATTTTTGATAAGAACTGATGTTTCAATATAATGCTTGAACTCAACAAAATGCTAAGACAATTTGGTGCAGATTGCAGGGAGGTGCTAGATGCTGGTGCTTATGCTGTTCTATGATCTTTGTGGGAGGTTTGTCTCCAGTAGTAGGAATCCATTAGCTGAACCAAAGAAGATTATAGTGGACTGCCAGAATGACGGACATTGTTATAGAAACTCTGCCATTAAATGAGCAAATACCGAAAACGGAGGTCAGAGAATTGTTCGAAATGATACCAATGGCCACATTCTGTCATCATTTATCTACGCTGCAGCCTACATAGTCACGCAAAATTAGTTTTCAGAGGAATTTTCTTCCGCGCATTATATATTATATTATGGATTGCACATGACGAAGAAAGTAACTAAGTTTTAAACGGGTTGATAAAGCTTTTAATGCCTCTAGTATTATAGGCGTCCATTGGCTACGTTGACTGCTTACTATCAGTATATAGTATATATGTATATATATACAGTGGTATGATAAAAAATGCAAACTTATATCATCTTCGTAAATTGCTCTTTCACTTGCTGACTCCTCGAAGGATCTCGTGATCGCGAGGCCAGTAGGATCATTTCCAATAATTAAGTTAAGGAATAAGTTAATTGTCGCGCCCGGCCTCGGCCGCGCTCGGATGGGCTCGCATTATTCAAATCAGCCGACAGTTACGAAATACAAAGAACTCGGTAACGTATTTTGGTGCCTTATGTTAGAACTTATCGACTTTCTTGCCATATATTCATTTTTAAATTTCTGCGGAAAAAGTAACAGTTTATCGACTTACCATTAGAAGTAACATTAGAGGTAATGCAATCATAAGAGCAATGTACGTAGCGAAATTTGAATGTTAGTTTACAGTATCAAAATGTATCTCTCACTTTACTTTACAAACTAGATTACAGCTGAATAATATGCCTATAAATTTTATTGTTATCAGCTATTATCATTGACAAAATGCTAAATGTGTTACCTCTTTATCTACATTAGTTTTGCTTATATATATATATATATATATATATATATATATATATATATATATATATATATATATTAATTAATCTAGTTTTAATATAGTTATATTCTAATTTTAACAATTACATTCATTTATTATTATTAGTTAGTTTATCTATAAGTTAATTAGTAATATATACATACATGTAATGAAATATACAAACATACACACATAGACACATACATCAATATATCAAAATAATAAAATAATTTTAATCTAATCTTAACAATAGTAGTAGCATAAGAAAAACATAGTTATTTGGGTGTGTTCATCTAGTCAACAACAGAAAAATACTCGTACAATGTCTGATATTTTATTTAGCTCACACAGGGCTCTGGTCAGCGGAGCTTCTTTAAGTAAATAAGTGCGCGCAGCCGGTATTTTAAAATTTCCACTAAATACTCGTTTAGTTTAACCATAGTAATTTTTTGTTAACAAATATCAGTTACTTATAGAAATGAAAACACGAGATTTAAGATTAATTAACTAAGCCTTATTATGAATACGTTCTACATAATTAATATTATGCAATTCGACATTTTGACTTTTCACCATTAAGTAAACTAAATACTTTATGTATTCCTTTTAAAATCTAGTTGGAAAGAATATATTTTAACAACTTTTTTTAATCTTTTGAGGTGGGAAATCTGACCACAGCCACGCTTATTAGGCATCACAAAAGCGATGATGTGGTTTAAAGTAGAATATGCTCGCCGAGAAAATGCTTTTCACCCTGGTCTGAAAATGGCCATATTACATTGATCCGGAAAAACAAACCTCAGAAAATCGCTTCGTATGAGGCAGGAATGCCAACAACGTCTGGTCATATGAAAGGGCCGATCAAATCATGTAAAACTTCCGCACTTTCTTGAAATGCAAAGACAGAAAATTGAGATGATAACCACAGGTCTTCGTCGTTCAACAATCTGGATAAAGCTTTCGAACGTGTCATTAGTGATGAGTCTCGTCTCACAGTCCAATGCAGATCCTTCCCAAAGTCGACATTGAATCACAAATAGAGTTAAAAAATGTATTACCTCATTCCATATGTTAACAAAAAATAATTTATTGAAAAGCTTCATGAGCTTATCATGTCGAACAGTTTTTTTTTATATATATATATAAGTCTACTCCACGGACTTTTTTTATTATTTAAGCTTTTTTTTGTTTTGTTTGTTGACGTCAATAAGTGCCTGTAAAGGTCTATGTTGAATAAATATTATTTTGATTTTGATTTTGATTTTGACTCGTAGTCCGTGCCTTTTTTGAACTGTCCTCGTTTGGATCTACTACGTACAGTACGTACAGCGTCATATTATCTTATAATACTATTCCGTGACTTAACATTAACGTGCTGAGTTGCGCAGCACTTATTTATCTAACAGTTAACACTTACTACTCTAACTTATTAGTTACATGTCGAACAGTTTAAGAATAAGTCGCATCGTATTTTCAAATAGATGTCATCACGAGAATTTAAGATCACACAAACATCGCTAGAATAAATTTGTTGCCGGTCAGCCGAAAGGTCACGTCGGTGGCCTTTTCGGAAGCAAGGTTGGCGTTAGCCAAAGGTCCACATTGATATAAATGAACTAATATTATTTGTGTATAAGGCGCTAACGCATCATTTCCTATTACACCATAAACTTACGTTCTTTACAGTTATTACATAAGATATGGCTTAATTGCTTTTATTTCTATGTACGTTTCATACGTTACTTATAGTTATTCTAATTTTTAAATATTTATTCTTAATAGATCACTATTGCTATATTTATGTCATAACCAGTCAACGCCCTGGAACAGATAGCAGTACTCAATCACAATAAAATAACCCTACAATTGATAAAGGGACACAGTGGATCAAGAGGCAATGATGCAGCGGACGAACTGGCAAGGAGGGGGTCCGACATGGTGGAGTTCGGACCAGAACCGCTTATGCCTATCCCCTTCAGCCAGTTACGTGGCTGGTTACAAGAACACACACATAGGCAAGCCGAAAGCTGGTGGACCTCAGCGCCTGGCTGTAGGCAATCCAAAGAGGCTATGTCAAACCTGAGCAACAGACTAACAAAGCGTTTATTGCGACTGAACAAAAAGAACCTAAGAACAGTAGTAGGAACCATTACGGGTCACTGCTCGCTTAACAAACACTTATACACTCTAGGTATAACCGATAGCCCTCTGTGCAGGGCATGCATGAAGACGGAGGAAACGATTGCACATGTGCTACTGAAGTGCACAGGCGTCGCCCAAATCCAAAAAGAAACCGTGGGATCACCCAAAACAATCGAGGAAATCCTGAACAACATGGGGAACTTAATCTGCTTCTGGAGGGAGGTGGGATGGCTAGAATGAGCAACCTCCACCTTGTACTTACGCACAATGGTCCATACAGGACTAAGCGCGGAAAACACACCCTCTGGATGTCAGAGGGTGACCTATGATGATGATGATGATGTCATAACCAGTGTCAAATCAGCAATCTACACTAATATTATAAAGAGGAAAGATTTGTATTTCTGTATGTAAAGAATAAACTCAAAAAGTACTGGACCTGGATTTTTATAATTCTTTTTTCATTAGAAAACTACATTATCACTGAGTAACATAGGCTATATTTAGTACTAGATTACTATAGAAATCTTTAGAATTTCTTATTAAAACCAACAGAAGGTGTAAAAAAATTAGCCATAAAACGTCTTTCAACGCATACTGTAACACTTTTTTTTCACTGATTTTTAAGTACTATTAAAGACACTTTTTTATTCATATTGATTAAAATCACTTTTACAATTGTATCTTGCATTGGTTATGTTTTCGTCGAATTGTTACTTTGACATTGACAGTTCTATAGTGTGGGCCGCTTATCATGATCCTAACACCATTATCTATAGCGCAAATTAGGCAATCAAATCTAGCCAAGCGTCGTCTACAAAGATAGGTTCTTTATCAATAATACTGAAACATCACTCCGGAATTCATAGATTAAAAACAGTGTCGTAGATTATTAACTGCCCACAGATTATATACCGGATACTAATTAACAACAAACTATTTGCACTGCCGGTTACAAAAATATCATTTAGAATTAAACTTAAATTTAGGAAGATCAATTCTTCCTTTCCTTTATTTGTGGCGGATCGACATAGTTTCCACACCATCCTAGTTCCATTTAATAACAAACATCACATACTATACATCGTCTATATAGTCTTTGCCTCATCGGTGGTAAGCAATCTGTAATGGTATACTAATCTGTGACTTGGAGATCTGAAATCTGGGAATTGGGAATCGATCTATTGTAAAAATCTCACGCATATTTCGTGATATAAAAATCGTATAAAAGTTACTGAAAGTGGTGTCAGGATCACAAATTTCAGGAGTATTTTATTTCCCATAAAATTATCCATATCTTTTGGAACATAAAAAAATAGTTTATTTCAATACCCTGATCAACTATTGTTGTTAAATATCCTTGCTGAGATTGATCAAACAGCACCAGAACCAACCTGCCCTTGTGTCTACTCATTAAAATTTGTTATTTTAAGTACATAATAAAGTTATTCATAATAAAGAGTACACTTATTTTAATTTTAATTGGTTATTTTAATTTAATTGTTAAAAGAAAAACTTAAATATACATTTATCCTGTTAAAGTTGATAATTAAATCAGTCACTTTGTTATTTTGTATTATTTGTGTTTTCTTTATAAATCTAGTTGGTGAGTAAGAGTAATATTACATTACAATACGCTGCGAAGAGTATTGATAATAGGATAAAAAAATGTACTAAAAACCAAAAAATAATAAAATAGATACAGTCGTGGGAATTATAAACATATGCATAGACTAGACTAAAATAAAACCGTGGGGCACATTGAAACAACACAACGATTGTAGACAATTGATGTGCCCCACGGTTTTATTTTAGTCTAGTCTATGCATATGTTTATAATTCCCACGACTGTATCTATTTTATTATTTTTTGGTTTTTAGTACATTTTTAGTACATTTATCTTAAACATTGCAATGTATGTTTAACATAAAACCGTTTAAATTAAAAAGTTTTTTACCTATTTTTATTTTCTAGTTTTTAGTTTTTATTTCGATTATATAGTACATTATATTCTACTAGTTGAGCACTTTCATTTGATACCCATATTGATAGGATTGATTAAACCTAAGTTTTCCGCCATTTTGTAGAGGCCGCCATCTTGGATTTAATTTTATATAGTACATTGTATTCTACTGGTTGAGCACTTTCATTTGATACCCATATTGATGGGATTGATAAAACCTACGTTATCCGCCATTTTGTAGCGGCCGCCATCTTGGATTTAATTTTTTTATAGTATATTGTATTCTGCTTGTTAAGCCCTTTCATTTGATACCCATATTGATGGGATTAATAAAACCTAAATTGTCCGCCATTTTGTAGCGGCGGCCATGTTGAATTTATAATGATAATGAATAAATATAATTGTATTGTCACCAAAATCCAAAGTGTATACAAAATTTCAGATTAATCGGTTGACAGGAAGAGGGTGAAATTTGATTTACTAAATTTGACCCAAGAATGAATGAACCGGGCTGAGCTAAATAAAACCGTTTAAAAAAAATGTTAGACAATATTATAGAATACTAGCGGCCCGTCCCGGCTTCGCACGAGTAGACATAAATAGGTACAGATATTTAAGTTCTAATCATACTAATTATTATCTACAAAATAAGTAGGAATAAAAAACTGCCACTGTACAAATCTTTTTGACAGGACGAAGTTTGTCGGGTCCGCTAGCATATTATAAATGCAAAAGCTTATATGTTCTTTCACGTTAAAACTACTGTATGCATTTGAATAAAACTTTACATTCATGTAACTTACACATCAGAATAACACTTAGGCTACAATTAATAAAGATGTACGCTACGTTAATAAAAGCTACTCGAAATACTAATCCTGCGCAGGCGAAGTCGCGGGTACCAGCTAGTTGGAAATTTAGGTTTTTCATTCTATCAACACTGTTAGTGGTTTTTCTTTTCACTTCAACTATTTGCTCAAATTCAATTAAACGTATTAAGTAGATATTTAAATTGTTTTTCAAGTGATAATGTTATTAATTTCAACTTATTTTCAAGATAAACAATTTGTATATAGCTGTAAATGCTCCTACATTTTAAAGATGCGACAGCTGTTACGTTCTTGCGTATTTGCTGTCGAGATTTTATTAGGGACTTGTGTGGCTCGATTATAGTATGCAGTTTGGGTTTTAAATAAATAAACAATTTATTGCTTTTTTTACACACAGATACAATAACACTTAAGAATAAAGACACTATACTATACAAATGAAAACGAACTAAAATTATATATATAAGTACCACTAAAAAAAAAGACAAAAGGAGGTGGCTCAGCTTATGTTGGTAATGGCATACACCATTGACCAACGCTGTTTTTCAGCCACTCTTTCAGCTCTCTGATGGATTTCGAGTTTTAAATTACAGATGATATACAGAGGACGTACTTAATTACGAAAAGTTAAGTATATGTACATAAAAATTACACAAAATACGAATGATAATAAATTCGGCATAAAACAACCAGTAATTGGCAACATTTAACACTTATTACATATTTCTGTAGTACCTTATATAATTTATAAAAAGTTTAATTAAAATAACAATGAAAATAAAGAAAAAAGAATAGTACGGATTTCTAAAGTAACCCCATGTATGTAAACGGTATAAATTTAATGTATTTAAGCAACGCGCTGCTCCCGAAAAATAAAACAACCAGTCAAAGATATATTTTTGTGGTATGAATGCTTCAAGTTTTCAGCTGCGATCTGTTTCTGTTGTAAAGCTCGTTTATAATGTGATTTAAATGAGCTGAGGGTTTTGTCCGATATTTGTTTACAGCATTGAGGGTAGTAAAATAAACCGCTGAGTGTGGCAATTAGTTCAGTTAATTATCTGTCTATACTTACAATAAGCACTACAGAAGACGTTTAGGCGCCTGGACGGAAAAAATACCAATGCTCTACGTTTCATATTGCTATAGAATTAAGTCTTTATTAGTGTTCTAGAACAGTGGTCTATGACAACCTGCAAGGGGTCTATGTTAACGAAAAAGAAATTTGGGGGTCCATGAAATTGAAAATGGGGGTCCACGACAATGGATCTCAATAAACACTGATAATACTTATTTATTTGCATTATACTATTTTCTAATACAAAGGCATACGACACGTAAAGGCATATGTTAGTTAAGAGAATTGTAATAAAAAATATTTATTTATTTTTTTATTTATTTAATAAGGCTTACCAACTAAATACATAAGCGTCATGAACATATTAACATTTTTTGTATAATGTTATATATGCATTTAAATTATAGGTAGGCACAACATTTTTTTAAAGACGTTTGTTACTAATTATAAACAACAACTATAACAACAAAGTGAAAAGAAAAAAAATAATCTAAAAATAAAAAATACAAAACTCCCTAATAGCTCTTTTAAAATTATACGACTTTGCAGTAAAAATGTCAATATCAATATCTGAGTTGAATTTTTGTGCAAAATCATTGGAGTTTCTCAAAATTGTATTCATAGGAGAGTGACTACCAAATTTGTTCCTTCTAAAACTCAATTCAAATGGCCTGTAATTATACACGTGCACTAAACCTAAGAACCAATATATTAATTTGTGCTAGGAGAGACGGACAATCAACTTGATGGTTCAGTAACTTATATAAAAAAATCATACACAGCTGTTCTTTACGTTGTCTTAAGGATAACATGTGATATTCGTTTAACCTTTCTGCATAACTCCCTATTCTACGGTGAACGCCGTCAATAAAAGATATTCTATTCAGAAACTATTTTTGAATCTTTTCGAGTCGCTCAATATCATTCTGATAGAATGGCTACCAAACGGAACTACAGTGATCGACATGGCTGCGTACCAAAGCAAAATACAGAACCTTAATTGCTTGAGTAGATTTAAAGTCTATACATTATAAAGGCATTATAAATATAAAGGCATATACATTATTTATAAAAGTACCTATGAAATAAAAAAATATTATGTATGTATTCGGTGTTTGTAAATTATTATAAGTTCTAGGATGTAGGCATTCAATATCAGGTAAGTAGGGGGTCGACCCAAAACCGAAAAACATGGCAAAGGGAAAGGGCGGATCCAGCTTTGGCGTCAGGGGTCGTGGTCAAGTCAAGAACTTATAATTTAAATAGATACAAATAAAAAGTAGGTATTTTATTAATATACGTAAGTACTGTACTTAACACCCATGAACCCCCCCCCCCCCATGGATCCACCATTGGTAAAGGGTCTACGATACAAAAAAAATGTTTAGGTACCTCTGCTCTAGAAGATAATAGTGTGCCGTGCACATAGCCAAGGATTGCAGTGCTGGTATAGAGGTGGCGGCTTCTTCTCGCAAGTGCTGTTTTATAGGGTTGGATTAACATCACACAAATTACATACATTGCAGCTTACCTTTCAAGATTAATTTAAAATATAGTTGATTTCTATGATTGTACCTGAGCCGATGTATCGTACAGGTGTAGTTTACAGTCGTTGACCGTCGATATTTACAGCGAAACTTATCGTTTTGAAGCTTTGTACAGCGCCCCTAGATACTTTAGCTCTATTTATTTATTTATTTATTTATTTAAAGGTATACTTACAGCTAGTATATACACCATTCTGACAATAATACAATCGTATAAGAAAATTATCTAGTATACAAGCCACTTAAAAGTATACACAACATTTAATTATAAAAATCTAAAATAATCTAAAATAATACGAAAACATAATATAGAAAAAACATAAAAATTGAATAAAATGATTTAAATGATTTATTGAATGATTAATAGGTAATAATTAATATGATAAGGTAATATAAAATAAAATGTCAATGTGAAACAAATATAATAATAATTATTATTTCAAGCATGCACAAATTTTGTAAGTTGATCATGAATATACCTAGAAATCTAACAGTACATACAGACCCATGCCATGCATGCATGACGATGACTGTAAGAGAACCAGAGTTTCAGCGACAATTTTATAGTAAAGTCACAGTTTCAGCGACTTTTTCATGGTAGAGCCACAGTTTCAGCGACATCTCCTGGTAGAGTCACAATTATAACGATTATATTCAAAATGCTATACAAAAAAATTTATAGCCACGCGGATGAAGTCACGAGCACAGTTAGTGCTACATAAATAATGTTAAAAAAATATATGAGTTATCAAATCCGTTATATCACGGTAGTATGATTATACTGAATAGAACAGACATGGCGCCCCAACTGTCCCATAAAAATACTTAAATAAGCACTCAGTAAATCCAAACTCGTATAATGTGTTAAGCTTAATCATATGATGATATCACATAATTATCTAGATAATTATGACATCACAATGTTTATCTTAATTATTGACACACGCTTTGGCCGTGACAGTGCCTACTCGTAATTTTGCGCAGGAGCTGCAAAAACATATTTGATTAACAGAATTGCTCGTGCATGTAAATTATTATAAATATTAACGACTGTGTAAATATTGATGAACTGTCAAATATGCGAACCTGGCGTTTATGAAATATGACGACGATATAATAGAATATTTGGCCAAATATGATAAATTATATCTGTCAGATATATATATTTTTGTAAAATTATCCACTGGACTTAATAACATTGATAGAGTGGGTTTTTATTGATAATATATCAACTATATAGCTCTTTGGATATATTTAACAAAATAATTGTTCGATGTTATGTAAAGATTCTATTACTTATAAAGTTTACTATTAAATTACTATACTATACATATTACCTTTTTTTTTAGCTTCGTAGTAGGAATATAATCTATACTAATATAATAAAGCTGAAGAGTTTGTTTGTTTGTTTGTTTGTTTGTTTGTTTGAACGCGCTAATCTCCGAAACTACTTTTGCGATTTGAATAATTCTTTTTTTGTTGGATAGTCCATTTATCGAGGAAGGCTATAGGCTAAATAACATTACGCTATGACCAATAGGAGCAAAGACAGAGCGGTAAATGTGTAAAAAACGGGGAAAATTATTCATTTTTGAAGGCTTTCTTTGCGTGCGCTGCGAAAACGGTTCAAGATACACAAAAAATATGTATGAAAGAATTATTCCTCTATACATGATCTAAAAAAAGTCCGCGACGGCATATGTCTATCTTTTAAGGTTTAGTCACAATGACCGTTTTTATGGTACCAAATTTGGTCGAAATAATTTGTTTAAGTTGTATCAACATAATAATACTAAAAATTCTGCGGAAACTCGACCATTCCGAAAATCCCGCAAGAACGGGAACTATGTGGGAAAAACCAAAAATCTGCCGGAAGTCACTATTCCACGCGGACGAAGTCGCGGGCAAAAGCTAGTATCAATATATGTATGCAAGACGGACGCAAGAGTAATGTTCTCTTATAGAGCAAAGTAAATCTTTGTTTCAAAATTATTTTAACTGTACTCTAAGCAGTAATTTTCAGAAATCTGGTTACCGTGGTATTGTAAAAAATATAGATAAAATATTTAAAAAGTGACATCACACGTTTGGACTTAAATATTTCAAAGATATATTAAATATGAAGTACAATTTGATAAGTAGACGCCTGTAACTAAAAACTAGCAATGTAGTAATTATGCGCCTCGCAAAGCACGTTGAAGTCTTTTGTAGAGATGATTTAAAATTATAAGGAAATATTCAAAATGATTAGTCTTTCGGTACTGTATGGTAAATTTAAAAAATGAAGATAGTACTGAGTTGTCTCCATATCCATACAGAAATGACGAAATTTTCATTTACGTTATCACAAATTATATCAGGACGTGTAGAACTTGTCATACACCTTTGAATTTCTTATTGTTATCCTTTATAGAGCTTTGGATACGCTAAAACTTAAAGCTAAAGTGTTTGTGTGTTTGTTTAAACGCACTATTCTCAGAAACAACCAGTTGGAATTTAAAAATTTGTTTTGTGTTTTTTAGTACATTTATCGAGAAAAATAACCTAGTGTGTAAAAAACCGACGCGACAAAATTTAATCAAAAAATTCATACGTACGGTCAACAGCAGGCCAAGATAACCATTTGCAGTTCAAAATTAGCGGTTATGCCTCCGAATTAAAGGTTTAGTTGATACTTACGTAGTATTAAAAAATTTTTTTTGCTTTTTATATGGTTTAGCATTTTTAACCATTTGTTATAATACTTGCGCATCTTTTTGGGGTCCGGGGTTTTTTTGTAGATTTTATTATTTGGAGCACTGGTTAATTTCATTCAATATTAAAAATTATCTATATTATTCTAATTCATAAAAAAGTCTGATAATCTCTAGGGCTTCTTTAAATCTCAAGCAATAAATCTTAATATTTAAATAACGAATCGAAAAGATCCGTTGAAATCATATCTTGCTTAACTACGGGAATAGCATAAAGAGGATATATGTGGCTTACATTTTATAGGTACGTACTATTTATGCTTGTGTTATGGGATCTAGGATAACGGATAGACATACATGTATTATACCTATATAAATATTTTTTATTGAAATATATATCAACAACCATGACTAAGGTACAAATGCTCGCATTCATCACACAAACATCTGCCCCCACCGGGATTCGAACCCGGGACTTCAGAGATGGCGACACCTTGAAACCGGCGTACTATCCACTCGACTATGGAGGTCGTCATTTGGAATATGTAATAGGAACTCGGCGGTCATAATGGCACGCCGAGTTAGTATTCTTATAGCGGTTGGATCAGGCGTTCCGCAGGGGTCCATTCTTTATCCTTTGCGTTACATATGTCGCTCATATGACATTTTAAAATGTTTTAATTTAAATAGATCAAACTATTAATGAAAGCAAACATTCCTATATATTCGAGTGAATCGTAATAGAAAAACTAATAAATTATATTGTATTAATAAAATGGAGGGATATGAGCTTTATGATGTGTTGAATTGTATTAATATTTTGCATCTTTATAATGTAGCATATGTGTTATTTTGATTTATTTACTATATATTTTCTAGGAGGTAGACTCTGTACCAGGGTCGTCTGCATGGGTACCTCCGTCTTACCTATTTCCGCCGCCAAACAGCAGGGTTTGCTTTGCTGTGTTCCGGCGTGAAGGGTAAGATAGGCAGTGAAATTACTGGGTACTGTGACTTTACATCTTATGTCACAAGTTGGCAACGTACACTGTGGTTCTTATGAGGTTTGCAGATTCGCTGCGAATCTCGTGGGAACCACATGTACTATAGGCGACTGTTACCACTTACCATCAGGTGGGCAGCCTGCTTGTTTGTCAACTTTAGCAATAAAAAAAAATAATAATATAATCATAGAGTTTCATTAAAACCCATTCAGTGGTTTTTAAGTGAAAGAGTAACAAACATCCATCCACACTTACAAATACATACATACATTTATAATATTGATTGGGATTTCACTAATATTATTAGTTAAAGAAGTGTTTGTTCTTTTTCCTATAAATGTTATAATTGTATGCAAAATTTGCTATAGTAAAACTTTAAATGGTTGTTATGTTTATCAGACGAGCTTTTTAAGCAAAAGGCTTAGATGTGTGTGGAATAGTTTGCCCGCTTCCATTCGTGAGAGACCATCCCTTACATCTTTCAAATGTCTTCTGAAAGAGTACTATCTGTCTAATTAATTGTATTAAATTATATATATATGTGTATATATATATATATGTATGTGTGTATATATTTATTTATGTGTAAGTATGTATATGTATATATATGCTTAATGATGTGTACATTTGAATAGGTTTTAAACTCTTAATTACCCCTGCAATTTTAACGTCTTGCACCACTACTTGGGTTGGCTCGAAGAGATCGCTTTTAGAGATAAGTCCGCCCTTGTACACTATAAATGACTATAATTTTCATTTTTTATTGTACAATACATTATAACTACGTACTTCCGTTTCATTTTGGTACTTCGCAGCATCCGATCTCCCTCAGTGAATTGTAAGGATAAAGTATAAATAATCGTTCACATGTTGGTTATTCTTTAATAAATACTAAAGTGCATCCAACTATTTACAAATTAGGTACAATCGATAAGGCAGTGACGGAATCCTGTTAACTTATCATTACTTACAAGTATACGTAATACTAAAATAAATTCTCTTCCTTTCTAAAACATGAACGGGTAAAGAACAACAAGATTTTTGACTAATAGGTAAGTTTAATAAATCAAAATGAAATGTATTTAAATACACAATAAACAATACTTAATCTATTAATAAATATACATATGTACATAAAATAGACACGTTGTATATTAAATATAGATGCTACGAGTATGAAGCTATTATATTCAAAGGTTCATCTAACTATAATGTATTGAGAAATTTCCAACAGTTCTATAGCAAAATTCCATATCGTATAGGTAGCTAATAATTATTCACGTCATGCGTAACTCTAAAGAAATTTGTCAAAATACAATGCCACCGTTATTGTAACGACACAGGTGTTAGGGGAACTAAATTCGACACGTGATAAGAATCTTGAACAATTCTCAACGCAGGAAGCTTCTATGTAACTTAATTTTTTTCGGGGCGTAAAATTAGTTTGATTTATTAGCAAGCATGCACTTAACTCTGAATCAAGTTTTGTCTATTCACATCACACAATATATTTTGTCTAAAATACACTTTAAATGTATACATTTATTCCAAATCTGGATTCGATGAATTAACATCACAATTATTAATAATTTGTATAACTTACAAAATCCCATGTAACCTACTAATCTTTACACAATAGCAAGTAGATTTAACGTAATACATTTTAATTATTACTCAGAAATTTATCACAATAGTTCTTATTTCCAACATTTACTGCCAAAATCAAACATTATTATTTTGTGTCAGTGTTGAGCAGTGAATGCATTAAAACCCCTTTAATAGCATAACAATTGCATTAACACAGCAGAATACGGCAAATATAAGACATTAACAGAATCAGCTTTGATCATTGTTACCACCAGTATCCATGATGTCCGTAATATCCGCCGTATGGCCAACCGTATCCATAGCCGTACCCGTAGCTCGGCCAACCCCAATAGCTACCGTAGTAGGGATAGTATCCGCCGTAGTGGCCACCCCAGCCGCCGTAATTGCCTCCCCATCCGCCCCAGCCACCGCCCCAATGCGAGGCTGCGGGTTTTAAGTCATCAACGACTAAGTCCTCTTTTTGTGATTCGGCTGCTCTCTTTTGCTCTACGGGTTGCTTTTCAGCTGGCGCCGCGTATGCGACAGCCAGGATGTGGGCGACAGTGATGAGAACGAATAAGATCTGTAAAAAGAATTGTATGTTGGTATATTTAAATATGAAAACATTTAAATAGATTTCATCTGAGGGAACTTAACAAACAAATGTCTTAACCAACTTTTGTTTATTATTATTATTTTAATCTACAGATAATTAGAATAATTGTAAGAGTTTTCCAACAAAAATGATGAGGTGTAGATTGAAAATTTTAACACTACAATCTTCAATGAAATATTCAACATTCCTAAAATGATTAACTAAAACACTCGTTATCTATACTAATATTATAAAGAAGTAAAGTTTGTGTGTTTGTAAATTGTAAGGGGTAATCTCGGGATCTACTGAACCGATTTTAAAAATTCTTTCACCAATAGAAAGCCACATTATTGGCGGAGTGTCATCATCATCATCATCATCATCATCATCATCGATTTTAAAAATTCTTTCACCAATGGAAAGCCACATTATTGCTGAGTGTCATCACCATCATCATCATCATCATCATCATCATCGATTTTAAAAATTCTTTCACCAATAGAAAGCCACATTAATTGCGGAGTGTCATCATCATCATCATCATCATCATCGAATTTTAAAAATTCTTTCACCAATAGTAAGCCACGTTATTGTTGAGTGTCATCATCATCATCATCATCATCATCATCATCATCAGCGGACGGCGCGCGATGGCTTCGGGTTTAATTCAGTTCGCTTTCGTGCTCGCTTCGGGGATTATTAATATTATGCCCAACGAAGTGGGCGCGGGTCAGCTAGTTTTATATAAAGGGAAAATGACCTGTATTAAAGAATTCGACTTCTATATATTGTTCATGATGTACAAACCTTACATTTTTATTACAATAAATATTTCAACATTATTTTGTATTTTTTTTTACAAAACATATCTTATCGTGAAAACCCTGTTTAATATCACACCCAGATTATAAGAATGTTGAGTGTTATTTTTTTTTTTTGTACGGTACGTAAGTTTTAATGCCTGACTCTAGAATCATGAATCTATAATTAATGAACCTTCAAGTAGTACTGAAAGCAAATGTGGTATATATTCATATAGCAAAATAATCTATACTAATATTATAAAGAAGTAAAGTTTGTGTGTTTGTAAATTGTAAGGGGTAATCTCGGGATCTACAGAACCGATTTTAAAAATTCTTTCACCAATAGAAAGCCACATTATTGCGGAGTGTCATCATCATCATCATCATCATCATCATCATCATCATCATCATCGATTTTAAAAATTCTTTCACCAATAGAAAGCCACATTATTGTTGAGTGTCATCATCATCATCATCATCATCATCAGCGGACGGCGCGCGATGGCTTCGGGTTTAATTCAGTTCGCTTTCGTGCTCGCTTCGGGGATTATTAATATTATGCCCAACGAAGTGGGCGCGGGTCAGCTAGTTACTAATATTATAAATCGGAAAGGAAGTTTGTTTGTTTGTTCCGCTTTCACGCAGTAACTACTGAACTGATTCCTTTGAAATTCAGACGTAAAGGTAAAAGTCCGGATTAAATAAAAGGGTACTTTTTATCCCAGAAATATCGACAGATCCCACGGGATTCGCAATAAAGACTTCCCTCAAAAACTACTGCACAGATTTTCATGCGGTTTTCATCAATATATAGAGTGATTCTTGAGCAAGGTTTTGCGGTATTTTTAACCGATCGATTTCCGCGTATATGTAGTCGTGGGCAAAAGCTATGACCCTTAACCCTCTATAGACCCAATCCCGAAATCCACGCGGGTGAAGCCGTGGGCAGAAAGCTAGTATTTTATAAATCATACCTGTTAATGTTAAAAATAATGAGAGAGAGTGATAAATAAATAGATGAGAGATATTTTTGTATATGTTTTTAGTATTGCACCAGGTTATTAAATGAATTGAAATAGTTATATGAAAACCGAAATTCGTGACTCAAAATTTTTATATAAGTTTGATTTGAATAAAACATAATAAGATTAAATTGACAACAACCGCATTTATTGCAGATAAGATGCTGAACAATTCATTAAAAAGTGCACAATGACAAACTGACAACTTCCTTCAATCGTTGATTGATTGCAAAAGGGAAAATAGACAGTCATGCAAATAATGCTCCACGTAGCGAGTTGCAGGCCCCAAAGGAAGTGGGCAATCAAAGAAAATCATATCTTTGTTGGGAAACATACGATATTGGTTACACCTGGGGTAACTATAGTCGCTAAAATGAAACAGTAATGTCTTATCACTGTCTGTATTAATAACTGCATATTCTGTGTTTTTTTTAATATTTAAATAAAGTAACACAAAATAAAACAAATATTGTACAATGTATTATAGTTGTAAGCATTATTAGTAGTAGCAGTAGTTGATGTTATTAAAAATAGGTGACTGGTTTTATTTAAAATTTACATACATACATATAAATATAAATAAGTAGAGCATGCATAAAAAAGCAATAAGGCTGTGTCAATATAAAGTTTATGAATAGGTAGATAAATCGTTTAACGTTGATTTAGATAAATTATAGAGGAGACTAAAAAATAAATAAAAATAAAATACTCAGGTGTGTTCCCCTTATTAATGTTCTAATTAAAAGAGCAAAATTACAATAATTTTTAGGGAGATCTCAGTGCATACAGATTGTAAATCAAAATTTAACAGAGTTACTCAGCCAAGTAACAAATCACCAAAAATTACATTAAATAACATTTTTATAAATGTATTGAAATTTTGGAATGGCCTCAATATACTTATTCATCAATCTAGCTGACAATTTTGCCTGACTCAACTGAACTCGCAGCAAAACTTCAAGAGAAAGAATTGAAAAATAAATAGTTAAATATATGGTATGTTTTTCGTAGAAACTGACTACAGAAAGCTAATCTAGATGCCACAATTATCATCTAGATTAGCTTTCTTATCAGTGATAGCTACCCACTGTACTCAGCTGTCGTTCGATCCAGTTGGTTTGGTGACTTAAATAAATGTCAGTAGATTGTAAATTAAATAGATAGATAGTCTCGTATATTGAATATTATTAACAAGAACATACATGATATTGTTGTGTAAGTTTGTTTATATTATTATAAGTAGTTAATTTTGAGCTACACAATTCACTATAGAATTAATAAGAATTATAATAAAAACCGTAACACAACATTTCTGTTGAGAATAAAATTAAATTTACAAAAAGAATTAAACAATAAATCATTATTTAAGATAAACATGCTTTAGTGTAATATACGAACTTGAAAAGTATTTTAATATAGCATGTGAATTATTAGCTGTATGAAGTATTTGGCTCGGTGTTTCCCACGCCATGACAAAAAGGAGATTTCATTGTGTTACTCAGAGAATTAAATTAATTTGACCTATATACAATTTCACGTATGCTGCATTCTCTGTACAGTTGAATCAAGTTAATTTTTTGTTGGTCGTTTGTTTAGAAATAACGATCTCAGAAATAATCGACACAATCTCCTCAAAAAGGTAGAGTTGCAAAAAACGGCTTAACTTTGCCAATTTCTGCAAAATCAAAATGTAAAAAGGGATAAGCTAATTGTCAGTGAGGGGGTGATTTGCAATGTTCCTTATTCGGGATAAGAGTCGTCTAGTAAGGCTAATTTAGGACAAGAAAAAATGATTTCTTTTAAAATGTTCACCACCAGAAAAGGAGTCAAATCGAAATTTATGTTTCGAATGTTAGGAATGTAGAGTAAAGCGTCCTCTTTACTCTACATTTCTAACATTCGAAATTAGTAACTAAAAAAGCTATATTATATATTACATAATATTTGCGGCGTAATGCGCTATAGAAAATAATAAAAAAGCAATTTTCCATCACGTTATTGAATATATTTTCATTTTACCTACAATTTATATTAATTACCACAGCTGAAGGGCGGATAACTGATCTGTCTAAAAGATGAAAAGGACTTTTATTATATATCTCGGAATATAATATAACGTAGAGAAAAGTCAGCCTTAATATTCGGGATTTTGTACGTTAAACCTAAATATAAAGTTCCGGGAAATCTAAAAAACGAAATGCATACAAATTAAATAATAAAAGCGTATCCGGCGATTTGAATTTTGACACACAAACAAACACACGATAAATGCATTTGCGTATATATTTTGGAATTTGTTATTAGGTTCATTTTTAATATTTTAATTATTGACACAGTTTAGCCTACAAAATAATTATTTTACCAAATAGTGTGTATTTAATTATAGAATTAGACATTAACTTTGAAATCTCGGTACTTTAATTTGGCAATAGCAAAATTAAGATATATATACATATATGTTTTAAAAAAATATATATCAACAGCTACGAATAAAGCACAACTGCTCGTATTCATTATACAAATGTCATGGCGATAACTTTAGTCCGGCATTCTTACCACTAGATTTGGCTATAAACGATCCAGAAAGGAAAGAAAATATCTACAATAGAGCGAATTTACCCAAACGCTGCTGTTTTTTATATTAGGTGGATAAACTATATATATATAAATGTAATTCTATGAAATGTAATGATAAATTTCTAACAAGTATCGAATAAAGTATGTTTAATAAATGACAATTTATTATATATATATTATATATATATATATATATATATAATATATATATATATATTATATATATATATAAATTATTTTGAACCAAACCACTGAAGCTAAAACTAAGATGCTATAAAAATAAAACATTTCTTTGAGAATTCACTGGAAGCCTAGTCGTCACTTATTTTTAACGATTAAGTCAATTAATCGATAATTAATCTTCACGAGTTGTGTCTAATAGCTGAAGGTACTCACAGTAGCACGAGCCATGACGAAAGCAGAGTACACACTGGCAGCGAGCGCCATGGACCCACGCTATATACCGACGCATGTCCTAGAGCTGCACGGATGACTGGCTCCATTACAATGGTATGCCATTGACCTCACTAAGGGTGCTGGATTGATTTGCTTTGCAGGATATCTGCAGAGAGGGTAGGTGAATAAAATACGAACAAGAAAATGTGTCTCGCATGCAAAACTTGTCTAGAATACGTATTTTGTTAATTATAATTAGTGCTCGGAATAGGTAGTTTAATTTGTGACATCAATAGTATGGATATGCCTGGGAACTTACTATTTTCAGAGATTGGAAAAATATTATACTTTCAAAATAGTATTTCATCTTTTAGCTTATTGTTGTAATAACAAGTTGTAAACATAAAATTTTACAATAAAAGCGTAAAGAAACGAATAGCAAATAAAAACAGAAAATTTTAGGTTTATCCATGTTTCGTCCGAGTGGAGGGAGTCCGTATACCGGTCGCGGCACGCCTCAAGTACCTGGGCCTGATGCTGGACTCCCGATGGAGTTTCGAGGAGCATTACTAGCGAGCATATACTAGGAGGTAGACTCTGTACCAGGGTCATCTGCATGGGTACCTCCGTCTTACCTATTTCCGCCGCCAAACAGCAGGGTTCGCTTTGCTGTGTTCCGGCGTGAAGGGTAAGATAGGCAGTGAAATTACTGGGTACTGTGACTTTACATCTTATGTCACAAGTTGGCAACGTACACTGTGGTTCTTATGAGGTTTGCAGATTTGCTGCGAATCTCGTGGGAACCACATGTACTATAGGCGACTGTTACCACTTACAATCAGGTGGGCAGCCTGCTTGTTTGTCAACTTTAGCAATAAAAAAAAATTCAAGCTCCTCGCCCAACGGCTGATCGCCGCTGCAGACGCACTCGGGCGGGTCCTCCCTAACGTGGGAGGGCCAGGATCGGCGTGCCGTCGGCTGTGTGGGCGAAGTGCCTCTCCTCTCGCACGGTGGCCCTCTTGCGAAGTCCGCAGAGGGTCATCGCGACCCGGGCCGTGCGAGCCTATCGCACTGTCAGCCACGGCGCGGCCTGCATTCTAGCGGGCCACACGCCGTGAGATGTCGATGCACAGGTGCACGCCGCTGTGTATCGACATCGGGTCGCGGCACGTGTGCGGGGGGAACGGCTCGCTCCACCTGAAGTGGAGGAAGTCCGTGCCCGGTGCAGAGGGAGGCTCTGCACCAGTGGGGTGAGGCGCTCGCCTTCCCAGCTGCCGGCCACCGGACGATTGAAGCCATTCGTCCGATGTTGGAGGAGTGGGTTGGGCGCCGGCAGGGCAGCCTCTCGTTCCGCATGGTGCAGGTACTGACCGGGCATGGTTGCTTCGGCCACTACCTGCACAAGGTCGCACGTCGGGAGATGACGCCGCGGTGTCAACACTGTGGTGCTCCCGACGACACGTCCGAGCACACACTGTCAGTGTGCTCGGCGTGGCAACAACAGCGCAGCGAACTAACCGCTGCGCTGGGAAACAGCGACATCTCGCTGCTGAGCGTGGTCGTGGCCACGCTCCGCGGCGAGGCGGGATGGGAGGCTGTCGTCTCCTTCTGCGAGAGCGTCATCTCGCAGAAGGAGGCCGTGGAGAGGGAGCGGGAGGAGGACGTCGAGGCCGCTCCCCTCCGCCGCAGACGGTTTGGTAGGACGGTTTGACGGGTTGGCCATTATTGAGTACTTAGTACACCGGTTCCATCGTTGAGGTTCTCGGGTTCAAGTCCCGTTGGGGGCATATGGTTGTGTGATGAATGCGAGTATTTGTATCTTAGTCATGGTTGTTGATATATTTCTATCAAAAATATTTATGTATGTATAATAATGTGTGTCTATCCGTCACCCTAGATCCCATTACACAAGCCTTATAGAGCTTACTTTGTGTCAGGCCAATAGGTGTAAGTGTAAGAAATATTTACCTATTTTAATTTATATATTGAATGTGTAATTTATAATCATTATAGTATATAAGAAGTCTGCAGAAAAAGTTACACCTGAATTCTTCAACTACAAATAAAAATTGTTAATTGGTATGCCAATTTGTTATCTGTAAATGGTGTATGAAACAAATCTTTTCATATATTTAAAAAACGTTAAAAGTAAGTTATAAAAACTTTATAGGACTCAATTTACTGTGCACATAGATGAGCTTCTGGCTCTGCACGCCACAAAAAAAATAGGGACAAAAGCGAAATATCTTAAGCAGTATAATAAATGAGAGGCTTTGCCTAATTGTTTTATGTCTCTCAACATGTTAAAAGCTTTCTCTTGATAGATAAAAGCTCGTATAGGGAAAACTGTGATACTCAAGATTGCACGTATTACCTGAATATTCTCTCTGCACCCCTAACCACCGGCAGCTTGGGCCTTGCTACGCTTCTGATCGCACACTAAATAAATAATGTCTTTTAAAATATATAAGTTATTATATTTAAAAACTTAAGAACTGAAATAACAAAACAAATTCAACTACAAAGAAAGCCTTACGAAGTGCATTTGATGTCATCAATAATAAATAAAAAATAAATATAATACAAAAAGTGTAAGGGAAATGAAGTTGATACAAACAGGTGCAAAAAATTACTATGGACAAAGGCTGCCTAAATAAAAAAAATAAAAAATATAATAAGAAAAGTTCCGAAATTTACCAAGACAATGGTAAAATCAATGCTTTGTTGAGTTGTTTTGCTCGATATGCTAGGCTATTTTAAAATGTGTGTAAATTACAATTGTGTGTCAATTATTTACTAGTATATATATAGGTGTGACGGTAGAATCGCGAACCCCGCTACGCACCCCGATATGAGCTTGAAGGATACCGGGGGGTTGTAGTGGGTAGGCTGGTCTTCACAGACCGGAGAGCCCCACACGCGGCCGTCCCTTGCCAGCGCGGTGACACGGTCTATAAGGAGCATTTCGAAATAAAAGTTATATATAGGTAAATTGTATTTATGTACATACTAGCTTTCCGCCCGCGGCTTCGCCCGCGTTATATTCGAATTTCCCACAGGAAGGATATATACAACCTTTCACCCCCTCCTTTCAACCTTTTACAACCCTTTTCTGCTTTAAAAGGTAGCCTCTGTCCTTTCTCAGCCTCTAGACTATCTGTGTACCAAATTTCATTTAAATCGGTTTAGTAGTTTTAACAATATTTCCATACAACCAATAATCCCTCCTTTCAACCTTTTACAACCCTTTACAACCTTTTTTGCATAAAAAAGTAGCCTATGTCCTTTCTCAGGCTCCAGACTATCTGTGTACCAAATTTCATTTAAATCGGTTCAGTAGTTTTAACAATATTTCCATACAACCAATAATCCCTCCTTTCAACCTTTTACAACCCTTTACAACCTTTTTTGCATGAAAAAGTAGCCTATGTCCTTTCTCAGGCTCCAGACTATCTGTGTACCAAATTTCATTTAAATCGGTTCAGTAGTTTTGGTGTGAAAGCGGAACAGACAGACAGACAGACAGAGTTACTTTCGCATTTATAATATTAGTATGTATGTATGTATAGTATGGCACAAAACAATGAGCTTTTCCACAAATACTATTTTCACAGTACTTTTGATTAAAATTTCACCGTCTTCAATTTTCACAGATGACACTCCAGTTTTATTTATTTGAGTTCATTAAAATGACGATAACTTTTTTTTTAATGAACCGATTTTGATGAAACAAAGTTTAGATATTATTCTGAGTTAAAACAAAGCAAATAGTGAAAGTTTCAAGCAAATCGGTTCAGTACTTTCGGAGATAAACGTGAACATACATACAGACAGACAGACAGACAAAAAATTCCAAAAAAATTTTTTTTGCTTTCTAATAATCTATTTAAGTGCCCCTCTATCCATTTCAGTCAAAAATACTAAATGTACAGACAAAATATTTTTACTGTCTTATTATATGTATAGATTTAAGATAAGAGCGCATCTCGCCCACAAACATGTTTGTCGGGAATACATATTCTTTTAGAAATTTACATATTGTGCAAATGAATTAAAAAAAATGCTTTGGTACATAAATGCTCATAGATTGATTCTATTGAGACCAATTTTCCACTCAATTGCCTTGTTACGTGAATCATCCTTCAGTCGGCCATGGTAAGTAAATACTGATATATTTTTGTTGATTTCACGGTGTATATGGCTATTTTGTATTTGAAAACATCATTAATCTCTGACCTGATGAAAAGCTGCATTCGTGTTCCGTTGCACTATGAACTGATTATACATTGCTATTCGGAGTATCAGAAAATAAACCTCTTTTTTGAATTTGTACGACTTTTGACGGCAGCAAGATCTTTCAAAATAAAGTTTTGCAATAGCAATCGCTGTAAGGTTCACTCTTAAAATTTAAATAAATTTTTTGATATATTGTGATTTTCACTAGACAAGCGATAAAATAATATTAAATTTAAAAAAATTATAAATAAATAAAGAAATAATTCTTACACTTACACCAATTAGCCTTTTTTTTTGTTCCCCTGTGGAAAAGCATTAATTACATACCCCGGCTGTGGCCGGCGGTTATGTGGGGTTCTCCACCCCAGAAGGGGGAGACCTACCCACTAAAAACCTCAGGGATGGCCTTCCTCAGGCATGTAGGGAGCCCCCGGAAACCTGCCTACAGGGGAGCCCTCCTCGGAGGAGGCTACACTACCTCCCCCGGTCTCCTCCACTGACGACGCCCCCCGGCCACGGAAGGGGGCGTGGTCAGGCCCAGGCCGCCGGAGACCCGCGGCGGCGCCGCAGCTGTGCTACCGAGCCCGGCGCCACCTTCTTCGAGCGGGATCGGCCATCTCCCGACCCCGCTCGGTGGCCTCTTTCTGGAGCATCACTGCTTCACAGGAAGACACAGCCCTCCAACCTCCCTCGTCCGCCAGCATTGCCGCAATTAATGCCGGCGGAGACAGATCTCGCCCGATCTCTGCGACCAAGGCACTCCGCCAGCATGTGCTGGTCCGAGTCGAGGTCGGATACGCAGTGGTGGCAATGTGTCGATCCCTCCCGTCCTATTCGACACAGATACTCACCGAAGCAACCGTGCCCGGTAAGTATCTGAGTCAATCGGTAGGTGACACCAATTAGCCTAGCCCAAAGTAAGCTCTAAAGCTTGTGTAATCGGATCTAGGGTAACGGATAGACATACATATATAAATATATTTGATAGAAATATATCATCAGCATTCATCACACCTTGAAACCGGTGTACTAACCACTCAACTACGGAGATCGTCATACTCGTAATAAGAAAATAAATACTATTATAGTATCTACAAGTATAATTTACATATAAAATTAAAAAATGAAAATTTGTATTGTGGCAGATCACCACCCTCAGGGGATTAGGAGTGCCACGCGCCCGTTTTCCATTCTTCTTACCTTGCGTAGCTATCGAGGGTGCATCTGTGATGTTGCATTATATTGGTGTAACCATACTCAGATCAGAGCCCTCGGTGGTGCTACACAAGTTGAAGGGTAGGTGGAATCTGGAAAAACGGTTCCACTGACCGCCGGCTAATAGCAAGGAGCCCAATTACAATGTAGCCAGTAAAAAGACAGCTACGTCATCTTACGCATAATCCCAGAGCTACTCCTGTGGGGGTAGACGGCAACCAGTCTTGAGAGGCAGTGTTGGGGGTCGCAGCCGTTCTCCTCTCTCTCGTCCCTAACTAGCTCATTCGTTACTGCAGCGTCTGTAACAGTGTACGAACAACCATTCCTCACTCGCTTTTCTTTTTGACGTATGAAGGAAGCTCTTGATTTTGTAAAAAAAAAGTGCAATGATAGCAGATGCATAGCCTTGAACCTCACTAACATTTGAAGTACATTCCAATCTTGTTTCAGTTTATCTCCACCATGAGACTGTAAGGCTGCATCTTCTCTTCCTTGCGAAGACGCAGATTACACGCCCAGCTGACACAGTTTACCTCAATTACCCAGGATTCATCTTGGAGCGCAACGTAAAAGTAGTGTCTCTCTATTTATAAAAGACAATATCTGCTATTGACGTTGGGGTACTCTTGGACATTGGTATGGAGCAGACCCTTCATGTTTGTTCACATAGTGATGAACTGAAGGCGACTCAGTTGTGTGGTCATTTCAGCAGGGCATTTGTAAAAAGCCAGTCTAGATATCTATCGACAATCTTCTTACTAGAGGATTTCAACACCCATCACCAGAACTGGTTGTGTATATAGTTAACCAATGGGTCAGCGTTGAGTTAGGATAGGTTCGTGCCCTTTGGTTGGGACATACATATGTGACGATGAGGAGCGTTAGATTAGATACTTTTGAAGAACGAAAAACACATTGCTACTTCGCATGCATCGACTTCAGGTATTCCGAATCATCCGATTCGAACACCAGGGACGAAATTACAGTAACGTTCTGTCGATTAAAGACAACACAAAAGAAAATCGCTCTCAACCATAAGACCTCTTTGCTCATATTAGTTTTAAGAATTTATTTGTTTATATTTAGTTTTAATGCAAAAAAGTATTTTTGTTATCTGCCTAAAATTTATTGTATAAAAATCGAAGGTTCAAAAAGTTAATCATCGTTCGCTCTTCAGCGCATGACGCGGCTGTTTTGATGTGTGGCCAATTAATTATGGAATCTGTAATTTTAATTTTGAGGTAAACAAAGCGGATATTGAATTATACGCTTCGTTCACGGGACTTGATCGTCATTACATGGTTTTTGTGAAATTTTTACGTGTTACGCTACCAGCATAATGAAGATAATGTAATGATTATTAATACGTCTACCTAAAGTCCGGCCGCTACGAAAATGCGTTTCTGGATATCGCACTAATAATACAATAGTGTATCAACTCAAAAATCGAACATTTTTCAAAATCAACAAAAAACTTATTACTCACTTCATGTAATAGTTGCAAATTGAATAACTGTCACATAAGTTTTTTTAATTTATCCTTATTCTGTTTTTGCACTAATCGAACGACGGTCTTGATCACGCGTGAGGAATCAAATTTTGCGTGTGTTTATAGTACTCGTATTATGTCAAGTACGACGTTTTGAGTTGATACACTATTGTATTATTAGTGCGATATATTTGAGTCACTAGAAGTTGAGAAATTATAATTTGCTATTAGAATACAACAAATTAACCTCTGTAAGCAATTATCATAATAAATGAAGATATTAAGCTTACAAATCCTGGCTGGACGTCTGAGCTTTAATTTATACCTCAACAGCACACGTTTTTGATTGAATGAATCTAAATCGATTTATTGATTCTGTTTGAATAATAAAATAATTTTATGTTACAAATAATAATACATCATTATTACAATCGTGGTATCAACATCTTAAGAAATTCTCTTAAGTGATGGGAGCAAGGGTTAGAGGTACAGAAGGCGGTGACATGACTGACATATTTGTCTGAAAATTGTAAATAACAGCTTATGATAATAAAGTATGAGCGAGTCTTAAAAATAAACTGTTTATGTTAGCGATAAAAAAATATAGCGATAAGCTCTTACTTGCACTAAAGAGGGCAGTAGAATCAAGTTACCTATCAGGTTGAAATAAACTTACCTAATTCGTTATTTGTCTAATACAGACATTTAACATAGACAAATAAACGGATATGGTGAAATAAGTGAAGGTTTTCAGACAGACTTTCAAAATCTAACAATGCAAATAAAAAAAGGAAATTTGTTTCAGACCAAATGAATAAGTAATGAATCTGTCTCTAAATTCGTGCGATATTATAAGCACGGTGTTAAAGAAGTGAAAATATCAAAATCAAATCAACCACGTGCTTTACATAAGTTACATGAACCAGTACTAGATAACCGTGTGTGTCTTTTCTTTTCTTGTCTTTCCTTCTCTTGAGTCCTTAAAAATAATATTTGTTTGTGGTCAATAAGTATATCTAAAGGCCTATGTGGAACCAACAATAATTCAGATTTATGAGACCAACTACGCCATTAATAGTCATAGTACCTATTTTAAAACCGAATTTGTAAGCGCATGTAACGTGGACTCCTGAATTACCTATTTAAAAGTAAAATAACAATAAGATGATAATGATTATGGTGTGATGACACTAGATAATCGCTTAATCCGAGCCTGAAAGCACAAACACTGCGGTATTCATTTGGAAACAAAAACATTTGTTTTTCTGCATATGGTTTTTGGGAAGGCTATAACCTTTTCTCCTCAGGAAAGAGAGGCTGAGAATCCTCACAAGGAACACGAAACGTGCCCAGGATACCCCCGCAACGGCAAGTGTCACGGAGGTTATGTCGGACTCCACGCGACCAGAGCGGTCTGACCACGTGACCTGCCGACTAAACTCAGCCTTAGCCTTGGCTGTATGGGCCCTACGGCTTGAATAGACTTTATAAGCTTCAAAGGCTGTCTGTATGGTATACTGATAGTAACGATGCATCCCTTTATTTTAAGCCTGAGGTAATACCATTTAATGAATGCTGCGATACTTCTAATCTTAATTATACGACTCTCACCTCTGCTCTCACCTCTGGGCTGGAGCCCCCAAATATCAACTCGACCCTCTTGACTCCCTGCAAAAGCGTGCTTTCCGTATCATCGGTGATCCCAATATTACGGCCTCAACAGAGACCTTGGAGCAGCGGAGAGATTCTCTGTGTATTCTTTATAGGCTCTTTAACGGAGAGTGCTCTGAGGTACTATTTGCAATGGTGCCTTTGTCACCTTTTTACCATCGCACCACCCGCCACCGCAGTAGAGTTCATCCATATCACCTGGAACCGATCTTGTCTAGTACAGTTCGGTTTCAGCGTTCATTCCTTCCGCGTACATGCAAACTCTGGAATGAGCTCCCAGCTGCGGTGTTTCCTGAGCGATATGTCTAACTTCAAACGAGGCTTAAAAAGAGTATTACTCTCCAGGTAGGCAGCGGCTCAGCTGTGCCCCTGGCACTGCAGATGTCCATGAGCGATGGTTACCACTTGCCATGAGGTGGGCCATTTGCTCGTCTGCCACCGTACGGAATAAAAAAAAATACGAGTCTTAGAAATTAGCCTTCTAATACTTATGTAACAAGAATAATGGATTGCAAAAACGTAAGTTTTCATAAGCAAACCTAATACACTTAAGATTTTTTCGAATTTGAAATTGATGCCAAAAGTACATGGCACAGTTAATATGGCAGTTTGGCGAGCGGCGATCGACTCCAAGTTTTGACGATAGTACTGCTCTCCTTGAGGAACTGAACACGAATATACAAGTTTTAGAAAAAATTAACGACAAAAATCGCCGCTAGGGGGCTCTGAAGTTGTCGGTATCAACTGTATTACTATCACTGGATTGTTCCCAGACGAGTGGGTGTGGCTCGCCTGGGAACCGCTCGTATGGAATCGACACGAGGACTGAGGCCCTCCTCAGACCTCCCTCACAGAGCCTCCAACGGTCGGGATGCCATTGGATTGCCCCCAGCGGAGTTCGGGGGCAATTCACAACAACAACATATAGGAATTTCAGCAGATTTCATATTCATATTCTTTATTGCAAAGTCACATAGAAGATTAGGTGTTAAACAAGTAAATAAGTACATGTGACACCCTGTAAGGGCACAGCAAACAAGGGGACACTAGTTGCCATGTTACTTATAAATTTGACTTAACACAAATTTATCAAACAATGCTATAGTATATATATTATATTAAATATTTGATTCGAATTAAGTACATTAGTATAAATAATATTTATATTAGTAATTTATTTATTGTTTAATTTTTTTATTGTAATTTATCGTTTATGTATTCGTTTACTGTGTAATAGCATTTTTCCAATAATAATTCTTTTAATAACTTTATAAACCTTTTTTTGATTCTGCCGTAAGCCAAGATTTTTTACCCAAAACTTAATTATAAGTTTCGTGTGTTAGACAATAAATTCTTCTTCTAAAGAATCGGCCGTGTGCCCCGGCACAGCCCCACCCGATTTTTTAAACTGGTGTACATTCACTACAGTCGCTTTTAAATTAATGTGACAATATCTATACATCTATACATATAATAAAACAGTAGGACCCGGTGTGTCTGTACATTGAAGATAATTGACAAAAATGGAGTCAGGGCGATAAAAGAAAACCAATGAAACACAAAAAATTTTTTTTTGAATTTTTTGTCTGTCTGTCTGTCTGTCTGTCTGTCTGTTTGTTCGAGCACATCTTCGTAACTACTGAATGGATTTTTATGCGGTTTTCACTAATGAAGAATGCACACTCCCGGCAGTGTATAGACTTTGTTTCATCAAAATCGGTTCATTAAAAAAAAAGTTATCGTCATTTTAATGAATCTATACTTAATTTATAAAGAAGTAAAGTTGTGTGTTTGTATATTTGTAAGGGGTAATCTCGGGATCTACTGAACCGATTTTAAAAACTCTTTCACCAATAGAAAGCCACATTATTGCGGAGTGTCATCATCATCATCATCATCATCATCATCATCATCATCGATTTTAAAAATTCTTTCACCAATAGAAAGCCACATTATTGCTGAGTGTCATCATCATCATCATCATCATCATCAGCGGACGGCGCGCGATGGCTTCGGGTTTAATTCCGTTCGCTTTCGTGCTCGCTTCGGGGATTATTAATATTATGCCCAACGAAGTGGGCGCGGGTCAGCTAGTATATAATATATAGCTATTCACTAATAAACTTCACTAGTAAAGCGGGCGTGGTTAGTACTGAATAAATAAAACTGTGAATTATCATTATTCTTGTTACTGCGGGGGTCGACGGTTCCTTTATTACTGATTTTAACCCTGATACGACCAGTGGTAATAACGGTAATTTATGTTCCTTTTTATCCCTTCTATTCAATTAGGGTCGATTGGTAACACATAAGTACGACTAAGTAGATTATTACTCGAATTTATTGGAGAACTTGAATTTGGACCATGATTTTTTATTAAATATGAGAATAAATTAATGAAATCCGATCGAAGATCGAATGCGAATTTTGACGTTTCTTTTTTCGAGTTCAAAATTTGAAACTGACTAAACACTTAAACTTTAAATAAGGTAAGTTAAATTAACTTTTGATAAATATAGAGGTACTTTAATACAATAACATTTTAGTGACACAATTTTACTATAATGAAAAAACATTGTATATTGACTCTCTTAAATGAAAGTATAATGTGTAATTCGATCAAAAACATATATTTGACTACTTTAAGTCCCTGGCTGATCGCAATCCCTCACTAAGTTTCGGATTCAATACGGCGTAACGTACCAATTTAATAGACGTTGTCACGTCAAAAATATTTGCTTAAAAATTAATATAAGCAATAGTCACACCTAATTGTGTAAATACAGGATATTCGGACTGTAGCATAGTTCTCAGGACGCTTGCGCCATTTTCCTGTTGGCTCAACCTTTGAGCAAAATAACCTGTGAAATAATTTTCTCGTACCAAAAAATAACTAATATATTTTCCAGGATACAAAACTTATCAAATCAGATCAGTCATTTTGACGTGAAAAAAGATCATCATCATCCTCTTGCCCATTTCCCATTATTTCTATTTTCTTTCTATTTTTATTATTTCTGTGTTCTATTTATTTTTTTATTATTTATTATTTATATATTTTTTATATATTTTTTATTTATTATATTTATATATATATATATTTATTATTTATTATTTATTATTTCTATTTTTTTATTTCTGTGTTATTTAATTACCAATATGGATTTTAATTATCTGAAATAAATGAATTTATTTATTTATTTATTTATTATTATCTGGGGTCGGCGCAGTAGATCTTTTTCTTCCTCTTCCTCTCTATCAGCCGTCATTTCTATGCTTACTCCTTTCATTCTTATATCATTCTTCACACAATCGATCCATCTTTTATTCGGCCTTCCTCTGCCCGTGTATCCCTCCACTTTCATATTCAACATTCGTTTTGTGACACGACTTTCATCCCTCCGCATCACATGTCCAAACCATGCTAATCTACTTCCTCTCACTTTTTCTACCACTGGCGCTACTTTCAGGCTTCCTCTTATGTACTCATTCCTTATCTTATCCATCCTTGTCACACCACACATCCATCCATCCATTTGACATTTGACGTGAAAAAGATACAAGATATTTATGTTGTTACTTTGGATATCAACCTGTAATAATTTTGTAATTTTTTTTTACAGATTTCTTTCGTTTGTGTTTGTTTCATCATCATCATCTCAGCCTATCGCCATCCACTGCTGGACACAGGCCTCTCCAGTCGATTTCCAGCGCGACCGGTCCATTGCCACCTGCATTCAACAAGACCCAGCGATTTTCACTAGGTCGTCGGTCCATCTGGTAGGTGGCCTTCCCACACTGCGCTTGGTGGTACGTGGTCTCCACTCAAGAACCTTTCTGCCCCATCGACCGTCCAATCTTCGTGCTATGTGGCCGGCCCATTGCCACTTCAGCTTACTAATCCTATGGGCTATATCCGTGACTTTGGTTTGTCTACGGATCTCCTCATTTCTGATTCGATCACGTAGAGAAATACCGAGCATAGCCCTTTCCATAGCTCGCTGTGTTTATTTGGCTAAAATTAAACCTCATGACGACCTCAAGTCCAAATCCTCGCAAACCCAAGACAATTATACAATTGTTAAGTAATTACGTTACGCCGGATTGTCGTACGTTGCACCTCCCAATTAGAAGTTCCTAGGCCATAGAATTGTACAGAAGCCAACGCGATGCGATTTGGCTTATCACATAAAGCATAAGCGTTGGCGGTAGCGATAGCGTATATATAAATATAAACTCTCCATAATACACAATAAAACTAAAAATAATGGCAGGTACCAAGTTAATTACATTAATAGTACAATTTGCTATTTGTTACTCGCGTGTGTTTGGTTTGGTATTTGTTAATGACACGGTTTTTTGAATGTCCAAATTCTTATAAATGTACCTATTCCTACTGCAAAGAAAACATCGCAATGCAACCTATATATGTATGTAACATGTACCAAAGGAACTAAAAACGGTTTGTGTAGTACCCAATATCATTAAGATGTCTGGGTTTTTCTTCCTCCAGTAGATGTAGCAATTGGAGAGGTTTTCGTTTATTTATTTGCGTTTCTCGATATCAAACACCAACAGTATCGACGTGCAAAACAAATCCAACCAAACACAAGTTCTGTAAAATCTTTGGAATATTTTTTGTGCTGTAATTATATATTTTATATGTTTAAGGTTATGGCTCCAGGTTAACGAAAGTATCCCATAGGTCTTCATACCTATGCGAGTGTGAAAACATGCGACATAAACGGGGCATAGAAAGCCAGCATCTTTTGTTTGCGTCAACTTAAATGTAATTTTTTTAATTGCCGTAAAGATAAGCAGACCCGACCGTTTAACATTAGTTTCAATTTGTCACATCCAGGCGTTCCAGGAAACAGAGTATTGACAATCAGGCAGACAGACGATAGCAAAGTAATCCTACAACGATTCCAAAATCAAATTATTCTTTATTCAATAAAGGCACTTATTGACGTCAAACAAATATACATTTTACAGGACACAAGAATTTAAGAGCTTAAGAACAATTGATCCATAATACAGATTACTTAATCGCTAATATTCTACCAATGTGGTCGCAGGTTCCACCTGAAGGTTTTGGCGAAACAGCCCCCGTCCTTCCTTCCTGCATCGGAGGCCGCATTCGTCATTAGTTTGTAGCACTAAACCAATTGTACGATTAGGGTCATTATGTGATGACGAAGCTATCAAATTGATTAGCTTTGTCTGACAAGGTTTGGAATTACGTGACTTCACACTACGCTTTTCGTGGAAGGGTGATATGGTAATGCAATCGATTTGTAAACATAAAACTAAGAATCAAGATTAAAACAGCTTTTGATTACGGAGTTTGGTTTACCATTATTTAATTTACATGAGTACGTATTGAATGCGCACACGCATCAATCGTAATCAATGCCAAAAAAAGTAAGTTTACGATTATTATACAAAATAGACCTCCTATAATCACTAATGTTATAAATTCAAAGAAACTCTGTCTGTCTGTCGCGCTTTCACGCCAAAACTAAGAAACCGATTTATATGACTATTATAACACAGTTAGCCTAGAGCCTTTTTTTCAAGAGGGGAAATGCACCTTTTGCACCGTGACACCGCGCTGGCTAGGCGCGGCCGTGTGTGGGGCTCTCCGGTCTGACAGGACCGGCCTACCCACTAAAACCCCCCTGAGTTCTACCGCCATGTGTTCCGGGGCCGGCTCGATCTAGGTCTGGTCGAGCCAACGCCAAGGAAGGGACTGTCCGAGAACCCCTGGACAGTCCCCCAGACGGAGAGACATCACCACGGCGTGCGCGGTAGCCAGACGCGCACGCAGCCTCGCGGTTAGCCTAAAGCCTGAGAAAGGATAGAAGCTACTTTTTAATAAAAAAAGGGGCCGTAAAGGGTTAAAATAGGATGCCTCCATGGTTGCATCTCATGGTGCACCCTGGGCAACGTCTTTTGACGTCTAATAGTCTGACAGAGGGCCTCTCGAGGGATGGACAGGTCCAACTTGGCGGGCCGCTTCTAGCCACCAGCGATAGAGGGTCGAAGCCCCCCCCCCTTCTCCTTTAAGAGGGGCTGTCGCTCAGGGGGGCCGGAAATATTCGGCGGCCACCATCGTGGTGGCTCAGTATGGGCGCATTTGCCGACGGGATTGTGGTAGTTGTCCGCAAGGATTCCCAGGCGTAGTTTGGGGATCGCTGAGGTTTTTAATGGGTGGGCTTAATAAATAGTTAACTAATAATAAACTTAATAAATAGTTAACTATTTTTTTAGAATCAATATACTATTTAATACACTTCGTCATACTAGTAATAAAATTGTCAAATAACATACAGCTTACATCTATAGAAGACTTACCTACAACGAAGCGTGAGATCCGCAGTAAAATTCATGCAAATCTGTTCCAAAATTATGTGACTAGCTTATATGATCAAAATGACGTATTCATATGCTATGGGAAACCCAGATAGTTGGTGATAGCTGTATACTATTGTATTACTGTAATAATGGGCGTGTATATGTCTTGTTTAAATAACTTCCATCCTTGCTTCGAAGACGTAGGGTTCTTATGGCCAAGGTTCAGGCTGAGTTTAGTAGGCATCCTAGTCCAGCCGCCTCGATCGGTTTGGAGTCCGACATAAGGCACTTAACTGTGGTGATATCCATCAGGATTCACAACCTCTCCTCTCCAGGAAAAAAATTAAAAAATATCATATAACACCTACGTTCTGTTCCCGTAAGGTGTTTCCTAATTTTTATAAAAATGTATGGAGTGCTTCTAGATGACCAAGAATCATAAAATTTGGTATGAAGCAATTTCATATAACTAAACATAAGCACAAAATCCTAAAACTGAACATTTGTTGTTAAGCAAAGAAAAAAATGAAGTAATAAACTTATTTACGGAACTCTCGGTGAGCGAGTTACACTTGAGAGCAATCAAAAATAATATTGTATAGTTATTTTTTTTTTATACTACAACGGTAGCAAAAAGGCTTACGGCCTGCCTGATGGTAAGCAGTCAGGCATTATGGAAGTTATAATGATACAAAAATAAATATGTAGTTAAAATTAGTTTCCTTAAACTTAATCATTTTTAAAATTCTTTGATTTGATGATTCTGTAACTGCTAAACCTATACATATTTGTATAAATCTTAATTTGCCTCGACATATATTTTTTATTCATATTCGTTTCTTATATACTCGTATATCCATAATTGTTCTTCTAATTAACACAGAGACGTCACAGTTATTTTATTGAAAACGCCAATTCAATTCACGTATCGACATGGGGTCATTGATTCTTTTAGCATCGTCAAGAGTCATTGAAAATCTTCAATCATACAATATATTGTATTGTATGATTGAAGATATTCAATTTAAGTACTGCCTAATAGTACGGTACTAATAAAAAAAAAACACGATTTTATCAACAACTACCGCACCCGACAGACTTCGTCCTGTCAAAGAGATTTGTAAAGTGGCAGTTTTTTGTTCCTACTTATTTTATAGGTAACTAGCTTTCTGCCCGCGGCTTCGCCTGCGTGGATTTCGGGATTGGGTCTATAGAGGATCTATAGAGGGTCATAGCTTTTGCCCACGGCTACATAAGTTTATGGCGTGAAGGTTTATCTGTTTTTCTGAGAAAAAATAATACCGCAAAACCTTGCTCAAGAATCACTCTATCTATTGATGAAAACCGCATGAAAATTTGTGCAGTAATTTTTGAGCGAAGCCTTTATTGCGCATCCCGTGGGATATTTCGATTTTTCCGGGATAAAAAGCCTATGTTACTCGGGGATAATGTAGCTTTCCAAAGGTGAAAGAATTTTTGAAATCGGTCTAGTAGTTTCGGAGCCTATTCATTACAAACAAACAAACAAACAAATCTTTCCTCTTTATAATAATATTAGTATAGATATCGCATAGCCAACCAAATCGCAATAAAATCCAAATGAACTACCCATTACATTTTGTGACCATTCAATTTTGGAACGTGACATTAAATCCTCCAAAGATGTATTCTGTGTTCCAACGCACACTGCTTCGACTGAATTTCAACTTTATATAGCGTTAATAAAGCGTAAGTTGACTCTTTGATGTTAGGAACACGACTACATTGCTTAGATAACAGTGAGTCCTTGCAATATGAAATTTATACAATAATAATAAAGCTTACATTGACTGTACGTTTTTGTTAGAAAACGTTTGTATAGGAAAAAAACTGTTGTCTTAGGGTTTTCCGATACTTATTAGATTTTTTCATTAAAAAAAAAAATAGTATCAGCATTGCACCTGTCCGAAGCCGGGGCGAGTCGCTAGTATCTTTTTAAATTGTAATCTATGTGTTATTGTGATATATAAGCTATATTATCGTAAAGTTTTATTAAAACCTATGCAGTAGTTTTTACGTGAATGAGTAACAAAGACTCATACTTTCAAACTTTCGCGTTTATTGACGACCTCAGTCTAATGGTTGGTACACCGGTTTCAAGGTGTCACCATCTCGAAGGTCATAAATCGCGTGATGAATGCGAGCATTTTTACGCTCGTTTGAAGAGGGACATGTCATAGCGCAGGGGAAACACCGCAACAGGAAGATCATTCCACAGCTTACATGTCCGTGGAAGAAATGATCGCTGGAAACGCACCGTACTAGACGGGAACAGATCCAGGTAGAAAGGGTGAAGTCTATTGCGGCGTCGAGTGGTCCGGTGATAGAATGGTGCCGCTCGTATCAAGTCAAACAGTTCCTCGGAGCACTCTGCGTCAAAGAGCCGATAGAACACACTATATGTATAATATATCTATCCTTTATCCTAAATCCCATAACACAAGCCTTAAAGAGCTTACTTTGGTCTAGGCTAATTGGGGTAAGTGTAAGAAATATTTATTATATAATAGCGGACCCAACAGATTTCGTCCTGTCAAAATGATTTGTAAAGTGCCAGTTTTTTGATCCTACTTATTTTATAATCAAGGCAAAAAATTCTCCTGTACAGAACTGACACGAACACAAGGTTGTGAATAAAAAATAATTAAATAAAATGTACATTTAAAACTATTCGAATTTGGAACGTGACATTAAATCCTCCAACGATGTATTCTGTACTCCATTTCATTTCATTTCATTTATTTTGCACTCCAAAGCACACACGCACACTTTTTGATAGATTTGATTGAATTTCACCTTTATATAGCGTTAATAAAGCGCAAATTGAATCTTTGATGTTTGGAACACACCTATATTGCTTAGATATAACACCGAGTACTTGCAATATGAACTTTATAGAATAACAATAAAGCTCAAATTGACTATACGTTTTAGTTAGAAAACGTTTGTATGGGAAGAAAGGGTTGTTTTAGGGTTTTTCCGATACTTATTCGAATTTTTCACACCGTTAAAACTACCCTTAAACTTCAACGAAAAATTTAAAAAAGAATTGGCCAAATTGGTTCATGTGTTGTTGAGTTATGTGCTTACCAACACATTTAGCGATTCATTTTTATATATAAGAAGATATAAGAAGATTAGACGGGTTATTATTAGTCATAAATAAGTGACTGTAAAGGCCTATGTTGAATAAACATTATTTTGATTTTGAATAGTAAAGTTCATCCAGTGATCTTCATAAGCAGCGAATCAGTCTGCGCAACAAGGACACCGCAGTGACCCTCGTGGGCGCCAGTTGAATTACATAAATCCGTTTCACGGTATTCGCTTACAATAGTGGTGACACGGCGCTTCGATTGTGACTTCGACACGCCATTAACTAAGTATTCACCTTGTTTGGTTATCTGTGGTTTTGTTTGATTGTCTGTTACGTCTTCTTACGATCTTTACTGTTATATAATTGCAGCTCATATCCGTCCACGAGGGCACTAGCATAGGTGAAACGCATATATACCCTGGCTATACAGGTTTCATATATGCGTTTCAAATTCTTGGCAGCTGTATGTCGGTTGCCTCACGTTGTAAGAATGTAAAAAACCATAAGCACTTTAGTATCCAAACCTCTCGAATCTCGGGATTTGAAGACCAGTGCCTCACAAGGGGTAAAATACCTCATTTCATTTATATTTACCTATTTATTTCATTCGCGTTCCTTTCCATTTAATGTAGTTGTTGTATCTTTGTTTATATTTGTATCCTTTTCACACACTGCTTTATCAATAACCTTTCTGCACGCATTATTAGTTGACTGGGAGAGAATACCCTTGGCATAAAGTTCGCCATTTGTAAGTTAAACCTTTACGCCTTTACGTGATTTACAAAACATGTGGTATCAGAATGACGGATGTCCAGCACACTTTGCCAGTCCTGTGCGTGAATATTTAAACCAAGAGTATCCAGAACGTTGGATCGGGAGACATGGTCCTATCTTGTGGCCACCCACTGGACTTTTTCTACTAGAGCTGTCCCAAAGAGATAGTTTACGCAAAATCCATTGCAAGATTGGACGAGCTTCGGCAAAAAATCACTCAGGCTGCGGATCATATCAATGGCAGAAGACATGCACGGCGAATAAAGCGGTCATTTCTAAGGCAATGTCGTGCCTGTATTTATGCTGATGGCAATAAATTTGAACATTTACTGTAATACTAATAATATAATAAAATACATTTAAAATTATTTATACCATTCGTTTTTATTCAAGCAATATTTATTACTAACAAAAGTCCTGTTTTGTGCCCATAGTATAATAAGTAATATATTTAAAATTATCGGTTTTTGTTTATGATTTGTTGGAATTTGTTTGGGGCTAGTTTCTGTAGAGTATACACCATTTTGGAATCTTCGTTAGATGCGTCAACTTTTTAATTAACTTGCCTCAGTAGTGTCGATACGATTTTTATACACCACGATGCGTGAAAGTGAACTGAAAGTAAAAATCTTTTAAAATTTTTGTAGAAAAAAATATTTTGATAAATTTTTGTGTAAAA
Organism: Scirpophaga incertulas; assembly: GCA_036419045.1. Classification (NCBI taxonomy): domain Eukaryota; kingdom Metazoa; phylum Arthropoda; class Insecta; order Lepidoptera; family Crambidae; genus Scirpophaga; species Scirpophaga incertulas. Next base: position 1,690,680 of record CM071639.1, on the reverse strand, counting down.
ACTATCTGTATTCAGGTATTTTAAGGTTTTGGTGGATAGCAATGCAATACTTAGGTTTCCAATACAAAAAAAATACATATTTGAAATATTGTGGTGATGGTAGTTAAAAAAGTAAGGGGTGTTTTTTTTTTATTTAGTAATTTCATTTTTAATTAGTAACTTAAAAAAAATGCGTTTTTTTAATCTTCTATTTTTTTCTCGAGTAGCCATGAGTAGGTCCACTTTCTGGTGGCAGCTTATCGTTGAATTTTGGCACACGTTGTATATTGATCATACAAAATTTGAAATGTTTCTGAGGATGCAAATGGGTTACTTTGCGAAACGGACAGAGTTCTGTTCAGCATACCTATTGTGTAACTCAGATGACAAGTAAAAATGATTATGACGTAAGAGATTTAAGTTCATTGCTCGATTCTAAGTTGAGACAATGTCAAATATTCCATATCAACCAGCAATGATTTTAAATTGGTAATTCTTCATAGACGCATACAACGTGTCTTTATTTATTTATATTTTTATTTTTTGTCTTATGAATCTGTAGCCTAGTGGTTTGTACACCGGTTTCAAAGTGTCGCCATCTCTGAGGTCCCTGGTTCGAGTCCTAGTGGGGGCAGATTTTGTGATGAACGCGAATTGGTGTGAGTGTAAGAAAAAATAATTTATTTTAATCCTCAAGTTTATTTTAGAGTTCCACAAATTAAAATGGATTAATTATTATATTCTTTAAAAATACATGAACGTACGAAATTGTACCCACCAATAATGTACCTGATGGTACCCCCAGAACACGATTGCAACAATTAGTAGACGAAGATGTAAACAGTAGCAATCAAGGCGTCTTTTCGGCCACATCGACAGGGTCGGCCACTGTCACGCATCGCGTGCACACACCGAGCTATTAGCCAGCAGGTAGCACAAGAGCCGTCATTATCAGGTGCGCCTGCGCAAGTGGGTCAACGTTTGCGACACGCGCTGTGTGTTTTTGTTTAAACTCAAAAAATCTTCCATCAATACTTCTAGTTCGATCTTTCAAGAGCCTAATATTTTTATTTTATTTATTTATTTATTTATTTCTTCTTACATCTATCTTTACAGGTTTTTTTTTAACCCCAATTCGATAAATGCGCTTATCCTAATGTTTTTATTTACTAACTTACTGTAGGTACTAACATCTATAACTAATTATAAGTAAGGCAATCCTTGTGAATTCACCCAGAGTACAACAAAACAAGTCAGTCAGGCTCACCTGTCCCAAAACAATCGGATTGTGCACCTTACCTGTCAATATTTTAAATATATATGATGTAAGTGCTAAATTTCTCCTAACCCTTAATTGATTGTAGCCTACCATTCCTAAGATAAATAGAGTAGGATACATCAACGGATACATTGGATAAACACCGTAATATTGCATATATAGATATCTGATAAATTTATTTTGTACTTTCTCCAGCATGAGACTATATTTAGCTTCATGTGAAGACCAGATAACTGCGTTACACTCTGTCCTATATATCTATTATATATAGTTTGCCCTCCACTATCCACTGTCGGTACCAGATGAGCCATGTGACAGAAGAGATTACTGGTGGTACTTCTACCCGGCCGAAAGTCATGCTGAGCGTCTGAGAGCTGCGCGTTTACCTGCAGATATATGCTCTTATGAATAGCAGTTTCCAGTACCTTTGCGGGTGTCGACAGCACTGCAACCGGTCTAAACTCATCTACAGATTCAGCTGACCCCGCCTTCGGAACCGGAACTACACGAGTAACCTTCCACCTCTCTGGGAACCTAGCAGCTTTTAGACACTGGTTATAAATATGAAGCAGCGGCCGGGCTAGCACTGACCGACAATCCTTAAAAATGTAAGGTGGAATATATCTTATCTTGTATGTCACGATGTATAAGAAAAGTAATAAAACCGGTTTGGTTTCTTTTTATTTCATTACTTTGAAACCCTCGTGAAGTAATTGCCGTGTGACATGCATTATAAAAACTAATCTAAGTTGGTAGAAGTGATATATAGAACGAATAATCTGGGTCCGAATACTGGCAGAGTTTTTACTAACTAAAAATATACTGTTTTATCACATTATGAACAATAATTGAATATAGTGAATGTACGTCCATTACTATTTTATTTATAATAAAAAGATAAGCAGAAATCTAATAAAAGTTCAGCTTGTCAAAAAAGTGTAGAAACGGAACTAACTTTTTGTACGATGGCAACATTCCTAAAACTATATTACTAATCTGTAATTTATGTAAACAAAGTAATTAAATTTTATTTTGTTATTCGTAATTATTGATTACAACGATATATTTGTTTTCACTACGACAGAATATATTAAATATCAATAAAACAATCAGAAACTCTAACAGAGAGGTTTCATGTTTATAAGCGATGTCTACTACTCTTAGGGTTGCTACATTAAACAATAGTGGCTCCCCTATTTATTTCTACTCTATTTTGACAAACTGTAGACGAGTAATAGATTAAGCCAAAATGTTCCTTCTCAATACATTGTACGCCTCAAAACGGATTGTGAAGGTAAAATGCTAGTTTTGCTGGGAATCATTCATACATAGACATAATATATTTGTATGAAGCACGGACAAGCCTATGTAACTTATTATTATACAAAATGTATTAGATTTTGAGGTTATAATCGTAAGCAATGTGTATCTGTTTTAAAAAGATTTGTTTAATTTTTGTTTATGTAATATGAAATTATGACAACTTCATTATCATAAAATTTAATATAACAAGTAATAAGAAATAAGCACCTTTATTTGAGCTTAGGTAGTTACACACATAAATGGGAATGCTCAAATCACAATGGTGATTTCAAATAGATTTGTATACAGCGAAGAATCTGCTCATTTCTCTATACCTAGATCATAAAGTCCAGAGTTAGTATGTTATTGCATAATACCAGAGTCGGTAAAAATATTCCATTAAGAAGTGTTTAAAAGTAATCCAAAAATAGAAATAAAAACGTACTACCTACACAAACTCAAAAGCAAACGAGCAAGCGAGTACAATAAAAAATTAAAAGGTGTTACTCATTTCCAATTCGGTAGAATCAATAAAGTTGATTGAACTACAAAATCACTTATATATATATTATCTACTCGCTATATTGTAGATTGTGATATATCTAGTATGTTTTAAAAAAATATATAAGGGAGAGCAGGGTAATGGGAGCCTACTAAGGGAAAACATTCATAAAAATTACATGTGTTAATATTCTTATAATCACCATCACTCATGACTAGAATTTGTCGATGGTCTATTGTGTATGTTTGCCCTTCATTCTCCATCGCTCCCTCTGCCTCGCCCCCCCCCTGAGAGAACGAGCGCTCAGATAAAGCCGATAGGGCCCCAAGCTTTCTGCCCGGCCAAAGGCATTAGGCAGTGTATAGTTAGTAGGCTGGCCTTCTGTCAGATTCCAACATAACCACCCGCCGTAGACCGGGCGCGGGTGGTATCCGGTGCAAGGTCGTCCGAGCACCAAGGGGTTGTCATAGCGACCACTGTGGTGGCGCGCCCCCTATGAGGATTCACAGCCTCCTCCCGCAAGGGAAAAAAAAACATCGCTCCCATTACCTGATCGCTCTCATTACCCTGCACTCCCCTATACACATAATAACTTAAATATAAAAATAACAAGATTTGATAGAGAAGAATTTAATTAAATAACAAATGAACAATCCATTTCTTTAAAAGCAAGTAGAACATCTCTAGCTGTCTCAGGGCGGATATCTTTAAAGGTAGTTAAATAGCTTTTAATTATTCCTTTCAAACTACAGCTTGTCCGTTTAATACGGTTATTTGTCAACTTTAAATTTACGTCGACGTCAAATTGAAAATTTAAAATAAATTAGTAATAAAAAATTATACTCTATTGATCATCTTCCGATTATGAAATAAGATGTACTTGAAATAAAGGTTTCCAGTAAAGTCTCAATACTTTCCCTACAAGCCAAATACACCCTTATAGCAATGCAAGTAATACAATGCGACAGAAATATCGAGAATCGAGTGCACTTTTTAATATTGTCGTCTCCAAGAAGATTTAATGTACTATAATTTTATAAATATACTTATTTAGTTTCGCTCTTACCTCTGTGTCTCAATCCGAAAGCATTTGAAATGTGCTACGCAATATGGAACCGAAACCTGGCCACATACAAGGGACTTTATAAGACTCAAAATCATAGGAATTTCTCTGCGGCATCGAATCAGAATTACTGAAAATCTGAGAAACAGAGTTACTGATATAGTCTGATTATTTTTTTTTTCCTCAGGAGAGGAGGTTGAGAATCCTCATGGATACCAACGCAACAGGCAAGCAGGGATGCGTTGATTATGTCGGACTCCTGGTGAATCGAGGCGGCTCGATCCAGCAGACCTACCGACTAAACTCAGCCTAGCCTTGGCCCTAGTGGCCCTGCGGCTTGTACGGAATGAATAGTCTGATTAATTGTGCATCTTAATATATAGTAGGTAGGGCATATTACTCAGTGAACTATCTGACGTAGTAACGGCCTGACGATAGTTGTATTGGAAAGCTCTCGACAGGCCTATGCCGGGATAAACAGCGTTGGAAAGGGCAATTTGAGGACACATCGTAGGGCAACGCTGCAAAAAAAAATTAAGAAATAAAATCTGATGTCTCTGCCTATCCCTATGGGAAGGAAGCCTAAGTATATGGATATATGTATTGATACGAGCTTTAATAATGTAATAACCATACGCTATGTCATACTAGACATGGACAATATCCGTAAATTGTCGCATAGAGTTCCGTTCCCGCCTTAAACAATAAAGCATAAAAAGCCTGAATAATTAACTAGCTGGATTGTGCTGCCTTTCCCACGATTAGATAGATACTGCAAGGTACTTGGACGGACAGTTTTTCGATTTACATTTGTACCGATAATTACATCTTTGTTTTCTAAGTAGACAGTTTGTAGGCAAATGTTAGACTTTACAAATAGTATTTTCTTATTTTACAAATAAACATTTTAATAATTAATATATTTCAAAGTCTACAAACTACAAATAAATTAATTCTAACAAACAAAGAGATCTAAACTTATATTATGTTTATATACATAAGTGTTTCTCGCTTATCTACTGGAGTAATATTAAAAATATGTGCGTTGGTCTAAAAATTGCGTTTAATTGATAATTTTACAAATTTTATTTAACAAAACAATATTAAAATGAAATCTCTGAAAAAATTCATTCTACAAAGAAAAATAATTATAAAATATGTAAAAGTTGTATAAAGCATTTATTTACAAATTTACAAATTTATATAATATTTTACAAATCAACTTAGGCCCAATTTCATCAAGCCGTCATTATCCAAGTATCCGATAACTGTTACTTCGTTATTCTAAGGATACATGGTTGGTGAAATGTAAATTTGGTTAGCTGAGAGTAACTGGAGACCTATTTTTGAATTACGAATGGGATTTCGAAATCACCGCTGACTAAATAGTCAGCGGTCACTTTGAGATCACGGATTCTTAAACATCCAATTATTGAAAGTCGATCGCAGAGCTGCCAACATAGATAAAGTACACATATAAATGTAAGAGTTCGGTTCCACGCAGAATTTAGCCGCTGCCGGTTATTCAATAACCGGCAGCGACTACATTGATATATATATATATATACCTATATAATTAATATATATATAGGTTATATATATGTAAATAAACTTTTATATACCTATAATATATACATACATGTATATATGAATGTAGCTTATATATATATATATATGCTACATTCATATATATATAATATAGACTGAAAAATCAAACAAAACACAGATAACATTTCCACAAGTATGACTTGATTACGAGTGGGTGAGGGCACTCGTAATGAAATCACACCTGTGACTAAGGTAGTCACATAGGTAAGTGATATTCAAAAATAAGAATTATTGAAAATCGGTGATTATTAGTCACATCGGTGATTTCGAAGTCGCATTCGTAATTCAAAAATAGGTCTCCTGGGGTCTTTATTCTAGGGTTTATCTGTTGTTGGTGAAATTGGGCCTTAAAAGAAAATATTTTGTCGGAAACTTAATATAAAGTATATGCAGTGATGTTTTCGAACATATTCATATGTTTTTATGATCACTTAAAATTAATAATCACAAATAATCAAAGATAATATAAGTAACGAATACTAAAGTATAATCTATATTCCGTTTTGACAGGTTTATCTGTAAAAATTATGACATTAACAGATAAAAATAAAATTTGGGGATGACCTGTCAAAACGGTTAGATTGTAAAGATTAATACCTATAACAGAAATAAAAATGAATTGTTTGCTTAAATGGCTATACGCGCTAATCTCAGAAACTGAAACAATTGAAACATTACTTTATTTTTATTGAGAAAGGAACACTTTATAATAGATACAGATATTACGACATTTAAACATGGAGTAAGCAAAGAATTACATAGTACAAGTTACTTAATATGAAAAAAAATGTTTGCTTGATATGGACGATTAAGAGAAAAAACAGATGTTGAAATCACGTAGAAATTATTGACATGAAATTGTAGATATACATTAACCGTCTAATTTCAAGAAAGCAACTGTAAAACGAGATATAATCATAGTTTGCTATTAAATTTGTGACTCATCTTGTCGCAACTGCAATTTTGCTATTTCTGTGACATCTAGCGGTTGCTTTGTGAACTACTATGGAGTTACAACCACTGCTCGATAGGCGTAAAATCAACGTCGCTTGCTTGCGACGCGAGACTTCTGGCTTGGACTACAGATGGCGCTCGTCGTTGGAAGTACTCCGCTACGTTGCCGCTGACGCTGCCATATGGTATACCGCCTGAAAAAAAACAATAACGTTACATGAAATGTGTGAATTTAAAATATGTATTTTTATGTTAAAGGGAGGGGGGGGGGGGGCATCGAGTGAAATGATCAGTTGATAGTAAGCAATTATCGCCTATGGACACTCGCAACATCAGAATAGTCACAGATGCGCTATCTTTTCATGGAGATAGCTACATTCTTTTTTTGCAGTTATGGATTCGAAAATACTGCAGGCGACAATTCATTCCACAGTTTGGTAGCGCAAAGCAGAAAGTTGCTGGAAAAAGGCACAGTTGTGTGCACCACGAGAGGCAATTATTATTCGAGAAAAATATGAAATTCGATTTTTTTACGAATTATGCGGAATCGGTTTTGTTACTAGTTTGCAATTGTTGTACCGTACGCTTTATTGCTACCTCCATACCATAAGCAAGTCCCGGGCCTGGCAATGGCGGTCTGCCCCCGCTGTCAGGCCTCGCTGTCACCATCGCCAGCGCACTAATAATGCAGACCAAAAATCGAACCTGTAATTAATTGGTCATATTTGATGTATTTGTACTATTTACTTTTAGAATTGCTCGTTTGCTTGTACAATAAATAACAAAGAAATATAACTTTAAATGTAATATTTCAAATGTAATGTCGAAATTATCCCTGACAGGAACTGTTGCAGGAGACTTATTTTTGAATTACGAATGCGATTTCCAAATCACGGATTCCTAAACATCCAATTTTTGAAAGTCGATCGCAGAGCTGCCAATATAGATAAAGTACACACATAAATGTAGTATATATATATATATATATATATATATATATATATGTGTGTGTGTGCTACATTCATATATATATATTGTATATATAGACTGAAAAATCAAACAAAACACAGATAACATCTCCACAAGTATGACTTGATTACGAGTGGGTGAGGGCACTCGTAATGAAATCACACCTGTGACTAAGGTTGTCACATCAGTGATATTCAAAAATAAGAATTATTGAAAATCGGTGATTATTAGTCACATCGGTGATTTCGAAGTCGCATTCGTAATTCAAAAATAGGTCTCCTGTTAAAGTAGATATTCCCGTTTATCATATAATTTTAAATCAATTTTAAACAAGCAACTTTGACATTTGTATGCCCCAAAAAATATATAGTGTAGGCACCTACAGCGTTATGTCAGGGTATTCTATGCTACGACACACTGTAACCGTTATTGTGCCGAATATAAAAAAATGTTTAAGGAGAGGCAAATTTTGATCAACATCAATTTGTGCATACATATACAAAGTTTATAAAAAAATATATCAAGATAGATATCATCTCTATTTATTTTATGTGTACCGACCTTAATCACACACAACATAACAACGCAAAAAGACTACGGCCGGTTTCTGAAACGCATGTTATGTTGACACGTTGTTAATCTCTCATTAAATGTTAGATGTATGGATAACAGCTGGTTACTGAATGGGTTTATAGTGTAAAATTATCTAATTGACAATTTTTTGGTTATTTACTCATATATTTGGCGTTTAATAAGAAGTAGTAAACGTGTTAACAGCGTGTTAACATAACATGCGTTTCAGAAACCGGCCGTTAAAGTTAAATGAACTTGACAATTAACTACCCATTACAAATTAAATTGTGTGCGCTGTAGAAGTGTAAAAGGGTCGCAACTTAGTAACTGAAATTTATTCACAACAGTGTGTGAGCAAAGTACTGGTATTCTGCTACAACCCGAGGGTTTTGTGTTTACCGGAAAATTGCCATAATATTACACTAAATTAAGTCATTAAATACATTTTTATAAGAGAAATGTACCGATACTTTATCTACAATTAATTTTAATAAAAAACAAATATTACTCATGCCAAACTCGTTGCTAGTGCCACTGCGCTCGGCAAACTTGTCGATAATTATCAAAAGTTATCAACAAAAGTTAGGCTGCCTATTTTGCCTATATGATTTATTTTGCTGATGCTATTCTAATTATGCATTACGTAATTTAAAACTATCTATTGTATCTAGGAAATGTATTCAAACATATAACGGAAAACGCAACACATATATCCTTATGTGTTGCGTTTAAGTATACACATATACCCGCACCTCGAGGCTTGGCTCCACGGGAAAGAGGAGGTCACCTACCGATTGACTCAGATACTCACCGGGCACGGCTGCTTCGGTGAGTATCTGTGTCGAATAGGACGGGAGGGATCGACACATTGTCACCACTGCGCATCCGACCTCGACTCGGCCCAGCATACGCTGGCGGAGTGCCCCGCGTGGGCCTCCGAACGCCGAGTCTTGGTCGCAGAGATCGGGCGAGATCTGTCTCCGCCAGCATTGATTGCGGCAATGCTGGCGGACGAGGGAGGTTGGAGGGCTGTGGCCTCCTTCTGTGAGGCAGTGATGCTCCAGAAGGAGGCCGCCGAGCGGGGTCGGGAGATGGCCGATCCCGCTCGAAGAAGGCGGCGCCGGGCTCGGTAGCACAGCTGCGGCGCCGCCGCGGGTCGCCGGCGGGCGCGAGTAAGTCGCGACTGCTACGGCGACCCGGGATGGACCACGCCCCTTCCGTGGCCGGGGGGCGTCGTCGGTGGAGGAGACCGGGGAGGTAGTAAGCCTCCCCCGAGGAGGGCTCCCTGTGTCGACGGGGGAGCGGAGGCTGGGGGTTCCCGGAAGAAGCTTTCTGTTCCCGGGGGCTCCCTACAAGCCTGAGGAAGGCCATCCCTGAGGTTTTTAGTGGGTAGGCCTCCCCCTTCTGGGGAGGAGAGCCCCACATAACCCCGGCTCGCCACAGCGGGGTATGCAATTTAATGCATTTTCCTCAGGGAAACAAAAAAAAAAAAAAAAAGTATACACATATACAATCATAATTTCCCATTTACAATCTATACTATAATATTATAAAGCTAAAGAATTTGTTTATTTGTTTGAACGCGCTAATCTCAGGAACTCCTATTTCGAATTAATTTTTTTTTTTATTGAATAGACCATTTATCGAGAAAGACTTTAGGGTACATAACATCATGCTGCGACTAATACTCGTAGGAGCAAAGAAATAATGGAAAATGTGGAAAAAACGGGAAAATTATTCATCTTTGAGGGCTTCCGTTGCGTGCGCTGCGAAAACGGTTAAAGATATAAAAAAAAATGTATTAAAGAATTATTCCTCTTGAAATGATCTAAAAAAATGTCCGCGACATTATATGTCTATCTTTTAAGGTTAACTCACTAGATTCGTTTTTATGATAATCAAATTTGGATATGTCGCGTTGTCAAGATCGGGTTGCGGAGAAAACCAATATGTTCGTCTGCCACAAGAAAATGAAACTAAAAATATAATTCACGCAGAAGTACTTTAAAATAATTATGTTCTTTTAAAAACTTAAAACTAAATTGTCTAACATAATAACAGAAATTGCCGCGGACAAAGTCGTGGGTAACAGCTGAGTTGGTTGTTTGCAAAAATAAATATGATGCTCAAAATGACTATTCCACGCGGACGAAGTCGCGGGCACAGCTAGTATTAGTAATAACGATATTAATAAATTACATACATATTACTGAACTCTGTCCAGATAACTTCAAGTAGAGTCGTTAAGTTGTCAGAAATTTTCTCAGTCATGTGACACAAAAAATAATTCAATACCTCAACCTACTTCATCAGTTACCAGTAATGGTAGTTATTATAAATTGTACTACCTATTATGAAGCTGGCTCAATGTCACGCTGAGAGGCTGTGATAACTAGATCAGTGATCTGACGCATTGTACATATTGCCATTGACCTTTCCGTGACATTGTAACAAGACTCTTGTAATAACTTACATGCATTGTATATTGAATACCACTTGTGTAGGAAGCTGTGGTTTTGACTTGTCATGTAGTGGTCGTATTATTACAAGTTTTATCTAATAGGTAATTTTGAATGCATGTTATATAAAGAGTGTTTATTGCTGAAAAAGAATGTCTTGGATAAGATTTTTTCTGAATGATCATTATCACATAATGGTTCTTATTATTTAATAATCACAAGATTTTCAAATAACTGTCGCGAGATTTATTTACTTATATAATATTTTTAACGACAAGCTTTCATATGTAAAAGTTTATTTTGTTCTTTTTAGCGCATTTAATAAAAGCTTGTATTAAAAAAATACTTTTCATTTATTTTCCGACTAAAAAACCAAGCTTAGCAAACCCTTTCATTTGATACCCATATTGTAGGGGTGCATTAAATAATTGGTCCGCCATCTTGGGAAAGTCCGCCATATTGGATTAGGAGTGACGTCACATTATTTATCGAGGTATTCTTTGCAAGCCCTTTCATTTGATACCCATATTGTAGAAGTGCATTAAAAATAATTGATCCGCCATCTTGGTAATGCCGCCAAGTTGGATTTAGAATGATGTCACACACATAACCATGCATTGTCATCCGACTTACACGTGCACGCAAAATTTCAGCTCAATCGGAGACCGGGAAGTGGGTCAAATTGAGATTCCAAGATTTTCTTTCATAGTTACAAGTGAAGCTAATATAAAAGCTGTAAAAACGGCTATAAGAGATTGAAATAGGGGATGAAAGTGTAAAAATATAAAGTACGTCATTATTGTTTTCTTATAGTTAAAAAAGTATATTTTAGACTTTTGTTAACGTTCAACGTTTACAAAAAGTATAAAGTAAGCATAAAGTATATATAAAGATTTTGTTTGAAAGGGTTCACAAACTAATGAACAGTTAGTAGTTGCTTCGGGAAGAGATCTTTAAAGCTGCGTCTGTCATAGTGGACTTACGTGTTGGTCGCCATAACAAGACACACGATGTCTTGCATTTACGAATATAAATACAAAGAGTAGAAAGAGGATGACGCTATTAAACATTCCACAAAGGAGCCAGAAATCGGCCCAGGAGACCTATTTTTTGAATTACGAATGCGATTTCGAAATCACCGCTGACTAAATAGTCAGTGGTGACTTTGAGGTGATAAAGTACACACATAAATGTAAGAGTTCGGTTCCACGCAGAATGTAGTCGCTGCCGGTTATTGCCTAATATATAATATATGTGCTACATTCATATATGTATATTTATAGACTGAAAAATCAAACAAAACAGATAAAAATTTTCACAAGTATGACTTGATTACGAGAGGGTGGCACTCGTAATGAAATCACACCTGTAACTAAGGTAGTCACATCAGTGATATTCAAAAATAAGAATTATTGAAAATCAGTGATTATTAGTCACATCGGTGATTTAAAAGTCGCATTCGTAATTCAAAAATAGGTCTCCAGGTTATTTTCTAGCGCATATGGTTCCTTTTGTGGGTTTGCCTTGCACCGAGCCCTCTCCTAAGCAGAGGTCGTTCCCACTTTAAGCCACGGGTTCATTAGGACTAAGTTTTAGGCTGAGTTTGTTCGGTAGATCACATCGGTCAAGTTTCTAAAAAAATGTATTAAATTACAGTGTTCAATTGTTTCTAGGACAGACAGTTTCCCTTTGTTTCCGTCATGGTAACTAAGCAACATCAAAATGAATTTAAAATACGACTGGACTTATTTGTTTAAATGCGTTTAGGGGAGCAACGTTTTTCTTCTTCATAAAAAATTTATGAAAATGAATCTGAAAGTGTCTATAATTTACACTTAATGGGGTGGGGGTGCTGGCGTGTTTTTCACCGATTTCAAAAAGCGATAACTTATTATTAGCTTAACTTTTTATCTTATTCATGAATATATTCTGTACTTAATATTGTGTTTTAGTTGTATGAGATTTGAGGATTTATGATAAATTACTTTATCATAACAATCAGTTTCAAATTCAAATTCAAAATCATTTATTCAGTCTGGGCTGTTACAAGCACTTGTGGATGTCGAAAAGCTACGCCATCAATATAAAACACAATACACTCTGTGTCATATATGCTACGTGTGTGTTATATACGCACATTAATTATACATTAATGCTGTTTCTTTTCCTAACAGTGATTTACCTACATTATTACAGAAGTCGCCAAGTTGTTCCGAGGGCGGCAGCTTCCAGCGACATTGAACAGAATTACTCCGATTGAAATGTTAATGACAAGACGATACTGTGTCACAACATGTCGCAAGATTTGATAAACAATCTTGAACTCTAAATGAACCAGCGTTTAATTGAAAGTTGGACAAACTATTCTGAGAATTCTTGAGACTACTATTGAGAGACTTCAAATGAATTTCCAATACCAGTAATTTTGTTGCAATAAATTAATAAATGCACAAGTTTAAAAGGAAATTTTAGTTAGAAAACGACCATTTTAAACTGTTGCTATAGAGAAAAGATTTTGCGATACGGTGTTTTTGGCACAGTCAGATAGGGTCCTTGTAATTTTGTTCTTGTTTCACGAAGCTAACGAAGCAGTTTCACGGTCACGCCTTAACTTTGCTATTTTAAAATTCTATTTTATGTATTACTAACTAGTGACTGCGACTTCGTTACGACAGGATTAGTTTTTCATGTAGGTTATACTCGTATTAACGTAGCGAATATATATTTTTTTATATAAATAGGTTTGCGTTTGTCCACAATCTCACCTGATGGTAAGTGACGATGAGGACTAGGATGGAACACGCTTACCTTTTTTTTTTTTTTTTTTTTTGTTACGCTGAGGAAAATGCATTGAATTGCATACCCCGGCTGCGGAGAGCCGGTGGTTATGTGGGGCTCTCCTCCCCAGAAGGGGGAGGCCTACCCACTAAAAACCTCAGCGATGGCCATCCTCTGGCGTTGTAGGGGGCCCTCAGGATCAAGTATCGCATCTGAGGATCCCTGGCCTTTGCACCCCTGGGTGCATTAGGGGAGCCCTTCTCGGGGAGGAGTGATCTTGCCGCCTCCTCCCCTCCAACCTCCTACGACGTCATCCCCCGGCCATCCGGGGTGAGGTCCCTCCCGGGTCGCCTCCACGGGCACGAACTGCGTCGCGCCCGCCAGCGACCCGTGGCGGCGCCTCAGGCCAGACTATCTGGCCCGAGGCCGCCTTCTTCGAGCGGGATCGGCCATCTCCCGATCCCGCTCGGCGGCCTCCTTCTGGAGCATCACCGCTTCACAGAAGGAGACCACAGCCCTCCAACCTCCCTCATCCGCCAGCATTGCCGCAATCAACGCTGGCGGAGACAGATCTTGCCCGATCTCTTCGACCAAGACTCGGCGTTCGGAGTCCCAAGCAGGGCACTCCGCCAGCGTGTGCTGGGCCGAGTCGAGGTCAGATGCGCAATGGTGGCATCGTGTCGTGTCCTCCCTCCCTATTCGACTCAGATACTCACCGAAACAACCATGTCCGGTGAGTATCTGAGTCAAGCGGTAGGTGACTTCCGCCCTCCCGCAGAGCCAAGCTTCGAAGTGCGGGAGTACCGCACCGACGGCGCGCTGACGCACGCAGCCCCCACGCAGGAACACGCTTACCTAGCAAATGCCTATTCACTCGTGACTTGAAGACCGTAAGATTATATTGTTCCGGGAACACAGACGTCGGCAAAGAGTTCCACATCTTAGCTGTTCGTATTAAAAACGAAGACTGGAACCGTTTTGTACGTGTAAGAGGATAGTCCACCACGTAAGGATGGTAGTTAAGCCTACGTCTGGTTGACTGGTGGTGGAAAGGAGCGGGTGGAATTAACTCATGTAATTCCAACGCACACTCTCCGAAATGCAACCTATAGAAAACCGAAAGGCAAGCAACTCTTCGACGGTGTTCTAGACTCTGAAGACGTGAGTTTATAAGTATTTCGTCGTCGATAAGTTTTCTAGCTCGCCTTTCTACTGAGTCCAAGGCAGCCAACTGATAGCGGGCAGAACCGTCCCAAAGATGGCAGCAGTACTCCATGCAGGACCGAACTTGGGCTTGATATAGGTTGAGCATCTGTTCTGCAGTGAAATAGCGCCTAACTTTGGATAAAATGCCAAGCTTTTTAGCTGCAGTTTTCGCCAAGGACTCAATGTATCCCCGAAGTTTAGGTTGGACGAAATATCCATGCCGAGGAGCTGTAGGTGGTTGGTTATCGGCAAGGTTACATTTCGGAAAGTCGGAGTTAGATGAAAGGCACTCCGTTTAGTGGTGAACAAACACGCTTGGGTTTTAGAGGCATTGAACTCAACCAAATTGGCATCGCCCCAATCAGACACTGCCTGGAGGGTTGAGTTCACGTTGCCTATCAGTCTCTCTCTTAGAGAATTAATCTCTAATGAGCTGGCCCGTGCACTGGACATATACCTTTCTGACACTGTGCTGTCGTCGGCATACCCAAAGGTTCCGGGATTTGCTAACAGGTCGTTTATATGCAGCAAAAGAGTGTGGCAGAAAGTACAGACCCTTATAAATATCTTTATAAATTGCAGTCTATGTGTTAAACTTATGTATAACGATAAATGTTATTGTACAGTTTCATGAAAATCCATTCAATGTTTTGCCGTAAAAGAGTAACAAACATCCAACAAACATACAAAGATTCACGTTAATAATATTCGTAGCATTTTCACTTTTGTTAGAACTTCGCGCTTTCTCTTCTCTTTATTTCACTCATTTTTGATATAAAATTCACTTATTTTAATACTGTATGTACTAATGTAATGTAAAAACATACATAATCACTATTATTTTTTTTGTAAGAGAAAGTATCTATAATATAATTTACTTGTAGTTAATCTTTTATTATATTGTTTTTCCTTTTTTTAATCCCAATATTATAAATGCAAAGTAACTCTGTCTGTCTGTCTGTCTGTTACGCTTTCCCGCTTCAGCCTCGCAACCGTTTTTGATGAAATTTGGTACATACAATCTTTAGACCCTGAGACAGAACATAGGCTACTTTTTATTTCGAAAAAAAGGGATGAATTTTTGAAATTTCGGCCAGCTAGGGGGTGAAATAAGGGTTGAAAGTTAGTATACAAGTTCAGACTCCATAAAACTAGCTGTTCGTTCTTGGGGAAATGTATATCTATGTTTAACAAACTTCCGCAAGGTGTCATTGATTTGCCTTTATATAAATTTAAAATCCATATCAAAAAGACAGTCATGAGTAAAGGTTATAATAAAGTAAGTGACTATCTAAATGATCACACTATTTGGGAATAGGGACACTATTCATAGAGCCATGTTTGGTAACAGCATTATTTATAATATTGTATTATTTTATATGTGTATGTAAACATACTAGGACTGTAATCGTATTAGGTATGATTGTATCTTATACTACAATATATTGTATTTTTATATTATATTATTATAATTATTAACATTGAAAAGAGGAGATAAAAAATATACCTTCAGAGTTTCTTGCCTGTTCTTCTCGAGAAGGCTCTCCCAATTTCCGAACAGGTGTCGAGCCAATATAATATTTTTCTTTTTTTTTCCTTATTCGAACGTACGGACAACGGTTTTTGTTTTTTTTTTAAGCTTTTTTTTTGTTTTGTTTGTTGACGTCAATAAGTGCTTGTAAAGGTCTATGTTGAATAAATATTATTTTGATTTTCGATTTTGATTTTTTTGATTTGTCAAATATCACGTCATAAGAAACAAAAAATCGTTTGTTCTAGCATTTTGAAACTTTTACCAGTATGGGGGTGAAATAGGGGTTGAATTGAAGATAAGACCATGAATCTTGGTACCTTAGACATAAGGAGCGGAAGCTAGTATGTTTATATTTGTAATTTTGTTGTAAATCCAATTATATTTATTGTTTCTTTTGTTTTTTACCCTACTTAGGACCGACCAGAATACTAGCGCTGCCACAGATCAGTCTGTTGCAGCTTGTTTTTTTTCCCTCAGGAGAGAGAGGCTGAGAATCCTCACGAGGAGTCACGGAGGTTATGTTGGACTCCACAAGACCGGAGCGGTACGATCGCGTGACCTACCAACTAAACTTAGCCCAGCCTTGGTCAAAAGGGCCCTACGGCTTGAATGGAGAAAAACAGCATATTGGCTATTTATCAAGTTATTGTATACTAGCTGACCCGCGCCCACTTCGTTGGGCATAATATTAATAATCCCCGAAGCGAGCACGAAAGCAAACTGAATTAAACCCGAAGCCATCGCGCGCCGTCCGCTGATGATGATGATGATGATGATGATGATACTCAGCAATAATGTGGCTTTCTATTGGTCAAAGAATTTTTAAAATCGATGATGATGATGATGATGATGATACTCAGCAATAATGTGGCTTTCTATTGGTGAAAGAATTTTTAAAATCGATGATGATGATGATGGTGATGATGATGACACTCCGCAATAATGTGGCTTTCTATTGGTGAAAGAATTTTTAAAATCGGTTCAGTAGATCCCGAGATTACCCTTACAATTTAACAAATATACAAATATACAAACACACAAACTACTTCTTTATAATATTAGTATAGATGAGCTTGTGGTCCTGTGTATATGTCATTGTGCTTGTGGTCTGGATACTTTAGAGAGAAATATAAAATAACTTCTAAAATAAAACATTTATTCAGAAAAACAACCTGTTTTCAAAATCCTAGTTCCAACCCTAGTTTTTTGTAAAAGCACATCTTATTTAATGCTTCATTTCATTGATCGTTTGTATAAAGAATACATTATCATGTATTTTATTAGAATGTTAGAATACACCATTAACCACCTAATGATAATTGCGAAGCGTGAAGGTTTTCTACTATGACTGTAGGATTTTTAAATCGCTTATATTGTGTAACCTATCTTTGTTTACATTAGGAGGAAGGTAGTGTAACCTTTTGATCATATGACCTATAAAATCTACCCATAGCCAGTGAGTTGCGGTTGTCTGGAATTATCTTGTTTTGTTTAGTTGCTGCATCACTACCACCTTGTCCTTATCCGATTGAAGGTGGACTCGCTCCAATAAGATTTCTTCTTTCATTCCTCTATCATATTTTTATTGTTCTGTGTGTTCTTTCGTAGTCAGAATATTTACTTATGTTATGTTTCTGTCAATTTTTTTGCTTTTTAAATATAATGTTGTATTAATCATCTCTGGTACCTAATAAGATTACAACAAGGATTATATATTACTAGCTTGTGCCCGCGGCTTCGCCCGCGTACTAATCGTATTTTTCAACCGTCTACATAAAGGGGCTTCTCAGTGTGACCCGTATGTTTTATGTACGTATGTAAATATGTATGTTTCTCCCCTGTCGGGAGATGTTATTTCACGTCCGCCACGTTGGATTTTAAAATCATTGTTGTTTTCGTAATCAGCGACCCGATAAACCATAGAAACAATACCCATTGTCGATTTTCAGACTTTGACACCCCATTTCCCCCTTTTAGGGGTTGAATTTTCAAAAATCCTGAAAGACGTGTTTACTCATTTATTGTTAGGAGTACTCCTGCGAAGTTTCGAATAAAATATTCAAACAAATCTTGTTTCTCCTTACAAATTTTGGACCCCCATTTCACCCCCTTAAGGGATGAATTTTGAAAAATCCTTCCTTAGTGCACCCCTACACCTTATAAGGAACCTACGTGCCAATTTGTAATCTCTAGGACCAGCGGTTTGGGCTGTGCGTTGATATGTCAGTCAGTCAGTTTCTTCTTTTATATATTTAGATAATGTTAATTACAGATTTTACGCTTATTTCAAACAACAATTTTCGATTCGAATTCTGACTCGAAGTATTTTTGAGCACATATCCATACTATAAGTCTCCTGCTTCTTATTTTCTCCATCACTGGTGCCACTTTTCGTATTTTTCTATTCGATTCACACCACACATACAGCCCTCACGAGAGTTGTTCATATATTTGTCTCCTTTGTACCTGAACATTCAGTTTCATACATAATAAGAAGTCTGAGCATCGATTAATAGATATGCCTCTTTGGACGTAGAGGTGTTCCTCGATCAATTACATTTTTGTGTCTTGTTGCCATAGAATCCATCTGCATCCATCATATTTCTTAGATCGTTCAATGTCACTTTTACTTTGAAATAAGTAACTTGAAAGTACATGAAATCGCAGCAGATCGGGAGGGATACACCGCTAAAAGTGATTTGACTACATGAGGCACCTAAGTTGCAAAACAAATGGCTTAGTTTCAGATTTGTGGCTCCAGGCAAAAATTCTTCAGTCTTTTTCGCAAATGCTGTCAGCTCTGGAACTTGCAAACACTTTCATTCATGAGAATGTGTTCGCAAATAGTTTACTTCAAGATGCTTCTTTCTGTATATATGAGGTCGAAGCATCCATTATTAGAGAAACTAGATAAGTTTGGACTTGATCCTTGGTGTAGGCTTACTGTCATATTGAATTGTTCGATAATTCTAGCTTCAGACCGAGTTTGTGTATTGACATGTTTGAACATTACGCGGATAAGCTACAGGTGCTTCCTGGCTCTCTCTTTTCTTGGCAAGTCCACCACAGAATTTCTCCAGGAAACAACATCTTATAATTGGCGAAGTGAAAATATGGCGTGTGCTCCGTACTGGCATAAGTCCAAATAGAATCATGGTGACTTACTATTTCTTTGCATTGGTCTTTCTATTGATTTCTGCTAGATCATAATACTAAGTGGTAAATTTATCTTCATCCCTTGATAGTTACTAGTCTTATATATCACCTTCATGGTAAAAGGTGAACAGTTTTTATTTTGAAATTCAAACCATACTACTACACTCTACATCGTATACTGTCTACACTTACTCTCACATTTGATAGGTTGACTGGTAGAAAATGATCCTGGGATTAAGTCAGCCTTTTAAAAACCAAGAAAAGATATAAGAAAAAGATTAAATAAAAAAATACTTTAAACAAAAATGATTAAACAAAAATGCCTTACTTTAGATGCCCAGCTTGAGTTGGGCATAAAAGATTCAATATTTTGTATTTTATTTTTAACTAGCTGACCCGGCGAACTTCGTACCGCCTTAGCGTAGCTTTGATGCACTACTTTATTTTGTATAGTTGAAACGATGCTCTTTTAATATAGTCTATGGCTGTGAATGACGTTGACATTCGTATAAAAAAAATTGACATTCGTAACGCGCGTTTTTAAAATATGCAAAATTAAATGTATACTTTTCAATATTTCTGAGAGATTTTCTTAATATTTTTTTCCGTAAGAACCATCCTTGGACTTCCACAAACATTTAAAAAAAAGAATTATCGAAATCGGTTCAGCCGTTCACACGTGATGCCGTGACAACGCGAAACGGGTTTCATTTTTATATATATAGATTATTGAAAATATTTTATCTTTATTGTATAAATTAAATTAATTTTAAAATAATGATTGTATGTTGTATCATCAATAATGAAAACATCTCGATACATAATTAGTTAAAAATAATGCATCTCTTGATATATATATTAATCCAAAATTAATCCGTCGATGTGGTACTCAACTTTTAAAAATAACGTAAGTAGTAAACGAACCGAAAGAAAAAACGCAATTAAATTAGCATGCACAAGTAAAGATAGAAAACGTTAACCTTAACATTAATAAATAAAATGAAATCTCAGTCTCTTAAAAATTAGAACTAATCGCCACTTTATAAACTTGCAGCTTATCTAATCATAATCAATTAATTTATTTTTGTTTATGATAAGCTTTTCTCCGTAGTTACACTTTGTTTACACTAACACCCAATACGAGTCAACACATTGACACATCACACCAGATTGTTATCACACATTGATTGTCTATCACTAGTGATAAAGAACTGACCTGTTTTGCAGTAAGCATGATGGCTGCGCCGTTGAACACTGGAGTGAATCGCTAGGGCGCCGCACTCCGCTTATATCGTTTATTAGTTCTGCTACCTTAATCGGGAACCGATAGAAATTAATGAATAAAACTGAGAGCACTGCCACATTTCACGAGATTCAGTCTATTTAGACTACGACTCACTGACTGACTAAATGCCAATAAACATATGGTTAGATTTAGCTAGAACGGACGTACGATAGAATATGAATTGGACTAATTGATTTGATAATTTATGTCTATTTTAATTTAAACCATGCTTAGGGACTACAGTCTCTTTAAAAGGAGCAAGGCATAGATTTCCTTCGTGTGAGCACTCTGACTGGGATACTAAGAGTTTCGCAAAACAAATTACTGGAGTTAAAATCGTTGAAGTATTTCGTGTAGTTCGAACAAATAAATCCAAGTTCCAGAAATATGATCCTCAGTTTTTAAAGAGTTCAAGTAGTGAAGTTTGTTTTTAAATAAAATAAAAATATTTCAGGCAATTATGGGGCAGTACATAAAAAAATAATTTTTTTATGTACTGCCCCATAATCAGTCGAGAGAGCCACGTCAGAAAAGAAAACCATCAGGGCCGGGGTACCACAAGGTAGCTGCTTATCTCCCGCATGCTACTCCTGGTACACCAACGACATCATGGTGTGCCCAGGAATCACCCTGGCCCTGTATGCAGACGACGCCGCACTAATCTCTACGTCCATAAAGCCACACCACGCTGCCACCAAGATGCAGAGACAGCTGGACCAACTGCCGAAGTGGCTGGAAAAATGGAGGCTGGTGTCCAACCCCACCAAAACCCGGCGGTACTATTCAGCCGATATAACCTGCCACCGAGACTGCAGCTATATGGGCATAGCATCGAGTGGACCCCCAAGGCACTGTACCTTGGGGTGACCGTAGACCGACATCTAACAATGACGCCGCACGTGGAGAATATCATCACGCAGACCAGAGCGGTAAGGGCACTACTCCACCCTATCCTGGCCTCAAAGCTGCCTACCAGACTAAAGACCACAGTCTACAAGATGTACGTGAGATCGCGTCTAACGTACGCACGCACCACCCTAAGAACGGCAATACATGCCCCGCGCTACGTCAGAAACGACGTGATAGCGCGGGACCTGAAGATTGAATCTCTGGACCACCACATCAAAACATTGGCAAAAACAATGTTCAGGAAGGCCTCAACATCACGCCACCACGCCATAGTCAACATCGCTCCCTACCACACGCGCCCCCCAGACAGAAGGGCACTACCCAGAAGTCTCACCCTCCCCTAAAAGGAGAGTGACTACATCTGAAACCGAAGGCGGAGGAACCACCCCGCCACCCCAATGACCCTGCAGTAGTCACTGCAGTCGTTGAAGCCACTGCAGGGGGATACAAATTCCCCGACCAGTCGCCTACTCTAAGGAGAAGAAGATGTCCCCGAGTGTGACTCCTCTGGTGTTGCGGATATCCATGGCCAACGGTTATCGCTTACCATCAGGTGATCCGTGTGCTCGTTTGCTGCACTATCCTATAAAAAAATACTACATTAGGACTCGCCTGGGTGTGATTAATAAAAAACTGAGAGAGAAAACGAGTAAAACGATAGAAAAAAAGAAAAGGGCGTAAAACTGGTAAATAATACATACATCGAGAAGAATCTGTATGCATGCAAGAAGTATGCATTTGACCTTTTTTTATATCAATCTGTATGTAATTAAATAAACCGTAGGTAACATAGGGTTACATATTATGTATTGTTTGTATGTATATCGCCAATGATTGAATAGTCATAGACGAGGAAAATCTATCGATTCACAAATAGGGCCCGCGAGAGAGACACTTGTAAGTCTAATCCAACCTTGACTCGTTTGTAACCTTTGTTTTAATATTAAGAGGTCTTAAGCGAATCACTCACAATGTCATCGTTATTTCAATGTATTAAAAATGCTTATCCCTTATTAGTTTATACTTCCTCGCTACCATTTTGCATTAAATGAGAATTCTAAATCGTTCACTACATACGGCTTTTCATCAAGCCTCTAACTTAAATGTTTGTAAACATTGCACAACCATTGACAAATGTCCGTCATACACTATTGTCGATTCCGTATTTGCGATTAGTGATGGTGAACTCGAGTAGCGAACTCGAGTTAACTCGAGTTGGGCGTAACTCGAATCCACTCGAGTTGAATTCTCTCTAACTCGAGTTCGAAAACCGAATAGAACCGACATGGAGCGAAGTTTGCCGATCATTTGCGACTTTAAAATAGTCTGTTATGAATGAATGAAATGAATACAGTCACTATATTCATTTGTTCATAACAAACAAACATTTGAGGTTATCTCTAAATGCGTGTTGTGTGATATTTGTTTTTGAAAAATGCCGGGTCCCAAAAGATAATCGTTAGTTTGGGATGTTTTTGATTCTTCTTCAGTGAGTGGACGTGTTACGTGTAAGGTATATTCAGATACATTCAAATATAAATATAAATACGACCACACTTTAAAAACAAATGAAAAAGAAGCATCCTAATTCTACCATTGTCGCCGTCGAGGAATTTCAGGGTTCAACATCAACAAATAAAAGTAATATGAGCACTTCGGTCGTCTTTTTTCATCATTCATTTTCTTGAAAATATTGTGATTAGGTGATTACTGATACAGATTATAAAACAATTATGATCTCGTTAATGTAGATACTTGCATTATAATGTAAGTCTGATTTTGAAAAGACTGCTATTATAATTTAATAGTTTAATTGTTAGTAAAGATGTATTATTTTTAATTAAAATTCGACGAAAAAATAGTTCAATAAATGATTCGATTTCAAACAATAACTTTTTTTGTTTCTTTAGTTAGTAGGTATAACTCTCCCAATACATAGGAATTGAAACAGATAAAAATTGGAACACCTGAGGTATTAATTGGGTAAAAACTCAAAAAAAAAAAAACATTTACTTGTCCATCCAGTTAACTCGAGTTACGTAACTCGAGTTCAACCCGAGTTACGTGGATTTTAACCCGGGTTAACTCGAGTTTTGTTTTTTCCGAGTTGGCCCATCACTATTTGCGATAGTTTGTGCACATGTGAGTGACCCGCTTAGAGTGAGGGACCATAAGACACTACCCACAGATTATAAAAGTTTTACAGTGCTGCCATCTCATGTCTGCGTTTCGTTATTTCAAAAGCTAGTTTTCTATAATCCGGGTATTTTTATTTTATACTCAAATTAACAATGTTGCAGTTTTAAAGAAATAAGTCTTAGAAAATAACTAGATAAAAAGAAAATGAAATGTGACCCAATATTTCATATATCGGACGAAATATATCGATATTCGATAATATCGGATTGAAGCGATACTTAAAGAAAACTTCCTTGAATCAGAAAGTAAATCTTCACTTCTCCAGCTTTTTTTTTTATTGCCTTACGTGGCAGACGATCAAGTGGCGCACAGTGATTAAGCGTTAAACTCAGCTCATGGCTTAGTATTCCCAGGGGTGGACACAGCTAAGCCGCCACCTACCGTGATAAGATTACTCTCTTTAAGCCTCGTTTGAAGAGGGACATGTCATAGCGCTGGGGAAACACCGCAACAGGAAGATCATTCCACAGCTTACATGTCCGTGGAGGAAATGATCGCTGGAAACGCACCGTACTAGACGGGAACGGATCCAGGTAGAAAGGGTGAAATCTATTGCGGCGTCGAGTGTTACGGTGATAGAATGGTGAAAAGCTCCGAAAGAACCATTAAAGTAGAGAAATCATTATATTCCTGGAAACAAACCAAGCCATGCCCGAAATTTGTACAGCCACATCTGTATCCTAATAATATATTATTATAAACGCCTAATTTTGTTATGATGGATATTTGTTACTCTTTTAATGAAATCAAATTTAATGAAAATTTATAATAATATATATTAACTAGCTTTCCGCCCGCGGCTTCGCCCGCGTTATATTCGAATTTCCCACAGGAAGGATATGTTTTCCGTCGGTAAAATTATCTTATGTCCTTTCTCGGGCTTTAGACTATCTGTGTACCAATTTCATTTAAATCGGTTCAGTAGTTTTAACAATATTTCCATACAATCTATTATCCCTCCTTTCAACCTTTTACAACCCTTTACAACCTTTTTTGCATGAAAAAGTAGCCTATGTTCTTTCTCCGGCTCTAGACTATGTGTGTACCAAATTTCATTTAAATCGGTTCCGTAGTTTTGGCGTGAAAGCGGAACAGACAGACAGACAGAGTTACTTTCGCATTTATAATATTAGTATGGATATAATATAAAATATAGCTTATATATCAGGATAACACATGGTTACAATTTAAAGAGATATACATAAGCAACACGAAATACTAATCCTGCGCAGATGAAGTCGCGGGCACAAGCTAGTAAAAAATATTATCGAGACACGTATCATTTCCAACATGAAATTAAACATGGTTTTAAACAAAAAACAGACATGTCTTATCTCGGTTTTAAAAAAATCTTTAATTGTTAAAACCACTCCTTATCTGCTTCCGAATTACATCTTATTGGCAATTTCATTAATATAATAATAATAATACTTAATAAATTTCAATTTGTATTACATTAAAACGGCGGGAAAAACGGAATGCTTGACAAATGTAGAGTTGCCAGTACTGTCCCGACGAATGCGTTTTGATTATGTTGCGTTTTGTTTTCTCTAAATCATTGGAACTAGATAGTACATTTCAAGAAGATATCTGAGACTAAGCATGAATATAATTAGTTTATCAATAAATAGATTATAAATTAAGATATTAGATATTATAAGAATAGAGAATATGAAAAGCTAGTACAGGAATGATACCCTCTGCTGAAGGGTCGCTCCCACTTCCGCCCATGTTCGGATAAGGCCGATAAGAGGGTCTGGCATTCTGCCGAGCCAAAGGCAGTGCTTAGTTGGTAGGTTGGCCTTCAGTCAGAGTCCAACATAACTAGCCGCCGTAGAAAGCTAGGGTAGTATCCTATAAACCGCAAGTAGCCAGTCGCGGTAGCCAGCCACGCACGCCGAGGTGACGTCTCTCCATCTGGAGGATTGTACAAGTGTTCTCGGACGGCGTTGCCTCGACCAATTCTAGGTCCAGCCGGCCCCATGGCAGTGGAGTCGCGAAACGGATCCTGCTATGTGCCCCGCATGGTCCCAGAGAACACCCGGGGGGTTTTAGTGGATAGGCCGGTCCTCTCAGACTGGAGAGCCCCACACACGGCCGCGCCTTGCCAGCGCGGCGTCATGGTGCATAAGGAGCATATCCCCTCGAAAAAAACTGTAGTCATCACACAAACATCTGCCCCCGTTAGGATTTGAATCCGGCACCTCGGAGATGGAGACATCTTGAAACCTGTATGCCAACCAATCGACTCACAGAGAACGTCATAATAGTTTGCTTTATTGTATTAATTAACAAATAAGGAAATAATCTATTAAGTGTAAACATAATTTAATGTTGCATAAAAATGACTGACACTACAATACATCTATAGTTTAACAGGATCAAAAAAATTATAATTTTAAGTCAACGCAACTATATAAGATTAAGTATATAACTTATATATACTAATATAAATTGCCCAAGGATAAGTGACACTTCCGAAGTTAATCAAGTTTTAATTAATCATCGGAAGTAAAAAATAAGCTGGCCCTGACCGCTCTCAATGGAGCAACGGAGCATTGCCTTTGCTTCAAGTAAAGTTATCCAAACGTTATCTATACTAATATAATAAAGCTGAAGAGTTTGTTTGTTTGTTTGTTTGAACGCGCTAATCTCCGAAACTACTGGTGCGATTTGAATAATTCTTTTTTTGTTGGATAGTCCATTTATCGAGGAAGGCTATAGGCTAAATAACATTACGCTATGACCAATAGGAGCAAAGACAGAGCGGTAAATGTGTAAAAAACGGGGAAAATTATTCATTTTTGAAGGCTTTCTTTGCGTGCGCTGCGAAAACGGTTCAAGATACACAAAAAATATGTATGAAAGAATTATTCCTCTATACATGATCTAAAAAAAAAGTCCGCGACGGCATATGTCTATCTTTTAAGGTTTAGTCACAATTACCGTTTTTATGGTACCAAATTTGGTCGAAATAATTTGTTTAAGTTGTATCAACATAATAATATTAATCTTTATTCAAATATAAATATAAATATGTTGTTGGAATCCCGCAAGAACGGGAACTATGTGGGAAAAACCAAAAATCTGCCGGAAGTCACTATTCCACGCGGACGAAGTCGCGGGCAAAAGCTAGTATTAGATGTTAAGAGAGATTACTAACGTTTTTCATATATGTTTAAAAACCAAAAGTGAAACCTTTACGAAATTTTGACACACACACGTCAGTAAACATTAAACTAAGAAATACTCGTAACATTGTTTTGAAGACAAGAAAATTTGTTGTCATGTCAAGTTTATAGTCAATAAAATACAAAATTCTGACATAAAACAACAACAGGTACTTTTTCGAGTACTTTACTTTTTGAACCACTGGCTTTTGTAATACAGGCTTGACCTTTTTTTTTTGTTTTTTTTTCCCTGAGGAAAATGCATTAAATTGCATACCCCGGCTGTCGCGAGCCGGCGGTTATGTGGGGCTCTCCTCCCCAGAAGGGGGAGGCCTACCCACTAAAAACCTCAGGGATGGCCTTCCTCAGGCATGTAGGGAGCCCCCGGGAACATCAAGCTTCTTCCGGGAATCCCCAGCCCCCGCTCCCCCGTCGACACAGGGGAGCCCTCCTCGGGGGAGGCTTGACCTAGTATAAAAGTCAGGGGACTAAACCACTGCGATAAGTTATAAGCCATTTACATTTTAATATGACTGACATAAGTATTGTATACTATTTTTGGGGCTTGAATAAATACATTTTATTATTTTACTAGCGACCCGCCCCGGCTTCGCACGGGTGCAGTGAAAAAATGGTTATGGTGGGTTATCCCTAAGAGATAGACATATACCATCGCGGACTTTTTTGTGGATTTTTGTAAGTTGTACAATACTGTAGTACATTATTTTGGTCTATCTCGTAGGGTTCAGCCAGCGTTTGCAATATAAGCGCAAAAAAACGTGCTTATTTACGACATCACATTAGAAACCTTTAAATTTATCAGTGTTTCTCTACTATATTATGCATTTATTATACATACAAACCTTCCTTAAGAATCACTCTATCTATTAAAAAAAACCGCGTCAAAATCCGTTGCGTAGTTTTAAAGATCTAAGCATACATACGGACATACAGCGAAAGCGACTTTGTTTTATACTATGTATTGATTTACTTTTATACAGCACTAATAAAGTAATGTACTCGTAGTTTAAAATATCCTAATTCGGTGCTTTGATTGCCAAAACTCGCCCAGTGTAAGCTCCCAGGAGAGACGCTTAGCCCATGATCAGCTGATGAAAGGTATTTATAAAACTTTGTCGTCACAATTGGTCCAAATTACAGGAGATTTCAAGGTTGGCGCCTACTTCTTCCAACATTCCATTCGGTCTGGCTGTGCAGAGAGGTAACGCCGCCATTGCAATGGCATCTATGTTACAAGCTTTGCTGGAAGGGGTTTTCTTTTTATAATTTGAGGTTTTATATAGATAAGTTTAGAATTTAATATCTTTTTTTTCTTAGAAATAGTTTATGTTTTGTTTAATTTTAGGTTGTATCACTACATAATATAAAACAAAGTCGTTATCCGCTGTCTGTCTGTCCCTATGTATGCTTAGATCTTTAAAACTACGCAACGGATTTTGATGCAATTTTCTTTATAGATGAGTGATTCTTAAAGAAGGTTTATATGTAACATCCATTAAATAGTGGAGAAATACTGTAAATAATTGCATTTTTTCCGCGTACATTGCAAACAATCATATACAACGTTCACAGTTTTTCTGTAGTGTATTTAGTATCAGCAATTAGTATAGCAATTTATTTATAGCTGAAAAGAGCTATTACAAAAGTATTATAGTTCTTATGAGCATTTTCGATTTTTTTAAATATATTAAATTAATCATTGAATGAATGAATGAATGATAACTTTATTGTAATAAAAAACATTTACACATGTATTATACATACTATCTAAATTACTGTAGTACAAAAGGCGGCCTTATTGCCAAAGCGGCAATCTCTTCCAGGCAACCTAAAAGTAAAGGAAAGTTAACATAAAAAACTTGATTGACGGGAGATACAAATATTAAATATATATTTATAAAATGATGTAAAATACATATACTACATAAAAACTAATATACATTCATATACTACATAAAATACATGTACTAAAACACTACAAACAGTAATGGAGAATACTAATTTTCCAGCTGCAAGAAATGTGTTTTGATCGCTCGCTTGAAAGAGTCATGCGAGTTTGCACGCCTTATTATTTCTGGAAGGGAATTCCAGAGACTGACGGCTTTGACCGTAAATGATTTTTCATAGAATATTGAAGAGTGTAGTGGGAGAACAAGAGATAGAAATTGTTCATAATCATTGTTCATAATCATTGTTCATTATACCAAATTCTTTTAATGACGATTCTCTTCCATAGCATAACACTGAGATATTAAGAATCTATCTGTCTCATCATAATGTAAATAACATTTTCGTAGTATTATGAAATACACGTTTAAATTATAATATTTCTCATCTTGGGTATAATTCAAGTTTATACGTACCTACGTAATGAGAAAGAAAATTTGTTAGTTAAATTTATAATATAAATTGCGTGGGCACACGCGCATTTACTAATATTAAATAAAGACTAAATGAAGGCTAACCAGAATCAATAAGTCAGCTGTCAATAATAAAATCAAATATAATATAAAAGAATAATTGAATAAATTATGAATTAATATGCGTAAATACAAAAAAAAATTGATTTCCTTGAAATTGTAATAAATTATCTATACTATACGTGAGAGAGATTTTCTCTTATATATATTGTTATACATAACTCATACAACTAACTGCGAGCGATATACTTAGCGATAAAACTTAGTGCGAGCAAATAAGAACTTTAAAACTAAAACTAGTTGACAGATCTATTTAGCATAAGAGCGAAAATGGCGAGGCGACTGTTATGAGATATTTTTACCCATAATCTTCCAGTTCGTTCCATAGTGCTGGTTGATTTTCAGCGTTGGTCAATTTGGCAGTTTCCTTTCAACTTTAACTAACGCTGACTGTCGTAATTCTTCGTTTTTTTCTTTAACAATTTGTGACTATTTTCTTACTCAGTAAAGCTTTAGAATGCATATGTGTAAAGAAATTGCTCATTTTTTATTATTTTTGCGTCATACCTGGTTAAAAAGACGTGTTTTTTCCCTCAGGAGAGAGAGGCTGAAAATCCTCACAAGGCGTACGAAACATGCCCAAGATCCACTGGACTCCACGCTGGCCAGAGCCGGTCAGCCACGTCTGGTCAGCGTGATATTTTTTTATGCAATGAATTGCATACCCCGACTGCGGAGAGCCGGTAGTTATGTGGGGCTCTCCTCCCCAGAAGGGGGAGGCCTACCCACTAAACACCTCAGCGAAGGCCTTCCTCAGGCATGTAGGGCCCCCCGGAACGATAATCGACTTCAGGGAACCCCCAGCTTCCGCGCCCTCCTCGGGGGAGGCTTCAATACCTCCCCAGATCTCCTCCACCGATGATCAGCCAAATTTAATGTATTAATTTCACTTATTTTTAATCACATATAAAATT
Source organism: Scirpophaga incertulas (assembly GCA_036419045.1). NCBI lineage: Eukaryota > Metazoa > Arthropoda > Insecta > Lepidoptera > Crambidae > Scirpophaga > Scirpophaga incertulas. Next base: position 1,660,340 of record CM071639.1, on the reverse strand, counting down.
GTGATTAAAAACATTTCTAAGTTCCAATGAATGATGTATTTAGATAGGTAGAACCAGATACGCCATCTACTGTTGTGATGTTGCAATGTGAAGCTACAACTTCACAATCAATCGCTAGATGTCACCACTAGCATGACTTATTATAAGCAAGGTTTTTAATGGATCAATATATATATAATTTGGTAAAAATATATTGTAACAACCATGAGTAAACTACAAATGCTCGCATTTATGAAGCAAATATGTCCCCATGGGACTCGATTTCGGGACCTTAAATCAAATCAAATCAAATCAAAATAATATTTATTCAACATAGACCTTTACAGGCACTTTTTGAAGTCAAAACAAAAAAAAAGAAAATAAAAAAAAAAAAAACAAACCTTGTGCGTACGTACGAACAAGGAAAAATATATTTCGGCGTAAAATAGCGCTTGCGCTGTGTTTCGCCGAGTCTTTGATATGATTTGCTTACACGAATGTATAGGCCAATGCGAATACACACGTCCACCAAGTGTTAGTGCCAAATTGGCAGCAGAATAACATTTTGATAAACCAACAACCTGATTAATAGTCATTATTTATTTATTGAGAGACAACAAACAGTTACAATATATAAAGTATAACTTAGTTTACTATATCAGTGCATGCTAATACTGCAACGTTATCCACAGATTAAAAAGGAACAAAATAGTGCGCTAGACCTGACCTCGGCACCACACACATTACACATACTCACACACATATATATACATGCACCAGAAACAGCGGCCCCCAATCCATATCGGCAGAGGATACGCAGACCGCGTCATGTCCTTAGCGACCCCCCTAACCAACTCACGCACGAACTTCTAGACCTGCAAGCGGCGGCGTCTGAGCCGCCGCCTTCTTTGTCACCCCCTATTCGGCAGCCTTCTGCTTAGCCACATGTAGGTTCCCGTCAATACAGACCGGTCCCACTTTGGTGAACCGTGCCTTCTTCTAGCGCTGATGCCTTCCCCATGGGGCAGTGCTAACCATGCCTCTCCTGAGGTGCGGCTCTCTTCAATAAAGCCAGTAGGGTCATTAGGACCAAAGGCTTAGGCTGAGTTTAGTCGGTAGGTCTGGTGGGTCGAGCCGCCTCGATTCACCAGGAGTCCGACATAATCAACGCATCCCTGCTTGCCTATCCATGACGGATTCTCAGCCTCCTCTCCTGAGGAAAAAAAAAACAGCGGCCAATTTGTTTAGTTTTTTATATTTAAAATAAAACAAATTAAATTAAGCATATAAACATATAAATAAACAATATTTAACTAATTAATATTAATTACATACATATGATTAGATGTTATTGTTTGAATTATCATGTAATATACTTAACAATTCTAATTTGCGTTTTGACAAATTGAATACATCTACAGAGAGATACAAACATAGAATTACAAATCTTAACGTGGACGAGCCATGCTTTGGCACGAGGGTACTGGAGGCGCACCCCCCCTTCCCCCCTTATTCCCCTTTAAAAGGCCGGCAACGCATCTGTGACTCCTCTGGTGTTGCGGGTGTCCATGGGCAACGGTTATCACTTACTGTAATCCGTTTGCTCGTTTGCTGCCCTATCCTATATAAAAAAAAGAATTATAATATTTCAAAATGCGATTTAGAGGACAGCGCAGTCCAGTGTTTGTACAAATACTGATAGCAAATAAATTGTCAACACGGACCTTACGCTTAAGAGCGGATCTCGGAAATATGTAATAAATTTTATTAATTAGGTCATTGCAGTCAAATTTATTATTAATAATTGCATACAAAATATTCATCTCCAGATACCTCTGTCTGATCTGTCCTCAAAAGACAACATTTTATACTCCTTAAGAAGCTGCGAATAGGATAAAGTTTGCCAACAACATCTGTAATGCATAGTTCGTAAAAATTTTTTTGAACTTTCTCAATCTAAATTTAAGAAGGTTACTACTTTACTGTCACTTTTTCTGAACAAACTTTTATTGTTATATGACAAACGTAAAACTGCAGCATTCTGGGGAAGTTTTCCATATAATTTGTTCTCATCTTTGGACAGAGACCGACTTTTCCATCTAGACCGCATTCGATGGAAAGCGATTAAAATGCCCGGATGATTCATGTCGGCTTGACTCCTTGGCACTGCGTCGAGATGTAGCCTCGTTATTGATCTTTTATGACGCAATGCCATTATATGTTTAAGAGGTAGATATGGCACTAGAGCGTCGAGATTGTGCCGTTCAAATGACACGAATGGTCACGCTTCTATGACTTGTTTGGTTCTACAAGTGTACATGGGCAACGGTAATCGCTTACGATCAGGTGATCCGTTTGCTTGTTTGCTGTTATATAAAATAGTATCAAGCAAGCAAGTTAAAAAAAATAAAGATCTGGTTGGCCTTAATCTCATCAATTTATTTCCCCTTATGTTTTTGTCAAATCAAGTGTTAGTTTGTGAAATAAAAATTTACATGTAATAATTAACGAGATACCAGTACTTGGATAGTAATGAGGTAAGCAATGGCCAAATTATCTGGACATGATGGCATGATCACTGGTATGGGCTACATGTATAAACTACCAGATAAGACTATCTTGACATAGCAGCTTATCATCTTTTTCATCATCACAGATTATAACGTCTCTAAGGGTTACGAGCTTACCCTAATTAAGGGCGATTACATTCAGTTCGATTTCATATACACCTTCCAATTCTTTCGTATGTAGATTCAGATTTCTGCTATGACACCAATTCACATGCCGCATTTTTTTGTTTAATTTATTGTTGCTATTAACCTTATTTCCGTTTAGTTGCGAATCTGGTAAATTGAGAATCTGAAAAACTGTTCTGGTTATTATCTGTCTGCTTGTTTGTCAATATTGTGCTATAAAAATTAATAACATTAAATTCAAATCAAATTCTCTACAAGCTGGAAACTATTATAACGATATAGGCGCGCTAAGTGGCTCCTAATGATAGGTGCTCCCGTGATTATATCTTTGTCCAGGGTAATTCCCCACAGGCGTTACTTGGGACTTCAAGAAATTCAAGGAAGTACGAGTATGTGATGTCAACCAACGCACTGAATTAGGGTGGTTGACAAAGGCCTAGTCGTCCTAGCATAGTTAAAGTAACCTCGTGCCCTTAGATGAGGTCGTATATGAATTATGATGATAAATTGTAAAATCAAGGTAGTCACGAAGTTCAAGCCATTTGTATGAAGTGAGTCAGTACTAATATGAATATGTACGTAATATTAGATACCATAAGATACCATAAGGGTTCACGAGCTTTGCGATTGTTCCTTCGCTTGTAATTTAATGTCAGATAACTTTAACCTGATTTTGTGTCTGTTAGAAGCGTCTTCATCTGTATTGTTAACTTCCAGTTTCAATAGAAGACATTTTATATATTATGTGAGGAAAGACTTTCCTTTCTATTTTCATCAATAATTATTTCATGGAACCTTTTAAATCAAGGAGAACATCAAAACATTTTACAGATTTTTGTTGTTCGTCCATCATTTCACGGCAAACATTGCTTTACTTACCTAATCGTCGGTGAACAAAGAAAGACTACTTTTAAGTATCACTTTTATCATGGAAATAGTAATCTTGCAAGTTTCATTTGAGTTCGCGAAATAAAACGCGCCGCTGTTAAAGATCGTCACGGCGTGTTGATTAATGAAAGAGTTATTATTTGTTCTTGCAATGCAAATAAAATTTGATGAAATGGCGTCGCTGCAGACATTGTGAAAAATGGATTTAGCGGTTGGATTAAAAATGCAGGTTTTCTTTTGTTTTTCACTGATTTATTGTAAAAATAGTTTTCAGCTTGTAAAGTTTTTAATTTAAATTTAATGTAATTAATTTTTTATAGCACAATATTGATAAACAAGCAGACAGATAACAACCAGAACAGTTTTTCAGGTTCTCAATTTACAAGTTTCTCTACTAAATGGAAATACGATTAATAGCAACAATAAATTTAAACAAGAAAAACATGCGGCTATGCACATATGAATCGGTGTCGCGCACTGAATCCCGAAATAAATATTGTCTTTTTTATGAAATTACAAATTACAGTTTTCGGATTTTTCCCTTTATTCGTGCAAAATGACACGAGCTTCATGGCGAATTTCATGAATCAGTCACCAGGAAGTATCTTATAGGTTTTGATTTCTTAGCGTGTCACAAAATAAAAAGGCATAAATGAAGCAATATTTTTATTGCCTCAACTTACATGTTAGATTTTATCACTTCTGCGAAGGTCTGCACACCTAAGTGTTAAATAATTTCAACTGTTAAAATATAATGTCAGGTACCAAAAAATATATATTTCACTTAAATTTCTATATCTCCTTTCTTCCTACCTATCTATATGTCTGTTATAATTGCTTATATATCTTTATTCAATTTTCTCTTTATTTTTCTTTTTATTTATATTCAACTTTTTAAAGTAAAAACGACGGAATTTCATAAGTGTCTATTTATACATATAGTCTGTCTGCAACATCGTAGCTTCTTTTGTTTGATAGCTGAATTAGTCGTGAGTGTTTTTAACTATTTTTTAATTAAAATTCAATAAAAACAGTGATCTAGAATACTAGAAACAAAAATAAACTTGCCGTTCCAATGTTCAGACTCCATAAAACTAGCTGTTCGTTCTTGGGGAAATGTATATCTATGTTTAACAAACTTCCGCAAAGTGTCATTGATTTGCCTTTGTATAAATTTAAAATCCATATCAAAAAGACACTCATGAGTAAAGGTTATTATAAAGTAAGTGACTATCTAAATGATCACACTATTTGGGAATAGGGACACTATTCATAAAGCCATGTTTGGTAACTACGTTATTTATAATATTGTATTATTTTTATATGTGTATGTAAACATACATACGACTTTAATCTTATTAGGTTTGATTGTATCTTATATTATATTGTATTTTTATGTTATATTATTATAATTATTAACATTGAATAGAGGAGATAAAAAATAGACCTTCAGAGTTTCTTGCCTGTTCTTCTCGAGAAGGCTCTCCCAATTTCCGAACAGGTGTCGAGTCAATATTATTATTTTTTTCCTTATTCGTACGTACGGACAAGGTTTATGTTTTTTTTAAGCTTTTTTTTTTGTTTTGTTTGTTGACGTCAATAAGTGCCTGTAAAGGTCTATATTGAATAAAGATTATTTTGATTTGATTTTTGATTTTGACTATGTTTTATGGAAATCTGTCCAATATGACCGCTACCACAAAATGACGGCCTGCATATTTTGTCACAACTGTTTCAATATTTGATGACCTCCTAGTAGAAAGTACTAGTTTCAAGGTATCGCCATCACTGAGGTCTGGGTTCGGGCTCGGGGCTTATATATATTTCAATTAAAAGTATTTATATGTTTGATATATGTATGTCTATCTGTTATGCTGCAGACCGCAGACTATTACGACGATATAGATGAGTAATCAAAATTAATTTCAGATTAATACCTCAACTTTTTCTGTTAAAAAGGATAACAAAGTTATCCTATACGGATTTTCGGTACGGAGTACACTAACCGAATAATTCTTGCTCTACGTACAGCTAGAGCGACGAAGTCAATTGACTCCTCTCCACATTTGACTGAGTGGAATTCTATATTTTATGGCGATTTAACTAAAACTGCGTACCTTAAGACGCTGTTAGGTAACGACGTTGTTCCATAGTGAATATTTCGAGCGTTGCGAATTAGGAGATTAATTCCGCATGAATCTGCCAAGAACAATGGCCAAGCCCTTTGTTAATCGTGCGTTTTGAAATCGGAGCAGCGAATAATTAATTTTTATTTGTTCATTAATATTACAGTTAAAAGAGATGCCGTTATTGAACTCAGATAGCGCCATCCCTTTCTCACTATATTCAATCAGAGGTTTTCGCTTTAGTCTTATTCTTTAAAATGGGTTACAGAGCACAAACGAACAATTTCTCGAAACTACACACATTTTTCGATCAGCGACCATTAATGGAGTTAATAATTCGACGATCTTCTTAGCCGAGTATTACACCGGTTTCAAGGTATCACTATTGCTGAGGTCCCGGGTTCGAGTTCCGGTGGGGGCTGATGTTTAAATGTTTATGTTATACGCGTATTTGTGCTCTAATTATGGTTGTTACATATATATATATATACAGTGTGATTCTTGACGAAGTGCACATATGTAAATGGGCGAAACTAGACTTATTTTTATCGACAGAAAACATTTTGAAAAAATTCTAAACGTTTTTTTTTGGTTTATGTTTTTTTTTTTATATTTCAAGTCGTAATTGGGTATCCCATGCAAAGAAATTCTTATAACTTTAGTCCTGTATAAGGTAGCAAGCCAAAACAAAGACTAATATGATCCTTAAAAACTAGCGGAGATAATTGCGTAGTAGTTTTAGACAAAAAACATCAATATCTACGAAAAATAAAAGATTATATTCGAAAAAACTGATATTATTTCATCTTTTTTTCTAATAAAATCAAAATTTCTTGTAATAAAGTTCTATCATATGATAATTTTTCATTACTGATTTCAATTCTTCAATTTATTACCTTTTTAAAACTAGAAATTTCGTACCTCTAACCTTCATACAACTAATTCTACAACCTATTCTTATAAAAGTTTATATTTGTTGTAGGTACTGTTTAAACTTCTATACGTGAACTTAATAGATCTCTACTTAAGAAGAACATAGGTAAAATAAATTACTTATTACAGATTTAACCATGTACCTTTATAAAAAGTCGTTTGCGCGACCACGAACATCGCAGCTCATTACATCAGCGCTGACAGCTGTTCCATTTATCGATTGCTGAACCAAATTACATAAAGAAATACCCCTTCGTAGAGTTGCATAAATAACATTACCTTTGATTGTTGTTTTGTTGCGTCAAGTTGGTAGTCACAATTGTATGCAATTAGACACGTCCAAAAATCTATATTATTCAGTGCACGTTGCCAATTATAGTTGCCCAAACGCAAACAAATAATCACGTTCCTAATACAAATTGCTCAAAAGTTAGAAAGCTTGGAAATATTGTGTATAAACTTAAGAGACAAAGCTTTTTATAACAAGCTTAAGAAATTGTTTGTAACAACATGTGTTACAATTGCGCCGAAACTCAAACTTTTTTGTGTCGTATGACCCTTTGCTATGTTTTTTCGGTTTTAGACAGACCCCCTGCTTACCTGATATTGAAACATCCTGCAATTACATTTTTTTTTAACATCCTATTACTATTATAAAGGCGAAAGTTTGTAAGTATGGATGTTTGTTACTCTTTCACGTAAAAACTACTGAATGGATTTGAATGAAACTTTACCACAATATAGCTTATACATCAGAATAACACATAGGCTACAATTTTTGAGGTTCTATGAGGTCGTAAAAAAACACATATTTTGCGCTTACATTGCAAACGCTGACTGAATCCTACAAGATAGATCAAAACAATTTACTACAGTATTGTACAACTTAAAAAGGTCTACAAAAAAGTCCGTGATGGTATATGTTTATCTCTTAGGAATAACCCACAAAAGGAAAAAGATCGTTAAATGTAGTTTATAGGAGCATACTGCAGTAGCTACCTATAGGCCTATGATTAGGGCTCTGCAGTGCTTAGTTACCGTATTTCTTACTCGTACTTATCTAGACTAGACGGGACGAACCTGAAGTCCACGCGAACGAAGTCGCGGGCAAAAATATAATATTTTTTCTATTTCATAGGTACTTTCATAAAAAATTTTATGTCTTTATATTAGAAGATAGTATAATATAAGTAAATAGATACTATCAGTGCATGTTGAGATAAATTATCGTGTACCCCTATTTTCATTTCATGGACCCCCAAATTTTTGTTTCGCTGACGAAGTCCCCTTGCAGGTTGTTATAGACCCCTAGTGTCGATATAGACCACATTTATGAATCACTGGATTAAGCCTTTATACTTTTAATTTAGGGTAGGCCCTTTTATTTTTGAGGGGGGGAAATGCGACCTTGTGCACCATGACACCGCGCTGGCAAGACGCGGCCGTGTGTGGAGCTCTCCGGTCAAGAGGACCGGCCTACCCACTAAAACCCCCCCGAGTTCTCTGGGCCCATACGGGGCATATGGCGGGATGCGCTTTCGCGATTCAGGGTAGGCCCTAGCATATATTTACTCACAACCCTTTCCTTGCAATATGAATTAAAACTTTACTATAAACTGAATGTGATCATTGCACTTCATTATCCGAGTCAACACCCTGGACTAACTATTCTATAGCTGTACTGTAACTCTGAATGATTGTTGGTTATAGACGCCCATGTGGACCCAATTCCATCCATGAGAAAAAAAGTCACAAATAAGCTTAACGAAACAAAAATATTACTTAATATAAGCGACAACTACTTCCTTTACCAAAGAAGCCATTTTATGTAATCTCTATTCAATACAAGATTGACACTCATTGACACTTGATCTTAATTAATTTTCTCGCTGCACTGATTCTATTTGATTCTTTTTAGTGAGAAGTGAAGCGAAACTGTTTCCTGGCGTTTCAGTTGCTTCTATTTTATATCCTTCATTTTCCATTAATCATTCGATTTCTTGTTTCTCTGTTTAACTTTATTTCTGTTTGTATCGGATTTAGTTTAGACTAGCGACTCGCCCCGGCTTCGCACGGGTGTAATGAAAAAATGATTGTGATGGGTTATCTCTAAGAGATGGACATAGATACCATCACGGACTTTTTTGTTGAACTTTTTGAGGTGGACAATACTGTAGTACATTATTTTGGTCTATCTCGTAGGGTTCAGTCAGCGTTTTTGCAATATAAGCGCAAAAAAAACGTGCTAATTTACGAGATCCCATTAGAAACCTTAAATTTAGAATTATCAGTGTTTCTCTACTATATTATGCATGAATATATTATACATATAAACCTTCCTTAAGAATCACTGTATCTATTGAAAAAACCGCATCAAAATTCCTTGATTAGTTTTAAAGATCTAAGCTTACATAGGGACAGACAGAAGACGGAAAGCGACTTTGTTTTATACTATGTAGTGATACTGATATTATTTAAGCTATCCCAACTAATCCCAACTAATATTATAAATGCGAAAGTGTGTTTGTTTGTTTGTTGTTTATTTGTTTGTTTGTTTGTTTGTTTGTTACCTCTTCACGCTTAAACTACTGGACCGATTTCAAAAATTCTTTCACCTTTGGAAAGCTACATTCTCCCGAGTAACATAGGCTACTTTTTATCCCGGAAAAATCGACAGATCCCACGGGATGCGCAATAAAGGCTTCGCTCAAAAACTACTGCACAGATTTTTATGCGGTTTTCATCAATAGATAGAGTGATTCTTGAGGAGTTTTGCGGCATTTTTTATCTCGGAAAAACGGATAGTCCACGGGAAGCGCGATAAAATCTTCGCACCATAAACCGACTTCCGCGTATATGTAGCCGTGGGCAAAAGCTATGACCCTTAACCCTCTATACACCCAATCCCGAAATCCACGCGGGCGAAGCCGCGGGCAGAAAGCTAGTTAATTATAAAATTAATACAGAGAAACTATATTTTTTATAGATATAATGTGAACTTGTTTAATCATGTAAATCTTGTGAATTTTTTTTAGTAATGTAGTGATTATTCGTAAAACTAAACGTACATTACGAGTAAAATATGACACGATAAAGTAGTTATATAGTAGTTAAAAAGAGAGGTGTAAAAGAAAGATACAGTAACAAAAATCGACTATGGCGTGCTCGGAAATATAAATATAACAAAATATTAGGCGAATGAGAATTGACAAGTTGGTAATGAACGTCTAACTTGGATGAAATAGAAGAGGAGACATCGGACATCTAGGAAATAGTGATTTTTGTCTACGGCCGCGGGAAATAAATATGAGGATCTGTATGTTTGTTGGGTATGTATTAAATATTTATTGTGTAAGATAGCCACCATCATTTTACATATATAAATATTTCATGAGTACAACTTTCAATTTGTAGTGGTCTTATAGCAAATACTACGTAATAATACGTTAGATTCACGACTACAGTGGGATCCACATATTGAAACTTTGGCAATCAAACTTAGTTCAGCGGCGTACGCAGTAAAAAAGATTAGACTTTTAACTAATGTTGAAACGGCAAGAATTGTTTATTTCAGCTACTTTCATAGTGTTATGTCCTATGGACTGCTGCTATGGGGATCAGCGGCTAACATTGAAAGTATTTTCCTTTTACAAAAAAGAGCGATTCGTGCTATTTACTGTTTACGGGCTAGAGAATCCCTAAAAGAATTGTTCAAAGAAATTAATATTTTAACTTTAGCTAGTCAATATATATATGATAATTTAGTTTTTGTATATAGAAACTATAATAAATTCAATAAAAACAGTGATCTACATAATGTGAATACTAGAAACAAAAATAAACTTGCCGTTCCAATGTTCAGACTCCATAAAACTAGCTGTTCGTTCTTGGGGAAATGTATATCTATGTTTAACAAGCTTCCGCAAAGTGTCATTGATTTGCCTTTATATAAATTTAAAATCCATATCAAAAATACACTCATGAGTAAAGGGTATTATAATGTAAGTGACTATCTAAATGATCACAGTATTTGGGAATAGGGACACTATTCATAGAGCCATGTTTGGTAACAACATTATTTATAATATTGTATTATTTTATATGTGTATGTAAACATACATACGACTGTAATCGTATTAGATATGATTGTATCTTATACTATATTGTATTTTTATATTATATTATTATAATTATTAACATTGAAAAGAGGAGATAAAAAATAGACCTTCAGAGTTTCTTGCCTGTTCTTCTCGAGAAGGCTCTCCCAATTTCCGAACAGGTGTCGAGTCAATATATTTTTTCTTTTTTTTTTTCCTTATTCGTACGTACGGACAAGGTTTTTGTTTTTTTTTTTTTATTACTTAAGCTTTTTTTGTTTTGTGTGTTGACGTCAATAAGTGCCTGTAAAGGTCTATGTTGAATAAATATTATTTTGATTTTGACTACATGTATTTATTTATAGGCAGACACTTAGATACTTCGCTAACATGTTACGGTCGGCTTACGAAGAGGAGAGTACTGGTGACTGAGATACAAGCTTCTGCTTAGTTCAGGCACCAGTCTCTCACATTCTAAATAAAAACTTAAGCATTGCTTATATAGGTATTTCTAAGCTGATACAGGTAGATTGTGAAAGATAAATAAATAAAATTATTATTATTATTATTATGTAGCTTAAATCACGTGTCTTTATAAGACACGGTCCTTTATAAGGCGTGCGCGGGGATACAGATCCAACGCGTAGAGGCCATTTAAGCGAAATTTAATGAAAGTGTGCGTGGAATGTACCAACTGGGTCCAATCTCTATCTGCATCATGAAAATGCAGCCAAAGACTACACCGAGTTAGATGCACAGAAACTATTGTCAGTAGTGGTCAAAAAGCCTGTGGACTATTGCATTTCAATTTCGGTGGTAATGAGAACCGGACTATGGAAGAGACTCCGGTCACCTGCCTTCTATTATTATTTAGCTTAAATCACGTGTCTTTATAAGACACGGTCCTTTATAAGGCGTGCGCGGGGATACTATTATTATATAGTAGCATTTAAATTTCTCAGCGTGAGTGCTGGTTCTAACTGTAATTACGGGCGTAAGCCAAGTAAATTACAGAATGTGATGTGTTGGTAGTGCGGTTGGTGACTAATCAATATTGTTTTCATCTATTTGCAAAAACTTCCTATTATTATTATTGTATACAAACAAAAATTATGTTGTACATTCACTTATGACAAAGGAGATGTCCCATATTGGTTTATAGTAACTAACTCGGGTAAATTTGATATATTTGGATAGAAGGCTCTAAAAGAAAGTAATCGCCGTAACTCATGTTATTTTCAAGACCCCCGATTTTTAATAATTTGTATTTTAGTATAATAAAAAATGAAATATCTTTAATGGAATAATTACACATTGCTTAAAAAAAATATCAACAAGCCTTTTAAAAATCTAAATACATACATAATTGCTTTAATGAACCGAATATTTCTAATTTTGAGAAGTTTTTAACTAACAAAATATAGGGACTGCTATGTTACTTAATGTATGTTATCTAGAGCCAAAAAAATATATTAATAAAATATCAACTGACAAGTCAGGCACCTGCTGTCAATGTCATAACTCAACGGAAAATATCAAACATAGAGTAAGATACCGGTAGTCACAGATAATAAAAACATCATTAAGGTGTTGCCATAATGAAATATTTCTTAAAAACATGTTTTATTTATTTAAAAATAATTGGCGGTGGTAAAAATATTTCTTTTATTTGTTTCATACTTCATATTTTTTCGGCTTTCAATTTAATGTAGTTTGGTGTTTGTTAGTTAACGCTGATCACAAAAAACCAGGCTCCTTGTAATAAGAGGACATCTCCTTTATGGCATGATTTATTTCTTTATTTATATAAAATTAATTATCATACATCAGTGAAGTGTCCACTTAATTACTAAAACATGTTGAAAGTAGATCGCTGAACATTTTAAGAAATAAAATCGTAACCACAACAAACATGGAGCGCTATAGGTCACGGATAATAGCACGAATACTGCTGTTAAAGTTATTAATATTTAACAAAAAAAGTTCGACAGACCAAAATTATTGTTATAAAAAGAACATGATCGATCGAAAATATGATAATCTAATTAAAGTAACCCACTTCTAATGCCTAGCTATTACCGTCAAGAAGTTAATGGATTTTTTTTTCCTCAGGAGAGGAGGCTAAGAATCTTCATGGATACCAACGCAACAGGCAAGCAGGGATGCGTTGATTATGTCGGACTCCTGGTGAATCGAGGCGGCTCGATCCAGCAGACCTACCGACTAAACTCAGCCTAGCCTTGGCCCTAGTGGCCTTATGGCTTGAACGGAATGGTTGGCGCACCCTCGGGAGAGGGCACGTCGGCGCTGCCCTCCGAAGAGGACATATGCGCGAAAGAAGGCTCGGTACGCCAAAGTGGGTCCGGCCTTGAAATGATGGGGCCTACTCGTACATGTGCAGCAAGCTGCGAAGTATGGACTAGCTAAGGGATGGCGGCGCAGATGCCGCCTCTCGCAAGGCTTGAAGAGCCACCGTCAATGAGTCGGGAGGGTCAGAAAAGACGTGCCTGGGTCGACGATATTCGGTATTACGCGGATTGACTGGGAGTTAATGGAAGTAATATTATAAAATATAATACGTACACACGGGTTCTTCAAATAGGTTTTTACATAGTCGGCAACGCGCGAGTGACACTCCTGATATTCCAAGTGTCCATAGGCTACAGTAACCGCTTACCTTTGAGGGCCGTAGGCCTGTTTGCCACCTTCGTGGTATAAAAAAAGGATATAAATTTCAAATACTTATACCGTCATTGCATAAACTTATTTCAAGTTTTATTTTGAACATGTCTGAAAAGTATTACAAGCTTTTGGCTCCTCAAAAGTTTTATAAAAATACATGACGTGAAAGTCCGACTTATATAAAATAGATTCATATTATTCCCTTTCATAATAGATAAGCTTTTTGAAATATCTCCTTGTTATCTGTAATTTAGTTCATATTTAATCTAATCGATTCCTTTTAACTTTTTCACCGGCGCGGATGTCTGTCTTTTTCTATTCTTTAACCGTTCCAATTAACCTAAGGCCCAAGTTAAAAGCTTATCGATCAATAAAACTGTTTACTTGTCATTATCGAATAATGCTCATATTTCCACGATAGTTTTCATGTCTGTTTGTTTTAAATATATTATTTACATGTTAAATATATATATCGTATATTTTATAGCTAGAGAGAAAGAAGCCTTTATACAAAATTTTACAACTTTTTATGAAGTATTCATCTTATAAATACATTAACAAATTCAAAATTATTAAAAACGTGTGCCGCAAGCTCGAAATGGTGGATTGTTCAGCAGACAACATATCGTAAGCACCCAAAGAACTTTCTAATTTTACAATATTTTAGGAATGTAATTAATTTCTTTTCTGTTTTTGCTACATATATATAAAATTTCACTATGTTTTAGTATTACAGCAGAAAGTCTACGATAGCTTGTAAATAGAAAAACATAGAAAGTTCATTTGTGTCTTGAAAAGTTCACCATTTTGAATTACACGAATTCAACATTTTGAATTAACTGAAGGGACAATATAAAATAAAAATAAAAAGAGCTTTATATTACTTAATAAAAGGGTAAAGATTAAACTTAAATTATATGACAAAAAAAAACAATTAACTAATATTTTATAAATTACCAACGGACATCATAAACTTCGATGATTAAATTTAACAAGTCAAGTGTTATTTTCTTATTATTGTTATGCTGTTAAAGAATACATCCAATATATAGTATAACTGTTTTAGTATTTTCTTATTATTTAACTACAAGCTAAATGGGCTTTATTTCTCGAGTAACAAAAGGTTTTCGCAATTGGAGAAGTTTGGCTATCTTGTGGTGTAGTTTGGTGCGTAGCGTGTTGGAGTATTGCTCTGTGATCAGCGGGGCAATTGCACTAACAAATCGCAGCTGAAACGAAACCAAATCGTTCCACTCAACCAATCCGAGAGCTAGAATATCACGTCATCGAACAGATGACGTGATATTGTGGCGTTTGGATTGGTTAAGCCGAACGGTTCGGTTGCGTTTCGCTTGCGATTTATTAGTGCGATAGCCCCTCTGGTCTCCTAACTATCTGGTGCATATCGAACGTATTGAACGTGTGCAAAGAAAGTTTTTGAGAATAATTGGTTATAGGTTTGATTTTGGGCGTTCTTTATCATCTGACGAGGATAGACTCCAAAGGTTTGGGCTCGTCTCTCTGGAATCTCGGCGAAAGCGTGGTGATTTAATACAGTTGTATAAAATAGTGCATTCCATTTTCGACTCGTCAGTTTTATTGGCCTCGTTAAATTTTAACACAAGGTATGTGTCTCGAAATCCCAATATATTCCGACTGCAAGTATGTAGAAACAATACATCCTTCTATAATCCTGTAACAAGGATGTGCAGGCTTTTAAACGACCTTCACAAGGAAATCGACATCATCGGATCTTCGCTCTCCGGGTTTAAAGCGTCCGTGTATGGTCTCGTCAAATAGTTATTAGTTTTACTTAAAAGTTTAATAGTATTTTTTTATTGTTATTCTTACAGTTAATTATTATGGTTTCTTATTGTTTCCTTTCCTCTTGAAATAATTTCTTTTGCACAACTGTGTTAGTGTTAGTTAATGTGATTGTTTACACGTTTAACCCTAATGTGCACATATGTTTTGGGTTATAGTCTTGCACAGAGAGTTCCTTTTAGTTATATTTTGTTTTATAATAATATGATTGTAACCTGTTTTATGTGCCAAATAAATTAAAAAATTATTATTTTAACTGCATATATATTCAAATTTTTGTTTAATTTTGATTGCATTTTAGAATTGGGTTTAATTTATAATGTTTATTAGAAAGTGTCATGTAACTCATCTACTCAGAAACATTAGTTTGTTACTTTCTATTCCGTAATATTAGTAGGAAACCTGCGAACGATGAACGACGTAAGAGCCTCAGTGTCAACATGTAAAGTTATACACATTGCTGTACGTATACAGCTCATTTTAACAAACGCCGATACTTTAGTAAATGGTGCGTTAACTAAGTTTAAGGCAGTAAGCGCTAAATATCGTATTAGTAATCAGGGTAATAGATACCGGTACGAGTAGAAACAAGTACATATTCATTTGAATTTCGCTTGCACTTTTAACTTGGGACACGTGAAACTAAACAAAGCGAATGTCCGCTAAGCAATTCACCCAAAACGAATAACCGAGGAGATAAATACGATCGACGGAGCGGCGGCCTGGTTCAGTCAACCGCTGCAGCCGTCGTGATGTCACTGCCACGATGCCCGCGATCTTAGCACTCGCCATACTCGCGCTACAGTACTGTGAATTATGTGTTGCCATCCAGGTACCGGTTGTGTGGGACGGTGATAACAGTGCAGTGAAAGCCAGCGAAAATGTATTCTCTGTGGAACAGTTTAGGCCATTGAATTTCGGAAACCCAGTGCCAATTTCCTATTTTGACTATACAGCGAAAAAGCCCCAATTTGCCGTTGATGTAGCAACATTTCATGGTGTTCAGTCCCCGAGAAATCTCTATAAGTCTTTCCCAGTGCGCCCATTTACTGGTAGGCAACAACCGATATTAGGGAGACATAGAATTCAAGATCCAAATCGACCAGTATTTCAACAAATTCAAAACTTTATTAATCATGATGAACGACACAATAATGATGTCACGCCTGCATCAGCTAACTATGAGGTATTTCATCCTTACAAAATAGAAGAACATGATTTAAAAAATTTATATAAAGATCCTGTATTAGATAAAATAAGAAATGATATTCGTGATAGTAGTCAGAGATTACAAACTCATGAAAATGAAGCGGGTAAACCAGACATCTCAAAGGATGAATATCTAGAAAGTATTGAACAAACGGATAAGAAAAAGAGGCCTCAGCAAAATGTGCCGGCTTATTACGAAAATCATCGTCCACAACGAAGGCCAATTTACTATCAGCCTTATCGTCATCATTCGCATAGAGATCAAGTTCTAAATCAGAGATTTAAACATCCTTGGAATCAAAATTACGTAAAAATTAGACCAATGCATTATCTACCACTCAAAAACCATTTGCAACGATTACGGCAACATCATGCATTGACATATGATGACGAACGTAATGAATATCCACAAGTGCCAATATTGGAAGCATATGAAAACCCAACAACCAACGATGGGTATGATATCTATGAAAAGGGGAAAGAAAAATATAAAACGTTAAGAAACAATTTAGACGAATCTATTAACAATTTAGTGAGAGAAAATAATCCAGTTGTGTCTGAAAAACTTGAACTTCAAAACGATGAAAAACCTATTGAAGAGGAGGATGAGTTCGTACCAGTAAAAAGTTACGCACAGGTTAGAAAAACAGAAACAACCAAGCACCTTCCTAAAGAAGCAGCTTTTGACGATGCTGAAACCTATGAAGAAATAAAGAACGCTCCTCGATTACGCGAAGCTATTAAAAGTACAAAAGCTCAGACAGTATATACGGAAGAAGGGTATGAAGATTCTGCCTATGACCATGCCGGTGAACAGAAACATGCTTCTGATCACGAAGCACATGGAGGTTTTCTTCGCGAAAAAGAACTTAGTGCAGGGAAATACAAAGCTCCTTCAGTTACCGCTAGTTTCGATGATGGCAGTGGATCTGCTTATAAGGATCAAATTGTTGATGCTAAAAAATGGAAGAATAATAACAAGGATACAGATCAAGAAGAAGATTCAGAAGATTATACAGAAAATGAGCACGATTATTCAGAAGAAACAGATGGCTTAAGAAACAAACGTCAACAATCGCATGAAAGCAATGTGTCTGATAGTAGTGATAATGAAAACAATTCTCAGTTTGACTCTGGCACGGATAGAAAACCCAATATTACAGTAGAGCATGATTTGAATAAGCGTGAAACGAGTTTTCAAATCCCAACCATCGATTTAAATTCAACATTTTTAAGTGAAAAAGATATTTTGGCAATCGCCAATGAAAAATTAGTTACCAAAAATGATTTAAAGAAAAAATATCCTTACTACTTCAAAAGTGCAGAACTTTTAAGTAAGGATTCCCCTTTGAGATACGCAGAAAACTTAAAATTAATGCCTTTGAAGTCGAAAGGAGGAACTGAATTTTATGATTCAAGATCTCAATTTGAATGCCCTGAAGTTGATGAAAAAATTAATGCTTTACCTGAAAAGTTCAAAAAAAAGGGCCACCCCGATGAACCAGAAGAAGAAAGTGACACAAGTAAACAAAATCAAAGCAAAGAAGATCGAGAAGAACCACCGAGACTTCAAGGCTTAGGAGACAAAATTGACTGTTTCAAAGCAAAATATTTTGGTGAAGATCCATTAGATAGTCCGTTTTTCAAAGAAGATATAATTGCAAATCCTGAACCTATTCTAGTGCCCACTATTTCTTTACTTAAACCAAATTTTACTAAAATTACCACTTTGTTAGAAAGCCCTTCCAATAATATTCTCATCAATTCTGAAAGTAACCCCAATAATAATAGTGATATATATAGTCTATTAGGAAAACTCAAAATTAAGCAAACTGCTACTCAAAATATTCAACCACCTCAAAATATTTCTGACGTATTTAAATCATTGGGAAATTCTTCATTATTGGAAGAATCTAACACTTTCTATGATATACTACAAAATATAAAAAGCAACTTACATCTTCCATTTATTAACAAAACATTATTCAATGATAATCAAAACTCCATCGACTATAATAAAAATAACTTGGAAAACAATAATAATGAAACTAACGTAAATAACGAAACTAAAAAAACACTTTCGAGAAACAGAAGGTCGGCACCATTTCTGTATGAGCCATATAAAATTATTCGGGATATTCAGCCTCCTGAATCCAAAAAAACTACAACAACGAATAACATAAGTCCACTAATAAGACAGCTTCAATCAAGTGCTGTTATCGACACAAAAGTGAAACCGAGTAGAGAAAATGATTATTCTGGAAAACCTAATTTTACAAATAAAACATATAAAGATATAGGTAGAAAAGACAGAGAAAATCTTTCAAACACAGATCTGAATACTTCTCCAACGTTCATTGATGTTAATGTTGACAGTCGTAGAGGCGAACCAAGATACGAACTAAGACCTTCTAATCACAAAAGTGAATACACTCCCGTTGAAAATAAAAAAGCTATGACAATTCAGGATTATGAGAATCAAACTAAAAAATTAATTGATTTTGATAAAAATAATAAAAGGCCTTCAGCTAGATCACTTTTTAATATTGCCAATAACTATAAGAAATCAGAAGAATTACAAAATTTACTCACCTCTAGTAGTAATAGAAGAACAGTTACTACTTCGCCTTCGCCAACTGCAGGAAGTATAAAACTAACACAATCAAATGATCATAATGATAGTGAAGAAGAATATGAAGAAGACTATGAGGAAGAAGAAGAACAAGAAACTACCACCACTTCAACGACGCCAACTACTACTTCCACAACGACAGCAAAACCTAGTTTCCGAAGAAGGATTAGATCAACAACCACTACAGAAAAACCTAAGACTGAAAATTCCGAAGAACCCATGAGATTGACTTTAGTTACCAGATTCAGAAACACCCCATCAAGGGGAAACGTAAAACATAATCATCAACATTCTGAACAATCGTCGAAACCAGAAACTGAAAACGATGATGAATCCTTAGCAAAATATCGAGAAAAGAAAAAGAAAAGCAGTAAAAGCACAATAGTAACGGATACAAAAAGGTATGGCTCTGACGAAGATGACAAGAAAAGAGAAGAGGAAATTGATGCTCTTATTGGTGTGAAACATAATGTTAAGGAATATATGCCGTCATATGAACAAAATAATAAAGATAGTTCAAGTTCCAGCGAAGAAGATGACAGTGATGAAAGCTATGAAGAAGAAAGAGATGATAACGATGACGAAGACAATGAAGAAGTAGAGGAGGAAGAACAGGAAGAAGAAACAATCACAACTATTGCACCCAAAAGAACTCTTGCGAGAACAACTGACTCACCACCATCAACGACAGAAGTAAAAAGCGCTAAGCTACTAGTTAGACCTGTGGTTTCAAAGAAAAAAATTGAAGTTCACAAAGAATTACCTGTTAATAAATCATCACCACATGTTACACAATTTAAACAAGATATTGAAGAAGTAGAAATTATAAAGGAAATACCTAGAAAAGTTTTAGACAAAATGGACAAGAAACAAAATAAAAACTTAGAGCTCCTCGATTTATATAAAGATGATAATTTGGCTACCGATATTAATAAATTAGGAGCTGTCGAAGTGTTTAAAGAAAACTTAGATTTGAAACACGGTCCAAAACATGGTGGCAACTATAGGCACGCTTCCGAAGTTAATAAAAATGCGGCTATTTTAGTAAAGACTAATGATAAAAAGCCGAAGGATGCTGAAACTTCACAAACTGAAAACAAAAAATTGATCGAATTAGATGATACCAATACTCGTCCAGCGATGCACGGTGGAAATTTAAAGTCTATTAGTGACATAAGGCGGTCTAGAGGAAACAATAGAAATGCTAAGCTTGTAGAATTAACTGAAATCAATGAAAGACCAGACAGAAAAATGTTACATGGTGGAAATTTAAAATTAGTCAACGACCGAAATAGAAGAAGAGGTAGTTCTAGAAGCGAAAAATTGATTGAATTAAATGACCAAAAAGAAGAAGAAGATGATGATCCAACAGGCCCGATGCATGGAGGTAATTTTAGATCGTATGGTGGATCTAGAAACAGTGGAAAAGGTCTACATGGCGGAAATTATAGAAGTTCCAAATTAATTCAAGCCGATGACAATGCAGAAGAGCGCAGTGAACAGTCGGAAAAAAATAAAGGTGACACGAATAGTAATTTGCGGATTAAGTCTGCTGATCTGTTGAATAGTTTTGCGCAAGCTGTACCAATCCTAACAACTACGCCTGCGTACATATTAGACCCTAGTAAGCGTATGTACTATTATGTTGATTAACTTCTAATTCAATGAATTTAGGAAATAAATTATTTTGTAATTATTTATAAGCTCCTAAATTTTAAGAATGTGCCAGAAAAATCAATTTCGACTTACTTTTATTCTGTAATTAATAAGAAAATGTATGAAATTGGTTGATAATGTTTTAATTTTAAATATTAATTTGATATAGAAGTAATGTTTAAACGAAAGCTTCTGTGATAGAAAATACATATATTGTCTTTTTTTTATTTTTGCTAATAAATTATGAAATATTGTCTTATGCATAAGTTTTTGATAATATATTTTTTATACCGAATATTTATGTTTTTATTATCTTGCTTATATATAAAAATGAATCGAAAAATTGTGTCGGTAAGCGCATAACTCAACAAGGCCTGTACAATTTGGCCAATTCTTTTTTTTTAATGTTCATTGAAGTTCATAGATGGTTTCTATGGCGAGTAATTATCGGAAAATAGCCTCAGAAATATAAAACTAGCCTTTTTTCCCATATAACAATTTTCTAACTAAAACGAACAGTCAATTTGAGCTTTATTGTTATTGTATAAGCAAAGTAGGTGTATTTCTAACATCAAAGAGCCAATTTGCGCTTTATTAACGCTATATAAAGTTGAAATTTAATCATATCTATCAAAACATTGTGCGAGTGTTCGTTGGAGCACAGAGTACTCGTATATCGTTGGAAGATTTAATATCATGTTCCAAAATTGAATAGTCACAAAATGTAATAGTTCATATGGACCTTTTTTGCAATTTGGTTGGCTTTGCAATAATAATATAACAATAATATATCCAGGTAATCAAACAAATGCAGGTGATTATCCAGGGCAAAATCCAGGGCAAGAGACCCCCAGGTAGACGAAGAACATCATGGATGAAGAACTTACGCCAATGGTACAACAAGAGTACCCGATCATTATTCAGAGCGGCGGCATCCAAGGTTGAGATAGCCATTATGATCGCCAACCTTCGCAAGAAGACGGCACCATAAGAAGAAGAAGAAGAAGAATCAAACAAAAAACATCGTATATCACAAAGCACTACAATCAAAATCAAACAGATTTTTGTTAATTGATTCACATGATTAACAATAAAGCGATTTACTTTTAAGTGCTTATATATGTTTTATATAATTATCTTTTATTCACAACGCCCGACCATCAGGGTGACGGTTCTGTATAGAATAAGTAAGAACAAAAATTGTCACTTTACAAATCTTTTTGACAGGATGAAGTCTGTCGGGTCCGCTAGTTCTATATATTTTTATTAGACATGTAGAATATTCTTAAATGACACATTTACTTATTGGGATATTCTCATTAAAATAAAACTTATTCAATGACTTCCTATTCAACATTTTGTATAACGACTTCCACTTCGTCCAAAATTAAGCAATGATGTTACAAATACCCATAGTTTCTTTTATTGAAAATAATATAAGTCGCACTGTCACGTAGTCGGGTAATATACTAATGAGATGAAAGAAAGAGGTGATATTCAAAATCTTAGTCAGTCGCACAGACAAATTATTTATAAATAAATACGATACAAGCGAATGGAAAACATATCAAGGGATAAAAACAAAATCGATCTTCCAAACATCTTAACAAATACTTACCAACAAAAAAAAAATATTATTGAAGAAACTGTATTACATTTTTTTCTAATTATATGATACTTAAAAATAAAATAATAATTACTGTAATTATTTCACGTATAATCGATGAAGAAATAGTAAAAAGTTACAAAATGACTCCTAAATCCTTTTCAAGAATATCTGAAGGTTACGTATATGTATATAAAATATATAATATATTTGTTACACTTACACCAATTAGCCTAGCCCAAACAAAGCTCTATAAGGCTTGTGCTATGGGATCTAGGGTAACGGATAGACATACATATATTCATCATCCTCTTGCCCATTTCCCATTATCTGGGGTCGGCGCAGTAGATCTTTTCCTTCCATTCCTCTCTATCAGCCGTCATTTCCATGCTTACTCCTTTCATTCTTATATCATTCTTCACACAATCGATCCATCATTTATTCGGCCTTCCTCTGCCCGTGTATCCCTCCACTTTCATATTCAACATTCGCTTTGTGACATGACTTTCATCCCTCCGCATCACATGTCCAAACCATGCTAATCTACTTCCTCTCACTTTTTCTACCACTGGCGCTACTTTCAGGCTTCCTCTTATGTACTCATTCCTTATCTTATCCATCCTTGTCACACCACACATCCATCGTAACATTCTCATTTCATTTGTATGCAATCTATTCTCATCCTTCTTCTTGACGGCCCAGCATTCACTTCCATACATGACGACAGGTCGGATGATCGATTTGTAAATTTTCCCCTTCAGCCTTATTGGCATTCGGGGATCGCACGTTGTAGCTGTGACCTGTCGCCATTTCATCCACCCTGCGTTAATCCTATGCTGCACAGCTCTGTCTATTTCGCCGTCGTCCTGAATGAGGGAACCGAAGTACTTGAAATCTAAGCAGGTAGGAAGTATAGCGCCATCTAAAGACATGGGTACAGGACTGGAAAGACCGCCGAAATCACAGTACAGATATTCAGTTTTGGATCTGCTGATCTTCAGGCCAACACTCTCCAGCCTCTGTCGCCACCCCGTCAGTCTGCTTTGTACCACGATGCCTTCTTCCCCGACAAGCACGATGTCGTCGGCAAAGAGCATGCACCAGGGTGCCTCCTCCTGCAGGTCCGACGTCAGAGCGTCCATGATAAGAAGGAAGAGGTAGGGACTCAATGCCGACCCTTGGTGCCCTACAGCCACACCGATACCGTCCGTCGTTCCCGCGGCAGATCGTACACATGTACAGGATGCTCTGTACATAGCATGGATCAACCTCACATACTTCCCAGGCACACCTTTCATCTTTAACGCCCACCACAAAACCTCACGGGGAACCCGATCGTACGCCTTTTCGAGGTCGACAAAAACCATATGCAGATTTTTGTGCACGCGCCTGTACTTTTCGCACAATTGGCGTAAAGCGAAAATGGCATCTGTCGTACCTCGACCGGCATGAATCCGAACTGGTTTTGTGTTATCTCACACTCTTCTCTCATTCTTCTCTCTATTATTCTTTCCCAGACTTTCATAGTATGTGACATGAGTTTTATTCCCCGGTAACTGCTGCAGTTTTGAACGTCTCCTTTGTTTTTAAAAATGGGGACTAGTACACTACTGCACCATTCCTCGGGTATTTGTTCTTCGTGCAACAATTTACCGAAAAATAAACTCAGCCACTTCCATCCATCCGCACTAAGCAACTTCCACACTTCTACTGGTAGTCCATCTGGGCCGACCGCCTTCCCATTCTTCATATTCCTA
This sequence comes from Scirpophaga incertulas, assembly GCA_036419045.1. NCBI lineage: Eukaryota > Metazoa > Arthropoda > Insecta > Lepidoptera > Crambidae > Scirpophaga > Scirpophaga incertulas. The sequence continues at coordinate 1,636,255 of CM071639.1, read as the reverse complement.
ACAGCCATTTTTACTTCTTCCAAACTAATCTCTCTCACTAAGCCCATATTTACTGGTGGATTTTCAAGCATACCATTCCATTCATTCTCCTCATTCATCAATTTCTCAAAATAATCCTTCCATATATTATATATTATACATATATAAATATTTATATACAAATTTTTGTCCGTCATACACGCATACAAATATAATATAAAATCTCTCGCAGGTCGCATGAAATTTCAGTTGTGAAATAAGCAGTACCAACTACATGTGCATAAAATTTCTAAGTAAATAAAATTGAGATATCCATGATAATTGCTTTGCAGTGAATCTTTTCATATCTTTATTTTTATAAATGGTCATTGATTTCACAATCACAGCAGCTAAGTTGCTATCGATTAACTACATACTGTTCGTTACTTGAAATCGAGTCACGGGATTGAGCACTCGTGCATATTATGTCACATGCCTAGTCGATAGAATCGCAACGCTGGAAGTATTACGAAAAACAACCAACTTTCACTTTCATGATTGAACTGACAATAGTATAGATATTAATTTTACAAATCAATACACCGCTTGTAAGATTGAATTTCAAGTTTCATTTTCATTTGATCATTATTTCTAACTAAATCCATACTATCCATACTAATATTATAAATGCGAAAGTAACTCTGTCTGTCTGTCTGTTCCGCTTTCACTCCAAAACTACTGAACCGATTTAAATGAAATTTGGTACACAGATACTTTTTCAGGCAAAAAAGGTTGTAAAGGGTTGTAAAAGGTTGAAAGGAGGGTTAATAGGTTGTATGGAAATATTGTTATAACTACTGAACCGATTTAAATGAAATTTGGTACACAGATAGTCTAGAGCCCGAGAAAGGACACAAGCTACTTTTTAATACAAAAAAGGTTGTAAAGGGTTGTAAAAGGTTGAAAGGAGGGATAATAGGTTGTATGAAAATATTGTTAAAACCACTGAACCGATTTAAATAAAATTTTATACACAGATAGACTAGAGTTGGTACGTCGGTTGGTCGGACGGACTACGATTGGTATATACGGGGTAACCACCCCGTATATACCAATCGTAAAACCCGAGGACCCAAGGAAGGAAATAAGATAATTTTACCGACGGAAAACATATCCTTCCTGTGGGAATTTCGAATATAACGCGGGCGGAAAGCTAGTATGTTATAAAATCAAGTCAAAGATAGCTTCACTTGTTTAATATTTATGTTTAGATTTTATGCTTAATTATCATCAAGTGAGTGTTGAAATACCGAGCGATAGGGGATAGTGGAAGGGGAAGACATATTGCGCCAGCCCCAAACAAAATTGGGAACAGGGGAATAGAAAGGAGAAGAAGTTTGATTATCATTAGCATAGCTCATATACTTTACCATCGAAGGGCATGTGTCTACCTTGACTTTTAGCGATTAGACCTTAATCAACCACGTTGCCCCAATTGGTTTAGTTAAGTGCTTGAGAGAGAGTCAGAGAACAGACGTCTTTGCAAAGCAATTCATTGAATTTATTTATTCACTAGCGGACCCGACAGACTTCGTCCGGTCAAAAAGATTTGTAAAGTGGCAGTTTTTTGTCCCTATTTATTTTATAGATAATTAAATGTAAAAAAGTAGTTATTGTGACGTAACTACAATAGTTAGACATATGGTCTCGCGTAGTTTTTTATAGATATTGATATATTCTATAATATTATCGAACATTTTTTTGTCCTATCATTAATACTCTTCGCAGTGTATGCGATAAAAGATATTTTATGGCTAATTTTTTTACACCTTCGGTTGGTTTTAATAACAAATTCTAAAGATTTCTATAGTAATCTAGTACTAAATATAGCCTATGTTACTCAGTGATAATATAGCTTTCTAATAAACTAACAAACAATCTAACAATAACGCTTAGCGCTGTCTGTCCTTTTCTCTTGTCAAACCTGTATTGTAGTATTGTATTGACTTGACGCCGTATCGTATGTCGCTCGATCTACTTTATGGAAACAATAATTGTAAATGCCTATGCCTACCTCATTCATTATAAGAAAATTAATGAATGGGGAATATAATTGAATCCTAGTGTATAGTGACTTTTAATTGTATGTTATATTCTTGTATGATAATGTGTCTGTTTACATAAGTTATAAGTTTTAAATGGTTTATCTACTTTTGATTGTTAATATTATTTTTTGTTTATTTTTGAAATTTTTTATAAGTTTTTTAAGTGATTATTTTTAAAGTAGGTTATAGACTCAACGCAACTAATCGACATACCAGACAAATCTCTGTGATTTACGGTGTGTCTTTTCTATTGTTAATTGTATATATTGCTTAAATAAATAAAAAATAAAAAAAGAATGATTAAAATCGGTCCGGTACTTTTTGAGTTTATTCGTTACATAAAAAAATACAAATCTTTCCTCTTTTTAATATTAATGTAGAAGAACAAATAAATTTTAATTTCTTGTGAAATTATGTTTTTTGGCTTATCTATTATGGCTTCTTTGAGGAAATCTACGACGAGCTTTTTACTATATTTTTTCACTAAGTGGAATATTGTAGTTCTTACCTACGATGATAACTGGAGCTTATAGTACTGTACCCGCGCAGTGAGGCGGATATCCAGTAATAAGCGACATTCATTCATCACTAGAGATCGGATAATCGGATGCATATATACCTAAAGTTAGTTTAAGACAAAGTATGGAAGCGGCATTTTATTGTTTTGTTAAATAAAAATCCCGGGATTGCGGAATTGGATAGCCGGATGTTTATTTATTTACCTAATTTAGTTTTTGACAAAGTATGGAACTGTCTTTTTATTTTATTTCCATAAATAAAAATCCCGGAATTCCGGTACTAGTTGTATAAATGAACCCGGAGTCTCGGTCTTTTGAAAATAAATACCACGTGCTAATTTAGTAATTTTCAAACAATATCACTACGTTAAATTTGCAGTCCCGTATTTTCCCGGGATTTTTATTTAACAAAATGTATTTTAAAAAGCCGCTTCCATAATTTGTTATCCGATTATCCGATCTCTATTCATCACCCTTATGAATTCCCTTTACAAGAAGTATATTTATGGTGACACTTTCACGATTTTACTAACAAATAAAGTCTATGCCTTTCTAAAGCAGTTTAACTAACCATAGAATTCAATTCTCCATGGATTTACAGGCCAATGGTAAGCTAACTTTCTCGGATCTTTTGATTATTAGGAATCCAGAACTACGAGTAAGTTTAAAACATACAATGTATTGCAAAGCAACCGCACGCTAATATTCAGTTGAATCATGGGCGCCGCCGCATTCTTACTCAGTTTTCTAGGTATATATTTATTTATTTATGAAACACGAGTGCTTTAGGAGGACGAAAATATGCTGGAAAAACTTCTGTATACTAAAAATGTGTTAAACAATAACAAGCTACTAAGCCCGTCTTAGTTACGTTTTTTCTCTTTATGACTTATGACTAGAGATCGGATAATCGGATGCATATTTACCTAAAGTTAGTTTAAGACAAACTATGGAAACGGCTTTTTATTGTTTTGTTAAATAAAAATCCCGGGATTGCGGAATTGGATAGCCGGATGTTTATTTATTTACCTAATTTAGTTTTTGACAAAGTATGGAACTGTCTTTTTATTTTATTTCCATAAATAAAAATCCCGGAATTCCGGTACTGTGGAACATTTTGGTAATGCAAAACTAGTCGGTAATATGAACCCGGAGTCTCGGTCTTTTGAGAATAAATACCACGTGCTAATTTAGTAATTTTCAAACAATATCACTACGTTAAATTTGCAGTCCCGTATTTTCCCGGGATTTTTATTTAACAAAATGTATTTTGAAAAGCCGCTTCCATAATTTGTGAGCCAAAAATTAACTTTAGGTAAATATGCATCCGATTATCCGATCTCTACTTGTGACATTAATGGAAAGATGGAAAGAGCCAACAATATTCATTATCTAAGTCAAAGTTAAAAAGTACAATAAGAACCACAATAATCACAGTTTAATTATTTAGTTACATCTTCTAATCATCATCCAATTTGATTCCGAAATGTCCGTCTCACCATTCCGAAACAATTCACGCTTCCTTTGTGGATCAATCCATTCTACTATGGAATGCTTTGCCTCTTGAAATTAAAAAGTCTGCCTTCAGATTGAGTTTCAAAAATAACTTGCGGCATTATATATATCAGAAGAGTTTATTATGAAGTGACATATTTCTTAGTTTATTATCATTAAATTTTATCTATTTATGATATCGTTATTTGTATTAGTATACTAGCGGTCCCGACAGACTTCGTCCTGTCAAAAAAAAATGTAGTGGCAGTTTTTTGTTCCTACTTATTTTATAGATAATATCGCTTAGCCAATCAAATTGCAAAAAAGGTCCAAATGAACTATTACATTTTGTGACTATTCAAGTTTGGAACGTGATATTAAATCCTCCAACGATGTATTCTGTGCTCCAACGCACACACGCACACTGTTTTGACAGATATGATTGAATTTAAACTTTATCCATAAAGCAAATCGACTCTTTGATGTTAGGAAGACATCTACATTGCTTAGACAACAGTGAGTGCTTGCAATATGAACTTTATGTAAAAACAATGAAGCTCAAATTGACTGTACATTTTAGTTAGAAGACGTTTGTATGGGAATGAAGGACTATTTTAGGATTTTTCTGATAATTATTCGAATTTTTCTCGCCGTAAAAACCATCCTTGAACTTCAACGAACATTTTAAAAAGAATTGGCCTAATTGGTCCAGGCGTTGCTGAGTTATGCTCTTACCAACACATTTTGCGATTCATTTTTATATATAAGAAGATTATTATTCATTATATCTATGTATTATATATGTATAAAATAATAACTTTTATTAATATTTTTTTTTCATTTGTGTCATGGGTACATCTACCACTTTGCTTTCTGTACCACCTAAAGGTTGACTGTTAGAAATTGCCATGGGCATTAAGTCCGCCTTTGTACACATTGTACATGAAGTGATAACAAATAAAAATAAATAAATAAATCTACTTGCAATATCACCAGAGGTCGGCATTAGGTAGAGTTATTCATGTACTTACACTGATTTCATACAGAAAAAAAAAGAAAAAGAAAGAATAAAATGGATATGCCTCAAATCCCGAGATTAATTTTAAGGAGCAGAAAAAAATCCCTTGATTTTTCAAATAAAAAGTTATATACTTTTACACAATTTAAACGACTGCACGCGCGACAAAAAGCCAATGGTTATATATTTTAATTCTCACAAAAGTTATACGGTAATGCCGGAAGCGAACACTTCAAATCTTACTGGTAATGAATCGGACAGGGAAAATGATTCTGATGAGCCATTTGAATAACCTTTCGAGTCTAGGCTAGAAGCAAAAGTATTCGCTCGTATTTATAAAAGAGGCGAAATATGCGTATGAGAATTTGCTTAAAACTATCAATAACTTGTATTGTGAATTAATGTAAGCTAACAAAAATTGTATGTTTATTATCTTTGTTTTACTTGTCTCTGTCTGAGGTTTCTATTATTATTTATTTGTACTATTGTTGGCCACACTGTGTTGTTGGGACTATGCATTAGAATTTTTTTTTATACTACAACGGTAGCAAAAAGGCTTACGGCCTGCCTGATGGTAAGCAGTCACCGTCGCCTATGGACGCTTGCAACACTAGGGGCATCACAAACGCTTTGCCGACCTTTTTAAAAACCTATTTACTCCCTTTTTGAAGAACCCCATACTGTAATCCCCCGGGAAAGCCTCAGCAGGGAGCTCGTTCCACAATCGGAGCGTGCGCGGAAGGAAATTACGTTGAAACCGCACTGTGCGTGACCATTTAGGCTCCAGCATGTGAGGATGAACACCCTGCCGATGGCGAGCGGTGCGATGATAGAATGTGGCCGTGGGCATCATGTCGAACAATTCTTTGGAACACAATCCGTTGTATAAGCGATAGAAAACATACAAAGAGGCACAGTCTCTTCTCAGACTTAAGGGCTCAATACCGCATGTGAGTATGGGATCGTCAACGATACGCTCAGCGCGTCTTTGGACCGAATCAAAAGGATCAAGTTGGTATCTAGGTGCTCCCGCCCACAGGTGACAGCAGTACTCACATTAATATCAACATTTCGATACAAGTACATAAATAACTCTACCTGATTCCAACCTCTGATTATACCTATAAAATGTTTCATTGTTAGGATAGCTAAAAACCTCAGAGGGGTTACGATTTAAACCTTGTCTAAAGTGCCCAAGAAAATAAATCAATGCTTCCAACATATCAAGTGCCTTTTAAAATTCTTTATGAAATTTTACTTTTAAACGACATGGAAGCTATGCGATTTATTAACAAATCTATCGCGAGATATTGTATTCGTAAGAATCAACAAAAAAACCAATAAGAGCAATGTTCCTTTCAACCTATACCTATTATTACAGAGTTATCAATTGGTAGCTACAGCTTGAGTCCAACTTCTGTAATAGGATGTGATAGCTATCAGTTTGCATTTTAGCAATAATATATGAATCAAAGAATGCAAAAACTAGATTCACAAATTTTAGTTGCTTTATATACAAAAAATCAAAGAACTAACTAGTTCTCTGTAATTATACATTGTGAAGATCAGCTAGTAAATTTTTACAAAAAAACTATAGCTTTTTAAACTCACAAATTCACTATCTAGATAGATAGATAGATATACTTTATTCAAACTGACAACACAAACAAAACACACACAAAAGAAAACATTATAAAGAACTAAAATACATTCTGGTAACAAATTGTACATTAGAGAAAGGTTTGAGTTTCAAATGTTCTCTATCACTATCTCAATTATCTCTATCACTATCTAATACGAGGTAGGTTAGCCTACCTCGTATTAGATAGAACTTACGATCCACTTGTTACGATCCATACTTCCCTAGTTTTGTTCAAATTTTGTTAAGATTTTCATTAACCCATCAGTCAGTCCATCACGGGTACTTTTGAGCGGTACTCAAATCTATTTTGATATTTTAATAATCCAAACTAACAGATCTTTTGTGCACTTAACTGATATCAAAATGTTAACAGTGATTTTTTCTAATAATAAATCAACATTCTCCTTTTGATAATTCCTAATGTCGAACCTCGAAGATATTCCCTAAAATTTAAAAATCTTTAAATAACCTTAGAAGTAATTTTCCATTTCACATGTCATCTAAATGAATCTCACGTTCTATGCCTCTTTTTTTTCAGCTGTTGAAATTATAATTACCAAACATTTTTTCATATAAAACGTTTCCCAAACAAGACCATACGATTACCGCTTGCACTGTTAAAGAGTTACAAATATCATATAGAGTCAGTGACACTGTGGTTTCTAGGGGTCATCTGATGATTCTAGGGGCTCGGGGTCGATCCCAACATGTATTGGTACATTTATCGTTTTGTATATCGAATTTCATACGTACAAATTATCTGACACTCCTACGCAAAGGAAAACATCGTAAGTACACCTGCGAAGAAAATTCTAAAATGTAATCCGCACTCGGCCAGCGTGGATAACTAAGGCCTGATCGCTCTAACACAGGGTAGACTCGTGCCCCTCGATAGGGAAACAAAGAAAGAAGAAAGAAAAGTTTTTTATTTGGCGCCAATTTAACATATTAAAGGTAAAGTACAGGTACGATATAATACAGAAAACAATAAATAAATTAACAATAATAAAAAAAATAACAAATGGCGATCAAATGCAACTCCACTCAGCTAATAGCCACAGATAACTGCGACGCTGATTTTCAGTGGAGCCACCAGGACAGAGTATGATTTCCCCTTTTACAAAACGTGGTTGCCATAACCACTCGCTCCGAGCCCCAACACGTCATACACAATACCTCAGGCCTTTAATCTTAACATATATACCTAACAGTAAGAGAGTACAATGACAGTGCACACACATAATTCACAACCAGCTGCCTAAGCTTTGTGTTGAGATGCAACAGATGAAAAGTTTAATTTATCATACAGATAAGATGATTCTGTTACTTTAATCACCCCTAAAAGTAACGCTGCAAAATGCAAGTTCCGCCTTATATGAGCTGTTGTGATGTAGAGCCTTCTAACCTTACAATAGAAACGCGGACTTTAAAAAATCTACATCTTCGTGAAGTCTGACTTGCGGTTTGGTAGGCTCGTTTTAACTAAGCTGTTGCAGTATCTTCAAATAAATATATCAAATACTATTGGACGAATTAAGTGAATAAAGAATGTTAAATTACAAAAAAAATGAAATAACCGTTTTAAAAAAGTTGTTAAATAATTTATTTGTCTGGCAAGTCTTTATTCTTATTGTTTATAATACTATTTTATACCATACTTAAAACTAAAATAATAATTTAAAATTAAATTACATTAAATAAAATAATTTAAGATTCAATTTGGTTTGGCTTATACAAATAAAAAAAATCCTAAATAAGTTTAAAATCAAGTTATTCTAATATCATCGGTTTGAATAGTGACTTTGAAATAGCAGCCAATAGAATGTTATACTAGTGCTTCTTTTTACCAGTTAAATTAACACTTTGCTCATTTCTAGACGGAAGGTTATTAATTGGTTTCCATTCCGATTGATCGTTGGTCGTGTACGCCACTTCAGTATCTTCTCTGTCTATTGATTGGTTTTCACGTTCTTTTTCGTTGTCTTCGAAGAAGTCTATTATTGGATGATAATTATAATTTACTCTTTTAGGATTAGTTGATAAATTTTCGTTTGCAAAATTACTCTGACTTGATGCAAACGTTGTAGAAACAGGTTCAGTTGTGACAGCATGTAGCTTGGGTACGATTGTTACTCTTTTAGAAGGACCAACGTGCCCGCGAGTGCCTATTTTTGGATCTATATTTGAGCCTCTTTCTACATCTTCCAAGTCATCGTTCACATCCTCTAATGTTATCATGTCAGAGTTCACATAAGATTCGTGAGCTGAAGTACCAGATGAAACCAAATCCTCAGGCCCAGTCGATATTTTTTTACGTATAGGTCGACGATTAGGTCTGATGGGTCCCCTTTTGAATTGAGTTCCAGTAATTTTATATTTATTAGGCGTTTCCTTTATAAAAGTAAATGAATCAGGCCCAGCTGGCGTTGGTGGTTCAAGAAAGCTTGGCAAAGTTACTGAATCATAATTAGAAGAAGCTACAGGCATTTTTGATGTTTGAACTGGTCTTTTGATTTTGCGCATAGTACTCGCTTGATCAAACGAATCCGGGAAATAAGTATTCCCATACGAATCCATAGGGTTCGAGAAATGTCCGTTATTTTCTTCTTCATCGTTCTCATTAAGCTTTGCATTGTTGTGTGATATTCCATTTAACAAATTGTGGTTATCACTGAATGGCGGAAAATTTTCTAGAGGTTTCTTTTGGATGAATGGAGGACTTTTGCTCACACTTGGTCGGTTGATTGTAGATTGAACAGATTCAAATGCTTGATTACCGTGTTCTGGCATCAAATCGTCCCCGGGAAACTGCTCCGATGAGGTTTCATGAACTCTGTGGCCCAATGGGGGAAAAGATACACTGTATCCTTCAATGTGGCAAGAACAGCATGTAGGCACCTGAAAAAAGTTAAGTTAAATTAAAATTAAACATAGCCTATGTTATCAAATTAGTACTTATAACTTAATGAAAAATTGCAATCACTCAATAAAAATATACCTTGAAAATATCCATGTGAAGCCCATTTTGCTGATCCCATGTTAAAAGTCTGTGGTAATTGTACACTTGGACACATTTTGATTTGAAGTTATCCGTTAGATACGTGCACGATTCTTTTGGTTTTCTGCGAACAAAAACTTTTAATATAGCATATTATGTCGCTTATATCACGTGTTCTTAAAAAACAGGGTTCCTTTAAAGGTGTGCGCAGGGATACAGATCCAAAACGTAGAGGTCATTTAAGCGAAATTTTATCTAATTTCCATCTGCACCATGAAAAACGCAGCTAAAGATTAGATGCACAGAAACTATTGTCATTACTGGTCAAAACGTATGTGGACTTATTGCATTTCGATTTTGATGGCAATGAGAACCGGGCTATGGAAGAGACTCCGGTCACTTGCCTTCTCAAAGTCTCTTAATTGATTTAAATTATTATTACATTGTATTTGTAAATGAATATAAAAAATCCGTTCTCAAGTTCATTAAAATGACGCAGTTCAATGTCAGTTCAACAGAGCTCTGAAAGGCCAGGTTTTTCTGTTAGAAGCCTTTTTTTTTTGTTTCCCTGAGGAAAATGCATTAAATTGCATACCCCGGCTGTGGCGAGCCGGCGGTTATGTGGGGCTCTCCTCCCCAGAAGAGGGAGGCCAACCCACTAAAAACCTTAGGGATGGCCTTCCTCAGGCATGTAGGGAGCCCCCGGGAACTACCAAGCTACTTCCGGGAACCCCCAGCCTCCGCTCCCCCGTCGATACAGGGTAGCCCTCCTCGGGGGTGGCTACACTACCTCCCCCGGTCTCCTCCACCGACGACGCCCCCCGGCCACGGAAGGGGCGTGGTCCATCCCGGGTCGCCGTAGCAGTCGCGACTTCCTCGCGCCCGCCGGCGACCCGCGGCGGCGCCGCAGCTGTGCTACCGAGCCCGCCTCCTTCGAGCGGGATCGGCAATCTCCCGACCCCGCTCGGCGGCCTTCTTCTGGAGCATCACTGCTTCACAGAAGGAGGCCACAGCCCTCCAACCTCCCTCGTCCACCAGCATTGCCGCAATCAATGCCGGCGGAGACAGATCTCGCCCGATCTCTGCGACCAAGACTCGGCGCTCGGAGACCCACGCGGGGCACTCCGCCATGTGCTGGCCCGAGTCGAGGTCGGATGCACAGTGGTGGCAATGTGTCGATGCCTCCCATCCTATTCGACACAGATACTCACCGAAGCAGCCTGCCCGGTGAGTATCTGAGTCAATCGGTAGGTGACCTCCTCCTTCCCGTGGAGCCAAGCTTCGAGGTGCTGGAGTACGGCGCCGACGGCCCGCTGGCGCGCGCATATCCGTAATTCGAGCTGCGCACGCCAGGCCGCCACAATCCGTCGGTGCCACTCCCGCTTAGGCACTTCGTGCGCGGGTTCCAGGGCGCTCCCCCCATCGCTCCCCTGGTCGACACGCCGCGACGCATACGTCGCCGCATACATATCGGCCAGGATGTCGAATGGGGGGGAGCGTCCCAGAACCGTCGGCGCCGCGTACGAGATTGTACGGTAGCCTCGTACGATCCGTATGGCCATTATCCCCTGCAGGCTCCGTAGCAGAGCTCTGCAGCGGGGGGACCTCGCGCAGTCTTGCGAACACACGGGAGCGCCATACATGGCTACGGATCGCACGACGCCCTCGTACAGGCAGCGAACTCCATCCCTCGGTCCCCCGAGATTGGGCAGCAGGCGATGCAATGCGCCTGCCACCCTTTTGGCTCGGGGGACCAACCGCACGAAATGCTCCTCGAAGCTCCTTCTGTTAGAAGCCAAGCGTATTAGATCAGCAACAATCTTCTATATCTATAACTATTATTAATAAATATTAAGTTACGACTTACATGTTAAAATGAGCCTATATCTGATACATGACTGCTAATATTCAATCAAATTGATTGCTTAACACTAAACTTACAAGCATTTCTCTAGTCTCAGGGTCTGCGTGTGCTCCCCTGTGTTGACGATATATTTCCATTGGCCAGATGTAGCGCGCGCCCGCTGGGGACGGGCATACTTCACGGTGCTAGGACACATGAAGCCAGCTTCGCCAGCTCCGGCGAAATCTCTATTAGCTGTGTCTCCACGCCTTGTAATATAGATAAAAACAAATGAATATCATCACATTCTCCATGAAAGGTATTGTAAAATTTTATGAACGCAGCAATTTGCCGGTTGTTTTAAGCACCATCATAAAAGGAGAAAGTTTCAATTTTTACTGTACGTTTTAGTGTGTGTTATGCGATATTATATATAGTTTTGGAGTTTAGTTTTGTTTTAAAGCTCTCTTAAATCCCAATTCGAAGATCTGATGATTGGAGCTTTGTTTAATTGTGAGAATGCCTGGAATTTCGTTACGTACAACGTTTTAACGATTTTTAATAGATCTACATCATATCCGAATCTAATATTGTGGAAAGGTGTTTAACTTTAATAGTTAGTTATTATTTGTAATGTTCATCCGTTATTCATTTCTTTAATTTAATCAGGTGGTATATTATACAATAAATCGATAGAAATCTTAGTAATTATCTTAGTAATTTAAAACATTGTCAAAACACTCTCATCAAATTTGCCATTTTGAGCCGCAGTTTAATTACAAATAAATTACAAAATCAGATCAATGATTTAAACGTTAAATTTTTACTGATTATGAAATATATTGGATGATGATAAGATTACTCAAAAAATTGAGAGCTTCCACCACAAATGTATTGCAAATTTCCTATTTGGAAAAATCTCAAGATTATTTTATTTCCCATGAACTACAAACGAAGTAGTTTGCCGGGAAGTGAATTGCAACTCTAAATCAGTAATTGGTTGTTTTTTGATCTTCAACAAATAGAGTTGATGCTAGCATAAGAAAAAATATTGTTATGTTCGGTCAAAATTAAATAACACTAAAATAAAAGCAGTCATGGCAATGACCTTAATCTCCTTACCTATTTGAGATAAGATAATGATCTGCAGTGTATTTGGCTTCTTGAGATGACGTGACTCCATCGACGGCACCCTCGCCAGGGTCTTGGAAGTCAGTCAGCAACGCACCTGCTGCTGCTTTGTTTCTTCTTAACGATTGGACTATAGCGTCACTGTTAATTTTAGTACAACTAATAAATATACTTCAATGTCATATGATAATATTTTATCAGATATTTACACAAATTTGCTATTTAAACACCACACACACACACACACTGTATGAACGTGTTTCGTTCAATTGGTTCATATTTTCCGTTGAACCACTTTGTTACAAAATGACCACCTCATGGCCCTAGTTACACATCAGCTTCATATGAACAAACTTCTGCGATGCGAACCTTGTTTGCAGACCACTTTCGCCGTCAGCGTGTGTGGTCAAACTTCTGTTTTACTTTTTATTTATCTTTGCTTTTGGTCATTAATTACGTAACGATATTTGGCTTATGATAAGGAATAACTTAAGGGATCTTATAATTTATTTTAATTAACGTTGTTCAAGTCGTGTCAGCCCCAATAAATTAACCTCAGTGTTGTTATTTGATAAAATTATCAAATAGAATTTGCTGTTTAAAAAATAGTCTTATGTTAAAAAAAAATTTATTGTTTAGTATGTTGCTGTGGGGTACACCGTAATTTTAATTGTTCCCGCTCTAGCTTCAATAACATTTTTAAGGATCCTTATCATTAATTTCAAACAATAATAAATAACACTATAATTTTACATAAGCAATATGATAAACTAATATTATAATACAATTGGGTGAGTTTATTGTTAAGAATAACTCTTTTAGGCAACCTTGGAAATTAAGTAAATATTAAAAACTTCCAAAATTAGGTGTAGAAATAAAGAAATAAAAGTACATAATTCTCTTTATTGCTTCGGGAAGGGAGTTCCATAAAATCATTGCAAAAGAAGAAAAAGAGTGAGAGAGATAAAATAATTATCGTGCCGCGGAATATGAAGAGAAATATTGAAATTAGAACGTAAATTAGAAATTGATGTAGAGAGTCAAAAAGAGAAAAAAAGTTAAATAAAATATTGTAAAAAAGGGACAAGATATACAGGTATCCACGCTATCGAATTGAATAATTAATAGTCTTATACGCTTTTTTTCAATAAGTAACTAAACTGGTGAATTAATGATAAGGTCGAAGATGAATACGAGCTTCATATAGGCTCGTCAAGAACAGAAAATTTGATTGAAGAATAAAACAACAAAATTCCCGTATTATGTAAAAAGCTTCGATTAAACGGTGGTAACTACCCAGACGAGCTCAAAATCTGTACCACCAAAAGCTTCAGATGTTATTTATTCTATTGTGACTGTCAGAAATAGCACTAACCATCAAGCCCGTATCTATTACATATGATGTTTAGATAGAACTTTATTGAGGCTATATTTTTTCAGGAATAAGCAAACTTCCTAATGATACCTATATCCTATAGACATGCACTTCCAGTGAAATCAGCAAATATAGATGAAGTAAAAGAACCACAGAAAATACTGGCAAGTTATCTATTATGGACAACCAAACTAACTTACGTAGGATAATCGTCCGAATGCAGACAAACAGAACTCGTGAAGAGCTCGCACTTGGATTGTTCTGATGTAGAAGATGTTGGAGAGGGCAGTGTCCTAGGTGGCGCTGGTCTACGCCGGGTGACTGGATTCAATGTTGGCTCTGCAGTAGTCCGACGAGAGATTGGCTTCAGAGGGTAGTTGCCTCGACGGATTAGGTTCCCTATTCATATATAGTTGGAGGTAAAATTAGATAAATCAAATAAATAAATTATATTATTAATTACGGTATCAGCATGATTTCATCAGGTGCTAAGTATAGTCAACAGAACGTCAAAGTATACATTAACATTACAAAGGAAACCGCCTCTATTATGTAGGAATTAGAGGCAGTCTCAAGATCAACACGACTACAAGTTAAGACAGTACTTGTTATTTATACCGTGGGAGAGCCATGCGACGAACGCGAATTGGGCCGGCTCGACCGGAGTGATACCACGGCCTTGCAGAAAACCGGCGTAAAATAGCTCTTGCGCTGTGTTTCGCCGAGTGAGTGAGGGTACCGGAGGCCCAACCACCCCTTCCCCTCTTCATCACAGCTCATATACGTCCCCACCGAGAGGCTCTAGCCTGTCCTAACTACGTTAGGGCGATTAGGTCTTAGTCAACCACGCTGGTCCAGTGCGGGTTGGTTGACTACGTACACCTTTGAATCGCTTCGCAGATGAACGCAGGTTTCCTCACGATGTTTTCCTTCACCGTAGGAGAGTCGGATAAATGTACATATGAAATTCGGAACGAAAAACACATTGGTACACCCCATTGGTACTTCCCCCCTTATTCCCTTTTAAAAGACCGGCAACGCATCTGTGACTCCTTTGGTGTTGCGGGTGTCCATAGGCAATGATTATCGCTTACCACCAGGTAATCTGATTGCTCGTTTGCCGCCCTATCCTATAAAAAAAAAAACTTGCAGCCGTACTCTGAATGTAATGAAAATCAATAGATGTAGTATCATTGTATATTTTTTTCATATATTTAACATTCAGGAACTCAATTTTATAGTCGAACATAAAATTGCTTCACCAGCTTTTGCAATAAATTTTATCCAAATAAAAATTCACTAAGAAATGTTCATGACCCGCACGCTTTGGTGATTATTTTTATACTTTGGACTTGTAAGCAAAGTATTAGATTGATGTAGATTTTATTTGCCTGTGATATGCTAACTACATTCAGCTTAAGGGAGATGATGCAATTTTATGGTTGAATATAAGATTCAGTCTTTCGTTGCTTTAAGTAATCAAAATATCGATTCCTCGAAATTATGCAATTCGCTGTGATTACTGAAATATTTAAATTAAGAATATAGTGTTTGAGTATTATAGGCAATTGGAGACACTGCCTTCTGAAAATACCTCTTCTATCTACGTATCTATGAAGAGCTCTCAGTTTCTCGGCCACAGGCAAGTCCTGAGATAAGGTCTGGTTGCTGGCATCAGCTGTGAGGTCTACACTGCTGTTCTCTGCGGCTTTTAATGCTGATCTTCCTCGACTATTGAACGATGTTTCTACAGATGTTCTGGTTATATTTTTCTGGAACATTCGCGAAATATAATGTATCAATATGATATTAATGCTTTGTTAGGAGTCTACTAGAAAATTTTTGCGTTGCATTAACACTTTCTTTTTATTGATAAATTTTGATATAAATCTATTCTTGTTTATTGAAATGTCTAAAAATAAATTATTCGCGTTCATTATCTTTTTCTTACTTGCCTTATAAAAAGAGTACCGCTGTCATGAAACATAGGTAAAGTTTTCACAATCTAAGATGTCTGTAGTGACAGATGTCATCCCCATAGGTCATTTGTCAAAATTTTGACAGATATTCTATGACAATAACATTTATTAAAACGGGCTTCATAGATTGTAAAGACTTTAGTAGCTAAGTAGTAAATTTATTTAGACATTATCACTGTTTTTTCTCGCGTTAAGATTGCACATTATGTAATTGAAGTACTATTACTGTTAAATTACACAAGTTGTAATTAAGTCGTGTATGTATTAACTTGAATTGTATTAATAGTATCATTAAATGTACTGATCATTGGTTCATGTTTGTATTAATGCAAGCGTGAAGTAAAGTAATAAAAATAGAAGTTTTAAAATGAAGAAGGTATAGTTAAAGTGTTAACATATCATATAATGCAGAGGATGTAAATTAGTTATGTCCGAGTTAATTTAAATTCGTGTGTTACTTACATCTTCATCTGAATCTTTGGTATTGAGTGTTGTTGCAGTAATATTCTCAGCGTGTTTTGTATCGTTGAGTACTGTTTTGTTGTGATCTTGTGCGTTTAATGACTGTCTGTGCAGACCTCTCGGTGGAATGATGCGGCGATTTCTTAACTTATGTGCTATAGGATTAACTGTTGTAATGATGACATTAAGATCATTAATTTTGTCACTTGTGTTTGCAGTAGATATGTTATGTTCATTTGTTTTGTCGGAAATTATACTGTCAATGGTGATATTGGAATCTTCTATGTCAATGTCATCATCGGTGTAGGATTCGTCTTCGGTGAATGACCGTCTGAGCATTTGTGCTTGCGGCGGCATCCTTACTTCTCTGGACTGCTTGCCTGGTCTAACGGCGCGTCTGATTAGGTTTGCTGTGTCTAATAGTATTGGTAACATTAAATCTGTAGTGGTATTCGAATTGTTACCAAACATGGACCTCACCTGTAATGAAAAAAATATGGACCGCTTTATCAAAAAATTACGTTTAAATCTACTAAAATACCTACATAAATTTTGGTGTTGAATTTTGATTTCTCCTTAAACTATTTAATACATGTTATTGTATAATACTCGTAGTAATGGCTAATGTGTCTGTCGGCTCCTCGCTCTTGTTCATTGCGAATAACTCAAAGGCAGACTCAAATACAAACGCAATCTAATATATATAATCTCATGTCACAATGTTTGTGCTCAATGACTCCTAAACTACTTAACCGATTATAATAAAATTCGCACACCATGTGTAGTTCGATCCACTTGAGAGATAGGATAGTTTAAATCTCAAATTATCATCATCATCATCATCATCATCAATCAATTTTAAAAAATTCTTTCACAATAGAACAAGCCACATTATTGCGGAGTGTCATCATCATCATCATCATCATCATCATCATCATCAGCGGACGGCGCGCGATGGCTTCGGTTAATTCAGTTCGCTTTCGTGCTCGCTTCGGGGATTATTATATTATGCCAAGAAGTGGGCGCGGTCAGCTAGTTTTATTATAATCTTGACACTGTTAAGCGCTAGAGGTTGACGAGAATAAACTGAGAATCCTCACTAAGGGGCACGAAACGTGCCCAGGATATCCCCACAACGGCAAGTGTCACATATGTTGTGTTGGACTAGCGGCAAGAGCGGTCTGACCACGTGACCTACCAACTAAAATTTTTTTGACACCGCGCTGGCAAGGCGCGGCAAAAACCCTCCGGTGTTCTCTGAGCCCATATCGAGGTGCTTGTGGCGGGGTGCGCTTCCGCGATTCTACCGCCACCCAACGTGCCCTACCAACTAAACTCGGCCTTAGCCTGGGCCATATGGGCCCTACCACAGAACACAGAAAGAGGAGGTCGAGCCGGCCCAATTCGCGTTCGTTGCATGGCTCTCCCACGGTATAAATAACAAGTACCTCTTCTGTGTTCTGTGGGCCCTACGGCTTGAATGGAGGGGTGCCGCACCCTCAACAGAGGCGCGGTCAGATTTCCCCGAAAGAGGTACAGCAATCTATTTATAGGTTCGAGTCAAATACAATTCACATTTATTTCTAGAAGTTAAGTTTAAACGAGTATAACAAGCAACTACTTATTGTAAATTAAAAACAATGTCAAAGTTATAAATTATATATAAAAAAATTCCATATATATTTTTTGTAAAAATAATGTAAAGTTACTTAATGTAAACTTCCGTTGAAAGCAATAAACATTAAAAAAAAACACAATAAACTGTAAAAGTCTAACAGAAAATAATAAAATATTCAAACATTAATTTTAAATAATATTAGTTCATAATGAATTCACTGTTTTTAATATGTACTTATTAAAACTTAGTACCAAAGCAAAGAGGCAAATGTATGATATAAATTAGGTATTATTTTTATTAGTAATATTAACATATTATGTACGCCATAATTGCTTAATAGTAAATTAATTAAAAATTACAACAATTACATCCACACTAATATTATAAATGGGAAAGTGTGTCTGTCTGTTTGTCCGCTTTCACGGCAAAACGACGAATTGACGTGATTTTTTACTTGGAGATAGTTGAAGGGATGGAGAGTAACATAGGCTACTTTTTATCCCGGAAAAATTGACAGATCCCACGGGATGCGCAATAAAGGCTTCGCTCAAAAACTACTGCACAGATTTTCATGCGGTTTTCATCAATAGATAGAGAGATTTTTGAGCAAGGTTTTGCGGTAATTTAATCTCGGAAAAACGGATAGTCCCACGGGAAGCGCGATAAAACCTTCGCACCATAAACCGACTTCCGCGCATATGTAGCCGTAGGCAAAAGCTATGACCCTTAAACCCTCTATAAACCCAATTCCGAAAACCACGCGGGCGAAGCCGCGGGCAGAAAGTTAGCCATTAATAACTCAAACAAAATTTAAGAAATTTAGTACGTACAACAATGCTAGATGGCGCTGCCAGTGGAAAACGGAAATAAGATTGGTTTGCTGCGCCACTAATTAACAAATTTTAGAAATTCACATTTCATTATTTTAATAATAAAAACTACAAATGTAATGAAATTGCGCCCATACTTCTTCATTCAACAGTATAACAATGCACTCATAGAATTAACTTATCTTAAAGCTCGAACTAAAATACAATTCACTTCATTAATTATGCATGCAACAGTACACGTGTGGTCAAGTACATTGTTTTAATGTATAATTAGGTCTTGGGCATTGTTATTTTATATAATCTGCGCTACTGTGGGTAAATAGTGTAAATGAATTGAGATTAGAATAAAAAGGTCGATTATCACGTAGGACACAATACCCTCCTTCAATTTTATGCTTCATAGACCTGTTCCAAAAGTGGAACTAGGTTTTCTCACTACCTTGACTTTGATATTCGTAGATTTTATAAGTTGTATAAAGGTATATGTAGTTGAAGGTATAACATATAGTTCCATATAATACTAAGAGAATTCTCTTTCTGAATTTTGCGTTTTTTTTTGTGAGATTGTGTAATTATAGTATTTGTATTTGTAATTATAGTATTTGTAATAGTATTTAGTAATTTGGTTTCTTAACCAAATATAGTCCATTTAAATTTCATGTATGTATGTAAAACCTCATATTTAAATTTCATGTATGTATGTAAAACCTCATATTTAAATTTCATGTATGTATGTAAAACCAACAACATTTTATGGTTTTACATCCACACTGCAGTTAATTGAAAATGAACTATGAGTTTTTATAAAAATTAAAATCAACAATTTGCAATACGTATGTATAGAGTGAATATTTAGTACAAATAAATAATAAAATGCGTCAAATTTATTTAATTTGATTCAAGTATCTCTTTGATATGTTTTTTGATATTGATCTAACTACAAATGTAGACTATATTACGTTTAAAAGATCATATTTTATTGATTGTAAACCAGAATTCAAAGCCTGAATTCTTAGCAGCAGTCAAATATTGTAAATGAAAAGGGACCATCCATAAATTACGTCACACGGTTAGGGGGAGGGAGGGGGTTGACGAAGTCTGACATTATGTGACAAGGGGGTGGGAGGGATTTTAAATTTCGTGACGTCACATTACAAAATCTATTAAATCAAATACGCTAACTGTTAAAACAAAAAAATTAAATTATTACTATTAGTATGAAAAGTGCTGTAAATAATAACTTTTATTGTAAAGTCTGTATACTGTCATAAATATAGAAAGGAGTAGTATCTTCTTCTATCTATTAATAGGGGTACTCCCGAAACGTACTATTTTTCTAGTTGATTATAGTAGGTGATTTTGAAAAATATAATATGAAAATTATGAAATGACCATATACTTATTTAAGTAATCGTTTTTTGTTTTGTTAATTGATTTGATGTTAATTTTATTAAATGAAAATAAAACTGATTTCGAAACCGCTTTTATCATTCAATATTTTCTATAATTTCAAAATTTGTGACGTCACACTAGGGGGGGGAGTCTCACAAATGTCACTAGCTGTGACAAGGACGGGGGGAGGGGCAAAAAATCACGAAATTCGTGTGACGTAATTTATGGATGACCCAATAACAAATTGAGCACACGGAGGTTATGTCGGACTCCACGCGGCCAGAGCGGTCTGACCACGCGACCTACCGACTAAACTCAGCCTGTGCCTAAGTTCTAAGAACCATAAAGGCAATTCGTGAGGGTGACCGCCCCTCAGGAGAGGGACATAAAAGGGACTCAAAAGCGCTAGAAGAGGTCCGAAAAGCCAAAGTGGCGCCGGCCTTATCATGAGGGAACCTAGTCATGGCGATGCTGAAGGCTGCCGAACTAAGGGATCATGGAGCGTTAAAGATATTAACAATACACAACTACATCATAACACATACCAACCTAAAAGAAACATTATTACAATAACACAAAGCATAAACGATAAAATTGCTTGCTCTGGAATTCTTGACGTGAAAATACCAGTACTTTCCTCCGTGAAAGATGACCAAGATTATTGCGAGTTACGTAACAAGGTTACCGCTATAAGCAAGTCTGAGTTCGAGAACCCATAAAAAACTAGCGAAAGCGATCTCGGTCGTCGTACTGGAATTCCGTCCAATGGGTAAGCCGGGTGTAACTGCGTGCATTTACGTCTAAACGGAAACCATTGTACGAATTTGAGCTAGTTGAAGTACTACTATTATATTAATTATTCCTCGGTCAGTGTGAAATAGACAACAATGAAAATACATAGACTATAAAAAGGTTTAAACTTACAAATTTAAATCCCTTATCAAAAATACTCTTATGAAAAAAGGTTTATTATACTGTTAAGAATTATTTGAATGATAACTGATAACGATGTTTGGGTTAATTTTAATTACTCAATAGTTACGTAAATTATTTTTCATAACTCAATAGTTAGATATAATGTAAAATTGTATAAATTTATAGATGTAATGTGGGCTGGTTTACAATTGTAAAACAAGTTGGATTCAGACTATTTTTTATTTTTTTGGACCTCGAGTGGACCTCGAGTCGAGTGGTTTGGTATACCGGTTTTCAAGAAGTCGCCATCTCTGAAGTTCGAGTCCCGGTGGAGACAAATGCTTGTATGATGAATGCGAGAATTTGTATCTTAGTTATGGTTGTTAATATATATTTCAAATAAAAACATTCATATATGTGCAATGTATGTCTATCCGTTACCCTTGTAACCATAACACAAGCCTTACAGAACTTACTTTGGGTTAGGCTAAATAGTGTGAATGTATGAAATATTTATTTATTATTATTTATATATTTATTAAATTGTATAGTAGTTTTAGGGTGATTGTTAAAAATTTGTAGCACTATTCATTTTCTTTCTTGCCTTTAGTAAGTAATAAATATAAATAATAATGAGAAGGTAGGCGACAGGTCGCTTGCCTTTCGAAGCTTGGCTCCACGGGAAGGAGGAGGTCACCTACCGATTGACTCAGATACTCACCGGGCACGGCTGCTTCGGTGAGTATCTGTGTCGAATAGGACGGGAGGGATCGACACATTGCCACCACTGCGCATCCGACCTCGACTCGGCCCAGCACACGCTGGCGGAGTGCCCCGCGTGGGCCTCCGAGTGCCGAGTCTTGGTCGCAGAGATCGGGCGAGATCTGTCTCCGCCGGCATTGATTGCGGCAATGCTGGCGGACGAGGGAGGTTGGAGGGCTGTGGCCTCCTTCTGTGAAGCAGTGATGCTCCAGAAGGAGGCCGCCGAGCGGGGTCGGGAGATGGCCGATCCCGCTCGAAGAAGGCGGCGCCGGGCTCGGTAGCACAGCCGCGGCGTCGCGCCGCCGCGGGGGAGGTAATGTAGCCTCCCCCGAGGAGGGCTCCCCTCTAGGAAGGGGAGCGGAGGCTCGGGGTTCCCGGAAGTGGCTTGATGTTCCCGGGGGCTCCCTACATGCCTGAGGAAGGCCATCTCTGAGGTTTAGGCCTTTATGTTCTCATTACCACCAAAATCGAAATGCAACAGTCCACAAATGCTTTGACCAGTAATGACAATAGTTTCGGTGCATCTGACTTTAGTTGCATTTCTCATTGCGCAGATGGAGATTAGATCTAGTTAGTAGGTATATTCTACTCATACTATCATTAAATTTCGCTTAAATGATCTCTACGCGTTGGATATGTGTCTCCCCGCACGCCTTATAAAGGACCGTGTCTTGTAAAAACTTACAAAAAGATAAATAATAACTGTTATTTACCTATGCATGAGTTTAGAATTTCAATGCTAACAGTAATACCTATTTACTATCAATGTTTTGCACTGTGCCTAAACTTAACTACAAACCATTTGCCTGTTGAACTTTTAATCAGATGTTGATCCTACAGCTTACATACAGTTAACCAATTCTTAATCAGTTCCTTTATTTAACTTACAAGTTCAATAGACTGACTTCAATAGACTTACAAGTTCAATAGAATAGACCTTCAGAGTTTCTTGTTCTTCTCGAGAAGGCTCTCCCAATTTCCGAACAGGTGTCGAGTCAATATTTTTTTTTTCTTATTCGTACGTACAGACAAGGTTTTTATTTTTTCTAAAGCTTTTTTTTTTGTTTTGTCTGTTGACGTCAATAAGTGCCTGTAAAGGTCTATGTTGAATAAAGATTATTTTGATTTGATTTGATTTGAATAACATACAAGCCATGAGCTTGTATCTGTCCTCACCGAGCCTCCTATGTTAGCACGATTAAGGCTTAGTCAAGTACACAGGCTCGCTGCAGATTGGTCGATTACAGACACCTTTGAATTTCTTCGCAGATATATGCAATACCGTTTTTACCATAGGGGCACACAAGGCCCATGACAAGGGCCCCCATTCTCAGGGGGGCCCCGAAGGATCTACGATTTCTCTCACACATTTATTCTCAAAATATTTTTGTCAGACACATTAGGCATTACTTTTTTATCGCAAATTAGTTGCCATTAAAGCAATGAAGACAGACGGTCTAAGAGGCTCATTTCTATCTGGAAACTGAGGCCGAGAAACGCCTATGGATTTGTAGTTCAGAATTCCAACAACTGAAGCGCTAGCGTCGAAATTGCTTAATCAGTAATGTTATTTTAGTGCAGTATTCCAACCGCAGGATAGCGCGAGCATAACAAACTTATTTAAAAAATGTTAGTATAATTCGCGTTTTTTATTTTCTAAAAGGGCCCTCAATTCTTGTGTGCCCAAGGGCTCCAGCTCAGTGTAAGACGGCGATGGATATATGCAGGTTGCTTCACGAAGTTTTCACGACGTTTCGTAACCCATTTAAACGTATTCAATAATCTATTTCCTCTGGCCATTGGTGGATGGTGCACGCGATTGTTTTCCGTCACGACCCACTATGCGGTAATTGGATGCATTTGAGCATATCGCTTGACATGCAAACATGGTAGACGTTGGCTGGTGTACTGTGACTGGTGGATGCATCATTATAACTGTCTTCCTTCCGTTGCCAAGATTTGCATTTATTGTTGCCAATCACGACAATACGGCGACCTCCGTAGTTGAGTAGTTTTAAAGTATCGCCATCTCTGAGGTCCCGGGTTCGAATCCCGGTGGGGGCAGATGTTTGTATGATTGATTGGGCATTTGTACCTTAGTCATGGTTGTTAATGTATATTTTTATCAAATATATGTATGTCTATCCGTGGCCCTAGATCCCATAACATAAGCCTTCAGAGCTTACTTTGGGCTAGGTTAATTGATGTAAGTGTAAGAATATTTTCATCCCACCACCTCGGAAAGTGTAATTTTGCGCTTCGAAATCTGGCTGGAAAATTCTATTTTATTCGCTTGAGCGGCAAAGTAGATTTGAATTTAGAACATCACATATAATGAGTACTCAATATAATTGTAAATTCAAAACGTCATTAAACCTATTTAATGTAACCTCTATGGTGCCAAATTTATGATTAGAACTTTTTAATTGTGAAAAAATTTAAATTTGGAACCTTCTTGGTTTCTTTGTTTTATTTGCGTGATTCGCGCCATTCTAGTTTTTCACGTTTTATTGATTAATATAATATGTCATTATAAATTGTTTTCTTTTTCATTTTGTCATTTCCTCGCTGAGGTGGGATGAAAAGTTACGTATTGCACTCGAGTGGAAAGATTTTTCACCTTGTGCTCGTTTGATTCCCTCGCTGACGCTCAGGATTCTAATTTAGAATCCTTCGCTTGCTCGGTCATCCAAATCGAGCACGCGGTTAAAAAGGAACTTTCCACTCTTGTATAATAAATAACTATTATTTATTTAATCACAATGTAGCTGAAAACTCCTGATAAACACAGGGTTGTATTCTGCTAAATCTATATTTGTATAATACCTTCAGAAATTCATAATTTAACACATCGAAGGACACAGTCAACTTCCATACAACAAACGAATACAATGTGACATTAAATATTTTTTTATGGCGTGGCTTTCGTACTAGTATCAGAATAAGGTTCAAAATAAAATAAATATGCCTTAAAATGATGTGTACAGTCGTATCTTATTGACGACGTTTTCAACAGTCGTGTTCTTCAGCGTGTTAAGTATTCGACGGTGAATTAAAATCGAGTTAAGATTATTATACATATATTCGGAATTGATTGATGAGAGTTGTTGTTGTTTCTGTAGTTATTAAAAACCTTAAATAAACTGCCGATTTAAATTGTGTTCTTTGGCAATACATTTTAAAACAATTATGCGTTGACGACGAAAAAATAAAAATGAATCAATAATAGCTACTATGATTGTCAATTTTGCATTAAACGGCTGGCGAAAACCGCAAGAGCAAATGTTCAGAAAATGGAAGGACACTACTGCAAATATATATACGAGTATTTATCGCTTATACAATTACCCGTCAATACCACCTTCAGCGGGCCCATCCACAATCAACAGTCCATATTGGCAGAGGAGACGTAGACCGCGACATGTCCTGAGCGACCCCCCCAATCAATTAACGCAGGACCTGCAAGCGGCGGCGTCTGAGCCGTCGCCTCTGTTGTCTCCCCCTATTTGGCAGCCTTCTGCTCAGCCACGTATAGGTTCTCAGCGAACACAGGCCGGTCCCACTTGGGAGAACCGCGCCTCTTCTAGCGCTTATGCCCTCTCCATGGGGCAGTGCTAACCGTACGTCTCCTGAGGTGCGGCTCCCTTCAATATAAGCCAGTAGGGTCACTAGGACCAAAGGCTTAGGCTGAGTTTAGTCGGTAGGTCTGGTGGGTCGAGCCGCCTCGATTCACCAGGAGTCCGACATAATCAACGCATCCCTGCTTGCCTGTTGCGTTGGTATCCATGACGGATTCTCAGCCTTCTCCTGAGGGAAAAAAAACCTTATACAATCGTAGCCGCTCACGCAAATTTCGACCCTTCACACCACTTATTTTGACCAGTAACTATAATAGTTCCTGTGCATCTAACTGGATGTAATTTTTAGCTTTATTTGTCAATGTAGATATATAAATTTGACTCAAAATACTCCACGATTGTTTCATTATATTTGCTGAACGGCTTGTATGCATTAGATCATAGGTTTTATGTGTCGTAGACCCTTTTACCATGTTTTTCGGCTTTGGGTAGACCCCCTACTTACCTGATATTGAATGCCTACATCCTACAATGTACAACATTTTATAAACATCTATACATATAATAAGACAGTAAAAATATTTGTCTGTACATTTAGTATTTTTGACTGAAATGGATAGAGGGGCACTTAAATAGATTATTAGAAAGCAAAAAAAATTTTTTGGAATTTTTTGTCTGTCTGTCTGTATGTATGTTCACGTTTATCTCCGAAAGTACTGAACCGATTTGCTTGAAACTTTCACTATTTGCTTTGTTTTAACTCAGAATAATATCTAAACATTGTTTCATCAAAATCGGATCATTAAAAAAAAGTTATCGTCATTTTAATGAACTCAAATAATAAAACTGGAGTGTCATCTGTGAAAATTGAAGACGGTGAAATTTTAATCAAAAGTACTGTGAAAATAGTATTTGTGGAAAAGCTCATTGTTTTGTGCCATACTATACATACATACATACTAATATTATAAATGCGAAAGTAACTCTGTCTGTCTGTCTGTCTGTTCCGCTTTCACACCAAAAACTACTGAACCGATTTAAATGAAATTTGGTACACAGATAGTCTGGAGCCTGAGAAAGGACATAGGCTACTTTTTCATGCAAAAAAGGTTGTAAAGGGTTGTAAAAGGTTGAAAAGAGGGATTATTGGTTGTATGGAAATATTGTTAAAACTACTGAATCGATTTAAATGAAATTTGGTACACAGATAGTCTAGAGGCTGAGAAAGGACAGAGGCTACCTTTTAAAGCAGAAAAGGGTTGTAAAAGGTTGAAAGGAGGGGGTGAAGGTTGTATGGCAGTATTGTTAAAAACATATCCTTCCTGTGGGAAATTCGAATATAACGCGGGCGAAGCGCGGGCGGAAAGCTAGTATTAATATATTTTTTTACTTCCTAATAGGTACTTTTACAAGTCGAAGAGATCGGGCAAGATCTGTCTCCGCCAGCGTTGATTGCGGTAGTGCTGGCAGATGAGGGAGGTTGGAGGGCTTGTGACCTCCTTCTGTGAAGCGGTGATGCTCCAGAAGAAGACGGCCTCGGGTCAGATAGCCTGGCCTGAGGTGCCGCCACGGGTCCCTGGCGGGCGCGACGCAGTTCGCGCCCGTGGAGGTGACCCGGGAGGGACCTCACCCCCGGATGGCCGGGGGGTAACCTCGTAGGAGGTTGGAGGGGGGGAGGTGGCAAGATTCCTCCTCCCCGAGAAGGGTTCCCCTAGCGCACCCAGGGGAGCAAAGGCCGGGGTCCTCAGATGCCTCCCCCTTTTGGGGAGGAGAGCCCCACATAACCACCGGCTCTCCGCAGCCGGGGTACGCAATTCAATGCATTTTACTCAGCGGAACAAAAAAAAAAGGTACTTTTACAAAAAATCCTTAATAATATTATACATCGGAAAGTAAGTTTGTTTGTTTGTTCCGCTTTCACGCCGTAACTACTGAACCGATTGCTTTGAAATTTTGCAGACGTAAAGGTAAAAGTCGGGATTAAATAATATGCTACATTTTATCCCGGAAACATCGACAGATCCCAAGGGATGTGTAATAAAGGCTTCGCTCTAAAACTACTGCACAGATTTTCATGCGGTTTTCATCAATAGATACCTACAGTGATTCTTGAGCGGTATTTTTTATCTCGGATAAACGGATAGTCCCACGGACAACGCGATAAAACCTTCGCGCCATAAACCGACTTCCGCGCATATGTAGCCGTGGGCAAAAGCTATGACCCTTAACCCTCTATAGACCCATGCCGAAATCCACGCGGGCGAAGCCACGGCAGAAAGTTAGTATATTAATATTTATATTAGAAGATATTATAATGTAAGTAAATAGGTACTATCAGTGTATGTTGAGATCCATTATCGTGAACCCCCGTTTTCATTTCATGGACCCCCAATTTTTTGTTTCTTTCACGTAGACCCCTTGCAGGTTCGATATAGACCATTTTGGGAATCACTGATCTTTATCACGATTTATAGATGCGAGACATAAAGCGACAGTATATCACATGTGTATTATTTTTCGTGTACAGTACCTAACAGTTATGCAGAGCCAAATAACGTAATTTTTGAATGAATACATATTTCTCAAAGATCCCATGCAGTTTCTACAATTTTCTAAATCAATACGCGATCCATATTCAGTAAGCCAAGAAGGAATAGCTAGTGAGCAGCGGAGTATGTCTGATCGAATGCCAGCCTGGCTAATGAATGCGCGTGAGACGACTGGCTTTGTAGCTGTAATTTATACTACGATACGTTCTGGTGGCTGGATGAACAGCGGCTGGACTTTATCTGAAGCTTAGCATTAACCGATTCATTCTAGCATTTTCTGAGAGAAATCAATTTTCTTTGTTTTTTTATTATAGACCAAATAGTAGGTTTAAAAATCAAAAGTACAAGAAACACTTAAGTCAAACAAAACAAAATCCGGTTTGAAGGTGTCGCCGTCTCTGAGGTCTCGGGTTCGAGTCCCGGTGTGGGCAGATGTTTTGTGTCATGGTTGTTAATATATATTTCAATTAAAATATTTATATATGTTAATATATGTATGTTTACCCGTTACCCTAGATCCCATAACACTCCCATATGGGCCTAGAGAACCCGGGGGGGTTTTAGTGGGTAGGCCGGTCCTCTTGACCGGAGAGCCCCACACAAGGCCCAAAAAAAAAAAAAGATCCATAACACAAACCTTGTAGGGCTTACTTTGGGCTAGGCTAATTGGTGTAAATGTAAGAAATATATATATATATATATATATATATATATATATATATTATATATATATATATATATATATATTATATATATATAATATATATATATATACGACAGTGACATATAAACATCACCACAACGATCTTACGCTGTTAGCTTATCCAATGCCTTCCTGCGCTTAAAGGTTGATAGAAGCATAATACCTTGTTGGCTTAGTCAACCCACTTACAAGCTGAATCTGAGAGATTCATGACTAGAATTAATAATTCCGTAAAAGACAATTCCTTACAAGCGTAAACAAAAATTCCTCTAAAATGATAGTTGACTTCAAATGGGATGATGGAAAAGCCATCCATTACCAAGGAAAGGTAATTGTTTGATAGATATCGAAAGATATATGTATTTTGATGAGAAGAATTTTTATATAAAGACATTACAGAATCTATCTGATCTTTATGTACGGCAAAGTCTTAGTAAAGTTTTTAATTAGCTATCTACTTAATTGTGAGTGGCCACTCACAATGGGCCTTATAAGGCGGCTCAAAGTCACCCAGAGGGCAATGGAGAGGGCTATGCTCGGAGTTTCTCTGCGTGATCGAATTAGAAATGATGAAATCCGCAGAAGAACCAGGGTCACCGACATAGCCCGAAGAATTGCGAACCTTAAGTGGCAATGGGCGGGGCACATTGCTCGCAGGACTGACGGCCGTTGGGGCGGAAAGGTCCTGGAGTGGCAGGCATATGCTGGACACCGCAACGTTGGTAGGCTTCCCACAAGGTGGACCGACGATTTGATGAAGATCGCGGGAAGGCGCTGGACGCTTGCAGCGCAGGACCGATCTGCGTGGAGATCCTTGGGGGAGGCCTATGTCCAACAGTGGGCGTCTATTGACTGAAATGATGATCTACTTAATAACTTTACTAAATCTATAATTTTAAGACATACCGAAATATGATCCGTAACTTCAAGGGGAATTTTAATCAATACATGCCCTTAATAACAATCCTAACTTTTAATATCTTTATGTGATGATTGAAATAGATAATTTGCACAAGAATTAAGGCTAACAGGATCTGTACTTTGAACAAAAATATACGATATATTATTATCGTTGTTAAAAGAATGCCACTTCATATACAGAGACAAAATCAAAATAAAATTTAATTTACATAAGCTGTTACAGGCACTTATTGACGACATCTATACAATAAAAAACAAACTTTATATTATAAGGAAAAAGAAAGAAAATAACTCTACATCTGTTCGGAGATATATCGTAATTCTGTCTTATGGAAAACTGCTATAGCGGAAGCATCACGTGCCAGTTACATTTTTAAATAATTAGGCGACCCACTTCAATGTATAATAATGTAGTTTTTATAGTTCTACGTAGGAACCTCGTCACAAATCACAGCTGATGTAATCCAAATCTACAAATCGCGGTTTCTAGAACTGTTAAAAACAACGATTACATTAATAGTGAAACGGATGACATGACCTCTTCAAGCATATTAAGCAGATAGGCCTTCTGTTAGCCCGAGAAGCTAATTACCCCTAACTGAGTACAAAACATTGGCCTGATTACTCTATCAACTGTGACAGATCTCAAAACGCCTTGTTTGTACATTAAAACAATCAGGGGTTAAGTAACATGGCATCGTAAGTTCAATGAGGCGTTGACATAACTTTTGTTGCGGTACCACCATTGAATTCGGTATGAAATCTAACAAAAAGTATTGACATAAGCCTGAGGTTGTAACAGACTACTATAAATATTGGAGCCAATAAGAAATTGAAGCGCATTTTCTTAGATAGATAGATAGATAGACAGATAATTTTTTTTATTTGCACATAATTAACAGTTGAAACACAGTATACAAACACAAAATTAAAAGCAGAAACAGAAGAAAAAAAAAATAAATAAAACATGAAAATATATAATGGCAACAATCA
The DNA here is from genome assembly GCA_036419045.1 of Scirpophaga incertulas. Lineage (NCBI taxonomy): Eukaryota > Metazoa > Arthropoda > Insecta > Lepidoptera > Crambidae > Scirpophaga > Scirpophaga incertulas. The sequence continues at coordinate 1,605,471 of CM071639.1, read as the reverse complement.
TGTACAAAACAAAGGAATTGTTTATATTTGCACTGTGTCAGTACTATGGATATGTGTTATAGCGGTGCAAATAGGTAAACAGCTCAGCATACGATTTGCCCATACAGACGAGCAAATCACTGATATTCTGCTGTAACCCTGAGGCCTAAAAAAAGGTATCAAACTGCCAAACGATTTATATGCCAATGTAAAGAATAAAATGAAATAAAAACTAAACAACTAATATGGATACATGTTACGCAGCTGTCAAAATTGAACAGATATACTACTATTAAATACATTTTGAATATCAAAAATCTTAATATATAAGTTATAAATATATATATACATATACATACAGACAAATATATATACTCGCAAATATTCCAATGCACTATAACCAAACACACACGAATCGACTATACTCGAAAATAATCTAATGAAAACCCAGCAGGTAAACCGATTTTTTGTTTTTCTAAAAGATATGATTTGAGAACTTTTTTAAACATGCGTTTCGAGGATGATATACTCAGAGCGTTTCGAGGATGATATTCTTATTGGATGTTCTTGTTTGATCTAACTCAACTTATCTCTCTCTTCTCTCTATTCAACTTCTATTCAGTAGATTTTACGTGAAACAGTAATTAAGATCATCCAATATTACTAGGGATAATTATAAGACAAGAAAAAAGAACAATCAAACAAATTGTTTAACCAGACAACTTTTTACTAGTCTGAAGTCTGTAAGGTTAGCTTAATCACGACAATTTTACGGTTCTGTTGCACAGAGCACAGTTTTCAGCAGCTTTGTGCAACCCCGAGGCAAATTCAGTGTTACGCTCCTATTTTTTCCTTTCTATGCTCTTTTTTGGTCCCTCTTGAAGCATTGCTTGTTCACATTGCAAAAGCAAAGATAATGAAGTTTTTCTTTTATATTCGCAGTTACAATTGAATTTAGTTTATACTTCAGAACACTACCTGTTTCGTTATAAAACATGGAAGCATTGAGAACTGGTATTACCTTCCTTTTTCTGCTTTGGATTCGTTCGTCCTTATGAAACTCTTTTGTTCTTCTTTCATGCTCATCATAAAATTTAATTTCTGCTTCAAAAACATCGTTTACTACCTGTTTGGTTATAACACGTAAAAGCGTTAAGAATTTTTGTTATCTTCCTTTTTCTGCTTTGAAGTATTTTCAAAACCCTTTTATTCCTGTTTCATGGTCTTCATAAAATTATATAAGTATACATGAGTACTAAAGAAGTAGGTACGTAAATAAATAAATATATATTTATTAACTTATGCACGTTATTTAGCGTTGCACATCCGTTCTCATAAAGATTTTCTTGTGTTATGACTAGAGATCGGATAATCGGATGCATATTTACCTAACGTTAATTTTTGGCTCACAAATTATGGAAGCGGCTTTTTAAAATACATTTTGTTAAATAAAAATCCCGGGAAAATACGGGACTGCAAATTTAACGTAGTGATATTGTTTAAAAATTACTAAATTAGCACGTGGTATTTATTTTCAAAAGACCGAGACTCCGGGTTCATTTATACAACTATGCATACGTTCCCCGTGCGATTTATGAATGTACGATTTATTACATGAAGAGTGTTATACGAAAGTTAATGAGCTAGTGAACTAAAACAATAATCAATTAAATAATTGAATAAAAAAACAGAAATGGTGAAAAATGTTATTTAACAAAACAATAAAAAACCGTTTCCATACTTTGTCTTAAACTAACTTTAGGTAAATATGCATCCGATTATCCGATCTCTAGTTATGACGGGCTCTTCCCTATAGTTCAGTTTAATATTTACATTAGTGCTAAGAAGAATACAGTATATAACATAAAATAATATAACATTTTATTTTATTACAAACCAAAAATAAATGCTTAATTAAAAATACATATATCTTACAATCTTAATTCATATTAAGATTGTAAGATATTGTAAGATATACACACACGCATCAGTCATCTTTCAAGATACACCATTGATAGAATGGATCATATTTTCTAATATCTCATAGTAAAATTAGATAAACCAATCTATCTATACTAATATTATAAAAGAAAGATTTGTTTGTTTGTTTGTTTGTTTGTAATGAATAGGCTCCGAAACTACTGCACCGATTTCAAAAATTCTTTCACCTTTGGAAAGCTACATTATCCCCGTGTAACATAAGCTACTTTTTATCCCGGAAAAATCGACAGATTCCACGGGATGCGCAATAAAGGCTTCGCTCAAAAACTACTGCACAGATTTTCATGCGTTTTTCATTAACAGATAGAGTGATTCTTGAGCAAGGTTTTGCGGTATTTTTTATCTCGGAAAAATGGATAGTCCCACGGGAAGCGCGATAAAACCTTCGCGGCATAAACCGACTTCCGCGCATATGTAGCCGTGGGCAAAAGCTATGACCCTTAACCCTCTATAGACCCAATCCCGAAATCCACGCAGGCGAAGCCGCGGGCAGAAAAGAAAGCTAGTATATAATAAATATGAGTATTTTTAACTATATATAGATACTTCCTTGTTTATGTATAGTATCATGTTATATTAACATATTATATTATTAACAAAAATGCCGCTTATGTAGCGTTGATTTCAACCACAGAACTTATAATGAGCTTTGACTTTGTTCGCTTAATTAAACAAAATCCGAAGGTTTTAAAAATGTAGTACGTACTTTCAAACTTAATTCGCTTTGTGGTCTACAAAAGTTTACATCAAGTTCGTGTTGCAAGTAAGTTGCGCTCCGATTTGCGACGCGTGAAAATGTACGCGAGATCGCGAAAAAATGACCCAGTTGCAATATATCAGATCTCTATAGAAACTGTACCAATAGTATTCAGCTGAACAGTTTTGTAACAGTAATTCGTAACTTTGTCATATTATATTTCGCCATATCTATATGTGTTTCACATTATACAGTGTGTTAGGGATCGGACTTCCGATACTTTACCAACGTGTTGTATGTTAAGTTTTATCGACAAAAACCTATACAAATGGGGGTCGCCCTCACCCCTATGAATGAGAGCTATTTTAAAATTTTATTTCTCGTATTTTAAGGAGTTTATTAAATCTTGCTGTTTTACGATTTTATTTGGTCTACATACACAAAAGTGGCCTTATTTCAAAGTTAATGAGCTGTGCTAGCATTTAACAATAAATTTGTTAAGAAATTCTTTACAATAATAAACTAAATCCTTTGATTTAGACGGAAAACTGGGTAAAATTATCTATTTTTTTTTAGTTATTGTCTCTACCTAAAATTCCGGGCCCTAGACATATCATTTTTTTTTGTTTTAATTTATTGGCAATGAGTTGAGCTTGTAAATAAACCTAACATAAGTACCGCTAAATAGGCAAATAGTTAAGAAACGGGTCTAACAAAACAAGTCAAAATTGACAAAAAAACCCTATTAGACTACATAAGAAGGTAATATTTCTATTGTGTGTGAGAGAGAGTGGTACTACTCCGAAACTACTGGACCGCTTTCAAAAATTCTTTCACCTGTGGAAAGCTACATTATCCCCGAGTAATATAGGTTATATTATATTTAAAAAATATTAGGGATCCTTACTAAAACTCCAATAATGTAACCCAAGGTGTAATATAACCCAAGGTGGAAAGCTACATTATCCCCGAGTAATATAGGTTATATTATATTTAAAAAATATTAGGGATCCTTACTAAAACTCCAATAATGTAACCCAAGGTGTAATAATATTATAAATCGAAAAGTGAGTTTGTTTGTTTGTTCCGCTTTCACGCCGTAACTACTGAACCGATTGCTTTGGTATTTTGCAGACATAAAGATAAAAGTCCGGATTAAATAATAGACTGCTTTTTATCTCGGAAAAATCGTCAGATCCCACGGCATGCGCAATAAAGGCTTCGCTCAAAAACTACTGCACAGATTTTCATTCGGTTTTCATCAATAGATAGTGTGATTCTTGAGCAATGTTTTGCGGTATTTATTATCTTGGAAAAACGGATAGTCCCACGGAAGCGCGATAAAACCGACTTCCGCGCATATGTAGCCGTGGGTAAAAGCTATGACCATTAATCCTCTATAGACCCAATCCCGAAATCCACGCGGGCGAAGCCGCGGGCAGAAAGAAAATATTATTAAAGCGAAAATTTGTATGGATGGATGTTTGTTTATCTTTCACGTAATTACTACTAAATGTATTTTAATGATACTTTACAGTAATGTAGCTTATACATCAGAATAACATATAGGCTACAATTTATAAGTATAGTAGCAATCCGCGATTTTTTCCTACTTATTTGACACTTGTAGCCATAGTTTGGACAATTGACACAATATCTTTATTATTAATTGTAGCCTATGTATTAATTTGATATATAAGCTATATTATTGTAAATTGTTCTATTAAACCATTCAGTAGTTTTTACTTAAAAGAGTAACAAACATCCATACATCCATACATACTTTCGCGTTTATAATATTAGTATAGGGAATATAATTGTCTTCATTAAAAATATTCCGTACTAATCTATACTAATATAATAATCTATACTAATATAATAAAGCTGAAGAGTTTGTTTGTTTGTTTGTTTGAACGCGCTAATCTCCGAAACTACTGGTGCGATTTGAATAATTCTTTTTTTGTTGGATAGTCCATTTATCGAGGAAGGCTATAGGCTAAATAACATTACGCTATGACCAATAGGAGCAAAGACAGAGCGGTAAATGTGTAAAAAAACGGGGAAAATTATTCATTTTTGAAGGCTTTCTTTGCGTGCGCTGCGAAAACGGTTCAAGATACACAAAAAATATGTATGAAAGAATTATTCCTCTATACATGATCTAAAAAAAAGTCCGCGACGGCATATGTCTATCTTTTAAGGTTTAGTCACAATGACCGTTTTTATGGTACCAAATTTGGTCGAAATAATTTGTTTAAGTTGTATCAACATAATAATACTAAAAATTCTGCGGAAACTCGACCATTCCGAAAATCCCGCAAGAACGGGAACTATGTGGGAAAAACCAAAAATCTGCCGGAAGTCACTATTCCACGCGGACGAAGTCGCGGGCAAAAGCTAGTAGTTAATATAATAGATATCAGTTCAAACCGATTAATAGTTCAGATAAATAAGAAGAGGGAAATTTCGACTTTGTTTATCGTGCGTAGGTCTCAGCCGAAATCTTATGTGACGTATTAACTTGTTTGAGACTTGAAAGTCCAATGATTTGCAAAATAACTGCTTTTATAACACACTTTGATGGCGTGTTGTAAGAAAGAAATTAAAAGTGAAATTAGTTATGAGGATAAACGTTTTATGTGCGTACTAGCTGGAGTCCGTGACTTCGTCTGCACAGATCATTGAGTATTTCCTGCTTACTTATCAATTACAATATTAATATTATATATTTCTATCAAATTTATTTATATGTATGTCTATCCGTTACCCTAGATCCTATAACACAAGTCTTAATATTTATTTTGTCTAAACTAGTACAGTGGTACCTCGACATACGAGTGCCCCAACATATGAGTTTTTCGAGATACGAGCCGACGAGCAAGTGATTTTATGCTTTTAGTTACGAGCGAAATTCGAAATACGAGTCCGGTTCGGTTCGGTAGTAACACGTAGTCGCGCTATCACGATCAGTTAGCAGCGTGCTTTTGTGAAAACGTGAAAAAAAAACACCCAGAAAAAGTTGTAACAGGTCGTGCATCTGACCTTTTTAATGACACTTGCTAACTCATTTCTGGAACATTCTGAGAGGGAGGAAGAAACAAACCTCCTTGGACATCATTTCTTTTTTCTAAACGGCCTACAGGTGAAAGCGAGAATAATGTAACGAAAAAGGCAAAGACCAGTGAGGCCTATAGCCTTCCTCGATAAATGGACTATCCAACAAAAAAAGAATTATTCAAATCGCACCAGTAGTTTCGGAGATTAGCGCGTTCAAACAAACAAACAAACAAACTCTTCAGCTTTATTATATTAGTATAGATAATCTATGATATTAATTAAAAACAATGAAGTCTGTTAATTTTACTATGTTACTAAGACAAAGTCGCTATCCGCCGTCTGTTTGACCCTATGTATGCTTAGATCTTTAAAACTACGCAACGGACTTTGATGCGGATTTTTTAAATAGATAAAGTGATTCTTAAGGAAGGTTTAAATGTATAATATATGCATAATATAGTAGAGAAACACTGATAAATTTGGAGGTTTCTAATGTGATGTCGTAAATAAGCACGTTTTTTGCGCTTATATTGCAAAAACGCGGGCACCCTACGAGACAGACCAAAATAATGTACTACAGTATTGTCCACCTTAAAAAGTTTAACAAAAAAGTCGGCGATGGTATATGTCTATCTCTTAGGGATAACCCACCATAACCATTTTTTCATTCCACCCTTGCGATGCCGGGGCGGGTCGCTAGTATTATACTAAATATACTTTTTCAGTGGACATGAAAAGAGAGAGAGAGAGAGAGAGAGGAGAGTGGAATAGACACATGTTGCGTCAGCCCAAAAAAATTAAGAACAGGGCAAGAGAAGTGTTTTTTAATAAAATAAATACACATTCCTTAATATAAACATAATAATTGCCCAATATATATATATTTAAATACTCAAGCTGTAAACAGAGAATGAATTTCTAATTGTTTCCCCGTTCACATGGATATAGTTTCACCATCCATTGGATCGGCTTGTAAACAAAAACTTTATAGTCGTGTGAAGCAAACCTTTTCATCGCCCTGCTCTTGAGGGCAAATAAGTAGGCCATATAGCTAGTACGCGTTATTTCCTTATCAAAGCAATTTTTTCCGAATTTTCCCTTCACAATCTATGTTCGTTATGAATTAGCTGGAAGAGATAATATAACTTCGCCTTTGTGTGCTCTCAACTCATTGCCAATAAATTAAAATAAAAAAGATAATTTTACCCAGTTTTCCGTCTAAATCAAAGGATTTTGTTTATTATTGTAAAGAATTTTTTAACAAATTTATTGTTAAATGCTAGCACAGCTCATTAACTTTAAGGCCACTTTTGTGTATGTAGACCAAATAAAATCGTAAAACAGCAAGATTTAATAAACTCCTTAAAATACGAGAAATAAAATTTTAAAATAACTCTCATTCATAGGGGTGAGGGATGCGACCCCCATTTGTATAGGTTTTTGTCGATAAAACTTAACATACAACACGTTGGTAAAGTATCGGAAGTCCGATCCCTAACACACTGTATATAATATACACCGGGTCAAGGTGTCGCCATCTCTTAGGTCCCAGGTTTGAATCCCAAATGCAGATGTATGTGTGATGAATGCGAGCATTTGTACCTTAGTCAAGGATGTTAAAATATATATTTTTATCAAAAATATTTACATATGTATAACATATGTATGTCTGTAACCCTAAATCCCGTATAGAGCTTACTTTGAGTTAGGCTAATTGGTATAAGTATAAGAAATATTTATTACTAGCTTTCTGCCCACGGCTTCGCCCGCATGGATTTCGGGATTGGGTCTATAGAGGGTTAAGGGTCATAGCTTTTCCCCACGGCTACATATGCGCGGAAGTCAGTTTATGGCGCGAAGGTTTTACCGCGCTTCCCGTGGGACTATCCGTTTATCCGAAAATACCGCAAAACCTTACTCAAGAATCACTCTATCTATTGATGAAAACCACATGAAAATCTGTGCAGTAGTTTTAGAGCATCATAACCTTCTTCAAGAATCACTGTCTATTGATGAAAACTGCAGGAAAATCCGAACAGTAGTTTTTAAATAATCTTTATCGCGAGATTTGTCGGTTTTCTGGGATAAATATAGCCTAAAACTTTCCTCGAGAATCACATCATCTATTGATGAATAACACATGAAAAACCATGCATTCGTTTTTGAGCGAAGCCTTTATTGCGCATCCCGTGGGGTCAGTCGATTTTTCCGGGATAAAAAGTAGCCTATGTTACTCTTCATCCCTTCAACTATCTCCACGTAAAAAATCACGTCAATTCGTCGCTCCGTTTTGCCGTGAAAGACGGACAAACAGACAGACACACTTTCCCATTTATAATATTAGTAGGGATTATTTATTATCGCTTATATCACGCCTCCTTATAAAATACGGCCCTTTATAGGGCGTGCGCGGGGATACAGATCCAACGCGTAGAGGCCATTTAAGCGAATTTTAATGAAAGTGTGCTGGAGTGTATCTACTGAGTCTAATCTCTATCTGCACCATAAAAATCCAACCTAAGACAATGCCCAGTTAACTATTAAGAAACTATTGTCATCACTGGTCAAAACATTTGTGGACATTGCATTTCGATTTTGGTGCTAATGAGAACCGGACTATGGAAGAGATTCCCGTCACCTGCCTTCTGAAAACTGAGAGCGTCGGTGGCGCTGTGGTCTCGGCACTGGTTTATGCGCCGCATAGAATCGGGAGGTCCGCGATCTAATCCCCGCCGTGTACCAATGTGTTTTCGTTTCGAATTTCATATGTACATTTATCCGACGCTCCTACGGTGAAGGAAAACATCGTGAGGAAACCTGCGTACATCTGCGAAGCGATTCAAAGGTGTACGTAGTCAACCAACCCGCACTGGGCCAGCGTGGTTGACTAAGGCCTAATCGCCCTAACGTGGTTAGGGTAGGCTCGAGCCCCTCGGTGGGGACGTATATGAGCTGTGATGATGATTATTCATTCATTATTGATGTTCGAAACGAATAAGTTGATTGTTATCAAATAAAAATGTATAACCTACATTATTGTAGTTACGCTCCGTAATAATATTTAACTTTCTCGTTGTATAACACAGACCGGTACGCAGTTGTCAGTGCACCGACGCGGTGAGGTGTTAGACAAGTTTTGGCAATGTTTGTTTCATTAATTTTGCACGGTTCACGGAGCTGTTTTCGATATTATCTTCACACCATTAACAACTGGCGTTAAATTGTAGGCTCTTTATTTTTCTTCTTTCCTTATTGTTTCTTTTTGAATTTTAAGATACTATTCTTTATGCGTGTTTCATTTCTAAACCCACAGCAATATCATGTCGCTAGCATATCTTTTTGTTTCAAGATGCTGTTCTTTTTGCCATACAATATTGTAGTTTGTCGATTCTGCAGCTTGTAGATGCTTGGAACCAAGTTGTCTTTCTTTCCCAACTGAGAGCTGTACCATATCTCTAGCATACCTTATTGTTTCAAGATGCTGTTCTTTTTGCCATACAATATTGTAGTTTGTCGATTCTGCAGCTTGTAGATGCTTGCAACTAAGTTGTCTTTATTTCCCAACTGAGAGCTGTACCATAGCTCTAGCATACCTTATTGTTTCAAGATGCTGTTCTTTTTGCCATACAATATTGTAGTTTGTCGAATCTGCAGCTTGTAGATGCTTGCAACTAAGTTGTCTTTATTTCCCAACTCAGAGCTGTACCATATCTCTAGCATACCTTATTGTTTCAAGATGCTGTTCTTTTTGCCATACAATATTGTAGTTTGTCGAATCTGCAGCTTGTAGATGCTTGCAACTAAGTTGTCTTTATTTCCCAACTCAGAGCTGTACCATATCTCTAGCATACCTTATTGTTTCAAGATGCTGTTCTTTTTGCCATACAATATTGTAGTTTGTCGAATCTGCAGCTTGTAGATGCTTGCAACTAAGTTGTCACTATCTCCCAACTCACAGCTATATCATATCTTTAGCATACCTTATTGTTTTATCATGCTGTTCTTTTCACTATATAATATTGTAGTATTTCGATTCTGCAGCTTGCAGATGCTTGCAACTAAATTGTCTTTATTTCCCAACTCACAGCTGTACCATATCTCTAGCATACCTTATTGTTTCAAGATGCTGTTCTTTTTGCCATACAATATTGTAGTTTGTCGATTCTGCAGCTTGTAGATGCTTGCAACTAAGTTGTCTTTATTTCCCAACTCAGAGCTGTACCATATCTCTAGCATACCTTATTGTTTCAAGATGCTGTTCTTTTTGCCATACAATATTGTAGTTTGTCGATTCTGCAGCTTGTAGATGCTTGCAACTAAGTTGTCTTTATTTCCCAACTCACAGCTGTACCATATCTCTAGCATACCTTATTGTTTCAAGATGCTGTTCTTTTTGCCATACAATATTGTAGTTTGTCGATTCTGCAGCTTATAGATGCTTGCAACTAAGTTGTCACTATTTCCCAATCCACAGCTATGCTATATCATATCATTATAACTTCCGTTATGATTATTGGAACATTTATGTCATAATTATCCATTGCAAAACAATTATATCAAGCGACTTATGTAACCAGACTTTTACTATGACCTAAATATATGTTATGCATTAAATAATCAATTAATCAACATTTGCAATGCAGATGTTAATCAATAGGCGCTATGACATAAAAACTATGTTAAAATTGAATAATTGTGACAAATCACAAAAATTTATTACCAACATTTCTCTCATCTCTGGTGAGTTTTGATTTATGCAGTATTTATTTAGTTCGTGAAGTAATAAAATATACCCTAGATAATATATTAAAATACAAAAGGTACTCTTATGAAACAAAATCCACTAAATGATATTTAGTAGATTTTATGCTTATGTGCTTTTAAGAGTAATTTCAAATGAGACCAATAAGGTCTTTAATGGATCGTACCTTCTGATTAAGTGATGATGACATCCTTACTAAGAATATAAAAGTAAGTCTGTCTATCTGTCTGTCGCACTTTCAAATCAAAACTACTAAACCTATTTGAATAAAATTTGGTAAACAGATCATCGATAGCCTAAGAAAGGATTTAGGCTACTACTTAATGCAAAAACTGGTTATAACTGGCTATAGGGGATAAAAGTTTGTATAAAATGTAATGTCATTTGAAAAGTTACGCTAAAAATTTGCAACTTATTTTTTCAGCTTTTAAATACGACATTTAAAATTTGCAAAAATTCCTAAAGGGGGTAAATATAGGGGATGAACCATTTTGTTTGAATATGCTCAAAAAGTAAAAAATAGTTTATATAGAGATAGTTAGAGATTGAACAATTATTAAAAAAATATATTATTTCTGCATAAGTATGCAGGTTAAATCACGATGTATTCCTTAATCGTAGGAGCGTCAGATAAATGTGCATATGAAATTCAAAAAACAAAGGCACATTTATACATAGCAGGATCGACTCGACCCCGCTAGTCATTCCATTCGTAAACCGGGGCTGAAACTACAGCGCCACAGATTTAATCAAAGAGTGATCTAATTATAAAGTGTTCCTTATTATAGGATAAACCAGTGATAAATTTATGGATTGATGTTAATAGTAATTACATCATAATTTATTCATGAGAAATGATGAACTAAACGTCTTCAGCCTGTCGCCATTATTATTAAATAGATAAGTGTGCCGGAAGTGTCATAAGCGGAGACTGCTCTCGTTATCATGTTAATCTCATGTTACCTCAGCCCTGTCACGATTTGGCTCGATTGGCAATTTCTATTTATTTATTATCTGTTTGTCCTAAAATTCCTATTTCTGAATATGTGTTTGATTAGATATTTTTTTATGTAATAAAGATTTAAAGTTCGTTGAAGTTGTCTTTATCTATACTAATATTATAAAGAGGAAAGATTTGTTGTTGTTTGTTTGTAATGAATAGGCTCCGAAACTGCTGGACCGATTTCAAAAAATTCTTTCACCTTTGAAAGCTACATTATCCCCGAGTAACATAGACTACTTTTTATCCCGGAAAAATCGTCAGATCCCACAGATGCGCAATAAAGTCTTCGCTCAAAACCTACTGCACAGATTTTCATGCGGTTTTCATTAATAAATAGAGTGATTCTTGAGCAAGGTTTTGCGGTATTTTTTATCTCGAAAAAACGGATAGTCCCACGGGAAGCGTAATAAAACCTTCGCGCTATAAACCGACTTCCGCGCATATGTAACTGTGGGCGAAAGCTTTGACCCTTAACCCTCTATAGAGCCAATCCCGAAATCCACGCAGGCGAAGCCGCGGGCAGAAAGCTAGTGTTTAATATTTGATGACTTCAAATTCATAAGTGATAACTTTTTTAAATTCTTAATAGTACAATGTGTGTATTACTGAGATTTGCTGATTCTAGTTGTCATGTGTTTTGCTGAAATAAACGTAATATATGCGGATGCTTTAAAGATTCTTCGTACAATTACGGCCAGGAATACGTTTCGATATTGATAGGTACCTTAATTATTTTCGTGATTTTTTTCTCTCGAAAATCAAAAATCTTTATTTTTTTTATAGGATAGGGCAGCAAACTAGCAAACACATCACCTGATTGTAAGCGATAACCGCTGCCCATAGACACCCGCAACACCAGAGGAGTCACAGATGCGTTACCGGCGTTTTAAATGGGAATATGCTCTTTTCTGAAGGTTTCGATATCGCATCGGTTAGGAAATACTGCAGGCGACAATTCATTCCACAGTGCGTGGCAGAAAAATCCTGAAAAACGCACTGTGGTGGACTGCCAAGCGTCTAGGTCGCGTAGAACGCGAACGCGATTTATATCATCAAATAAAGTTTATTGTCCACTAATTGAAATCTTATAATGTATAACTATTATTAATATATTATAAAAATTAATCATCTAAGTTGAAAAAAACATTGAATTCAATAACAGATCAACAACAAAGCAAACATATTGCATATAGCATTTTGGGGACATATCGAGCATAGTTAAACTTCTGCAATGTATATTTTCAGTCAACCCTGCTGGTCTCTAGAATTACAGATTTGATTCAGAAAAACATCTTAAAGCTATTTTGATTTTGTAAGAATAGAAAACCTAATGTGATATCCTCTACAAACTTGCTTGCATCATAAAAAAATACCCAATGATTTTTCAAATTGAGCTAAATAAATGAGGACAAAGTAGTAAGCACCTATTCGGAAATTGGGAAGAACAAGCGAAAAACTCGGAAAAGTATTTCGACAAATGTTAAAGTATGCAACCGTAGTAATCTGCGCTTCACGTTCGATCGAGTTTCTGACTCTGTAGTTCATATGAAACTCACATACTTAACAGTTATTTTCTTTATTTGCACCAACTCTCATGCTAACACAGTTTTTGTTATCATAACTAATTACCACAAAGCCTATTACCTTGTCAGCTTTCCTCTACTGTACAATAGTGATTTTTTAGTAGCAGTGTTATCTGAACTATAGACAAATACCTTGTCTCAATTGTTATAAGCAAACATCGCTGGAACTTTCTTTCTCACGAAATAACAGTCTTGTGACAGTTATGTTTTCTAGTACCCAATATTATATAAAGATTGATTTAATTATCAAAACAGATTTATTTTAACATGCTAATCCATATTTAGCAAAAGCAAATGAAATATGTGAAAGCGGACGGAAACCCGGTGGAATAAACGAACTGGTCTTCTTAGGAAGAAGAAGTTATTAGTGTCAAATTTAGGAAAATGTTTGTGATATATTAAATCCGTAATATAAATATTCATTGCTGATTTAAATTTCTGCTCATATATAAATGTCGACCTTCAACAAGATGAAGTTGTGTTGGATTCTGTTAGATTACAGAACATATATAGATGTGGTCTGATTAGCGCCATAAGTTCAGCATTCAATTAAGTATTACCTAATCTGTCTAGCCACGTGAAATTCAACAGATTAAATACAATTAAAAACACATTAAATACAAAAACGAAATACAGACTTTGTTCAATAACTCACGCATTAATGTGTTGTAGCACTTTCGAACCGTTAAAAGAAATATGGAACCAATTTTGTAAGAACACGCGAGTCAGTTATAGTAGTTATTAGTCAATTAGTCATCAAACTATAATGTTATAGTGACAGTAATTGTTTGAAACGATAATTCTAAAATATTAACACTAGAAGATATCTTAATCTTATTTAGTCGCTTATTTTAAAATGTAGTAATTGACAGAGATATAATTGAGGTATTTAAACTGAGTGTTGCAAGTAATCTTAGCGTTCAGAAAATGGTTTATGGAAAATGTAATTAAATATACCTGTGCAAGATTCAGCGGCGCTCCTCCAGGTGGCGTAGTCACCTGGCTGGCGACCAAAGACGCCAATGCTACTCTCTGACTTCCTGACATTGCTCTTATTATTGGTAGGATCTGAGCGAATTTTCCCACATGATCCTTCCTCTCCAATGCCCTTAAAACAGCATCCTTTATCATGCTTTCCTTCGACCGCAATTTATAGGAGGGCTTATAAGCCACCGTCCTTCTTGTAGTGGTCTCAAAATATTCTTTAATATCCCCTAGACCTTCCTCGTATGAATCCAAATTGTATTGTGGTCTATGTGAATTGGTAACTCCTGATGGCTTCACTATCCTCACGGGAGGTTTCACGAAAGTCTGGTAGTGGCGCGATTCCTGCGCTATCATCACTTCGTCCGAATCACGTCCATCGTTGAAATCGAAGTCCTTTTCGTTGTCCTCGCCCAACGAATTCGTAGCAAAAGCTACCACGACAAGGCACCCTAACAGACCTTTGAGCGTCATTATAAAATCCTAGTTCAACGTCATAAAATCGAATGTTTATTCATTATTTAAATACGTTAGTGTTCTATTAAAACGATACACTTATCTCACATGCGTAGGAAATAAAGGATTGAAAAAAGCGCGCATATTTTCCGCTGCGCCTGAGTGGAGCGTTATGCGCGCGCCGCTTTCCTCGGCCGAGCGTGGAGTGAGCTCCGCGTGCACATGAGTACACTCTCATCTCTCATGTTTGCAGGTGTCAGATTGTGCCGGAACTCGCGACTTTCTCCGCGGGTCAGGTGATCGGTCACATTCTGATAAGATCTGTTCATCACCAGTCAACAAAAGGCCCTAACGCGAAAAACGGACGGACAAAGATGCCAGTGAACCACCGTTCGTTGTCGAGTTCACATGTACAATCTATATTCAACCTTTCATTTGATGATTTACAGTTCAAATTCGTACTTTTGCTAAGTGTTGTTAGTTGTAAGTAATCGATGAGAGAATAATTTTGCATGCTTTTAATGCTTTCGCGGCTAAACGATCTCTGTTATAACTTAGCATTGTTGAGCATTATTACGAAACTTACTCCATAGACGAACGTGATTCGGCGTATTACTTTGAAAGAAGTTTTACCATAAGATAGTGCTATAATATGTTTTTCTTATAACAAGTCATGAATAAGTAACGACGATAAAAACTTTACTTATTTTTTTATTTGATACACAAAATAGAATAGAATAGATTGATTGATGCATACTCGTATTTCTTATACAATACTTTGTTGAACTCTTGCAGCGGAAAATGTTCGCAAAAGGAATCAATAATTTTAAACAATGTGAGAAAATCCACGATTTTTATTACGACATGATGATTTATTGCGAAAAGTATATTTTTGATTTTTTATTGGTAAACATAAAACCATCCTTTTGTGAGCAATTCCAATCACTGAGCTACGACCCTTTCACACTTCTGCAGTGCACACAACTTTTGGTTTGTACTGGGTTATTGTTTTAAGAAAATTTAATTTTTGTTTCTTTGTGTTCCTATGTTTGTGTGTGATGAAGATGTTTTGTAAATAAAGATGTTATCTATCTATCAAAGGTTTTATTTATTGTAAATTAGGACTATCGGCAATTGTTATATTACATCTAAATATTACAAATGCTTAAGCTATAGAATATAACAATTTTTAAGGCACATTTACACTAGTAAAAAAAATCGCAAAAAGAAAATAACATAAAACAACTCGGTTGATTATCATGTATCGGTTAATGGCAAGACGAATCCGAACCGAAAAAACCAAAAAAATAAAAATAAAGTAAAATTTAAAAAAGATCATGGCGCCCTCATCAACTCTGTTACTCTTTTTACAAGCTTTTATATTAGCTTCACTTGTAACTATGTAAGAAAATCTTGGAATTTTAATTTGACCCAATTCCCGGTCTCCGATTGAGCTGAAATTTTGCATGCACGTGTAAGTCGGATGACAATGCAAGGATATGTGTGTGACGTCATTCTAAATCTAACATGGCGGCATTAACAAAGATGGCGGATCAATTATTTTTAATGTACCCCTACAATATGGATATCAAATGAAAGGGCTTGCAAAGAACACCTCGATAAATAATGTGACGTCACTCTTAATCCAATATGGCGGACTTTCCCAAGATTGCGGAACAATTATTTATAATGCACCCCTACAATATGGGTATCAAATGAAAGGGTTTGCTAAGCTTCGTTTTTTAGTCGGAAAATAATTTAAAAGGATTTTTTTTATTCAGTACTAGCTTTTATTAAATGCGCTAAAAAGAACAAAATTAACTTTTACATATAAACGCTTGTCGTTAAAAGTATTCTATGGGTAAGTAAATCTCGCGACAAACTTTTATATGTAACTAGCGACCGCACGGCTTCGCACGGGTGCAGTGAAAAATGGTTATGGTGGGTTATCCCTAAGAGATAGACATATACCATCGCGGACTTTTTTGTGGATTTTTAAGTTGTACAATACTGTAGTACATTATTTTGGTCTATCTCGTAGGGTTCAGCCAGCGTTTGCAATATAAGCGCAAAAAACGTGCTTATTTACGATATCACATTAGAAAACTTTAAATTTATCAGTGTTTCTCTACTATATTATGCATTTGTTATACATACAAACCTTCCTTAAGAATCACTCTATCTATTAAAAAAAACCGCGTCAAAATCCGTTGCGTATTTTAAAGATCTAAGCATACATAGGACATACAGCGAAAGCGACTTTGTTTTATACTATGTATTGATGATAGCTTATTTTGTTCTTTTTAGCGCATTTATAAAAAAAAATCATTTTATGGAGAAAATTAAAATAAAGGTTTAAAAGCTATTAATTCTAAAATAAGTAATTATCTACTATATGTATCTTATAATAATCACACAACTTATAACATTATTTTATTCAGCCATGTTTGGTTACCACATAATTCATGTACATGTAATATGTATGTAAGCCAGCGTGGCCAGACGACCCGATTTTGGTGGAAAGTCCGAAAAATGTTTTAACTTACATTCACTTTTTGCTCGTGTTAACCCCAAAACGAAGTCACTCGAAACTCAGACAAAGGGTTTTGTTCTCGCTGTACGAGTATGTCTGCAATTCGTTTACGTTAAAAGGAAATGCGTTTTTTTCCGTTTACAATTCATACATATATAAATCTTACTGATATAAAATTTGTTTATAGTGAAGTTTAATAAAATTCATATATATGAATGCCCGATTTTGATAAGAAGTTTAACAATATTTTGAACACATTGATCCTGATTTTAAAAAATCTTAACCTTTATTTTTATACTATTCGATAGTGTCGCTAATAAGGAGCACATACTGGAATGGTATACGGCAATATTAAGAAGTCAGCTCGTTTTTAACAAAATACTTTTTATTATAAGCTTCTTAAACTTTAGTCTTGTAATTAAAAATTAATCTGCATCGCGACCTCTTCTGAAGAGCAGTTCCTCTCACTACAAGTTTGATCTGTAGATCACAGCAGTCGAGCCGCCTTGATATATGTGGAGTCTGACATTACCAATGTGCCATCAAGAGGGTTTCAGCACTCAGTTTTTCTTTCCTGAGGAAAAAAAATGCAATTAGTTGTGAGGCAACTTGTATCGGAGGTTGGGTTCAGACTGTGTATCTGAAGCCGGCTTCCAACTGACGACTCTGTAATGATACAGGGAGAAAAAAAATGCAGATTTTCTTGCTGGTTCTTTCCAGTATAAGGTCTCCCGCCGTAGACTTGTGAACCAATGGCGTAGCATCTTTGACATTCAAAAGTGATTGTAAAGTCCTATTTGAAGAACAAATTTTTGATTTGATTTGGCAAGACAAAATTCGCCAATGCATTTTCCTTCTAAGCTTAAGAAAAGACACATCTTGCAAATTTCTTACTGTAAATCGTAAAACAAACCTTTGAAAGCAAACCGCCATTAAAGTTTTGCATAAGTTTCATTTTGTAATGTAACAAACTATTTAGCTAAATTCAATAAATGATAAATGATTGCATATCCACTGCAATAGCTGGAATTACAATGGCGTCTTACTTTCGTGGCGACCGCAACCTGCGCCTGCGCGAACCCGTCTCTTTAAGCAACGTCGGCATTGTTTGTTATACTGACCTACAGGCTGCTCTATTTTACGTTGCATTTATTTTGAATACAAATATTTGTGATTCATAAATATGATCTTATTTCAAAATCAGGTCTACAATTATTGTTCACCACGGATTTTTAATTACAGACTTTGTCGAAGGAATATTTAGAGGATTTTGTGTCTTTAATGTCTTTCAGCATGTTTCTCCGACTTTGAGTCTGCTGATGAACCGTACCGTAAGCTGTCATGTCGCACATGCATACGCCATAACGATATTTTTGTTTGAAAGACGTTTTGGAATTAGTCTAAAGCAGCCATCTGTATCGTTCGGCCTGTTTCAGTTGTCTTAGAGTCACTTCCAGTCTATATTTGCTCTTCAAGTAAAAATTAAAATAAATGTGACATTCTAGATTACAGCCACATTAATATTATTAGGGTTAGTTTGACACTACTGTTTGGTGTAACTGGTCACTTTATGACTGACTAGCTTTCTGCCGCGCTTCGCCCGCGTGGATTTCGGGATTGGGTGTATAGAGGGTTAAGGGTCATAGCTTTTGCCCACGGCTACATATACGCGGAAGTCGGTTTATGGTGCGAAGATTTTATCGCGCTTCCCGTGGGACTATCCGTTTTTCCGAGATAAAAAATGCCGCAAAACTCCTCAAGAATCACTCTATCTATTGATGAAAACCGCATAAAAATCTGTGCAGTAGTTTTTGAGCGAAGCCTTTATTGCGCATCCCGTGGGATCTGTCGATTTTTCCGGGAATAAAAGTAGCCTATGTTACTCGGGGAGAATGTAGCTTTCCAAAGGTGAAAGAATTTTTGAAATCGGTCCAGTAGTTTAAGCGTGAAGAGGTAACAAACAAACAAACAAACAAACAAATAAACAAACAACAAACAAACACACCACTTTCGCATTTATAATATTAGTTGGGATAATTCTGGTCTCTAGGTACAAAAACAACGTAGAATCACTTTTTTCTGGATGTCGTGCTTCGGATTCGGTACCGCAAATCTGTATTTGTGATTGTAAAACCGAAGAAGAAAAGTTGATTCAGAAACTGTTGAAAAGATAACTTATTGTAATAGTATATACAAAACATCCTGTATAGCTCAACAGTGTAATAAACGAGAATACTTCAATCATAAAGAAAGTAGCAAGTTATATCGACGAACCACAAGCTTTTAATAACAACAACAATTTCCTTTTTGAGCCTATGGAATTATTCATTCTCGACTTTATATGCAGAGGAATGACATTCTTGCAAATCGTGAATTGAGAAATGTACAATAGGAATTATTTAATGGATGAGAAGAAGTAAATTACATTTTGTCGTAATGTAATGATGACGCGAAATATTTTAACAATGGTGTAACACTTGACGGACTTAATATCATTCAAGTATGCTATGATTGTATTAAATAAATTATTACATACATTATGTAAGTATGTATATAAAATTAAACTAAATGTATCTTTTCATAAGTAACTTTTCGATGTAGTGTCACGTTTGTCGTACCCAAATGCCTGCAAAAACTGAGAAACAAGTATGAGATAAATAACGAGGATAAATCTTCAAAAAGCATTTGGATAAGTAAATTTCACTTAGTTGAGAATAGAATAGATAAAAGAGTATAAGAGAGTATCGGGTGCGGGTCAGACAATCTCCTCATGGTGCACCCTGGGCAACGTTTTTTGACGGCTAATAGTCTGACAGAGGGCTCCCCGAGAGGGGAAGCGTGGGATGGCCGATACAACCTGGCGGCCGCTTGAAGCGGCTAGTGGCGAACGGGCGAATCCCTCCTTCTTCTTTAAGAGCGGGTGGTTGTCGTCCAGGGGACCCATTTCGGGTCGCCGGATGGCCGAAGCACAGCCCAGATCGCCACAGGATCAAAGAAGTTTTCACAGTCCACAAACACCAAGCATAGTAGCAGGTTAAACTCCTCAGTTACCTGTACAACATGCAGTTTTATTAAGTATTCCCATATATGGTCTATGGAGCTATAGATTTTTCGAAATCTGTCTCGTTTGAAAGGTTATAAATCGTCAAACCTGCACGTAAAAGTATCCGGGATAACTCTCATGCGTAAGATAATCTAAGTCAGAAACGTGATGAGTTCTTTCCCCTTTTTATATAAAAAAGCCATCAGGTCATTTGCTATTGTTTTGGAGATTTACCATTGACTGCTCTACTTCAACTTAGTCAACAGACTGTCCATGACAGATCTCTTGCCTAAACTTTGAAACCTTCATTTTGTTATATAATCTCTTTAATACTTTCAGTTTTAGGTTTTGAGATATTAGCTTTGCTAGATGTTAGCTGGACTAATTAGCTAGATGTGTATCAAAAGATCCAATCTGGAGTTGATCCTAAAATCGAGTTTTAATGTTATTCCAGTACAGAGCTTTATTTAGTGAAATTCACAAGGGTTTTATTGTAATGAGTTCCTGACATCTTTTGACCGCAAGACAATTTTGCATTTACAGTATAACAGTAATTTTATTCAAATTTATAAATCCCCGTCAAACATATATCCGGTACAACCATCGGGTAGATTTTCACCCGATACTACACGGCGATCTTGAGCAGCCGAGACACTAGACCACGCGCTCAACTTGCGTCGACTCTCATTGACCCGACCCTAACGACCCCGGAACGGCGCCGGTGTCGCCAGCAGGCAAGGTGTCGAACCTTCCACGGGATGGACCACGCCCCTTCCGTGGCCGGGGGGCGTCGTCGGTGGAGGAGACCGGGGGAGGTAGTAGCCTCCCCCGAGGAGGGCTCCCCTCTAGGCAGGGGAGCGGAGGCTGGGGGTTCCCGGAAGTCGCTTGATGTTCCCGGGGGCTCCCTACATGCCTGAGGAAGGCCATCCCTGAGGTTTTTAGTGGGTAGGCCTCCCCCTTCTGGGGAGGAGAGCCCCACATAACCGCCGGCTCGCCACAGCCGGGGTATGCAATTTAATGCAATTTCCTCAGGGGAACAAAAAAAAAAAAAAAAGATGTCGAACCTTCCATTCGTACACCTTCCACAAACACACTCACAGTAAAGCTGAACATCTTGGCTTCAGCATAGGTCCTTCACAAAAAAAGCAAATTTATAAAACAAACCATTTAAATAAAACAATGGCGTTAATTCTGTTGTAGTACATTAAACTAAACTAAATTAGTAATTCAAAAAAGATATTTTCTTGTCACTCACGCTTAATTTAACGCAACTAAATTCACAACTATTCTATGTTTAATCTTTCTTTTATATATAAAAATGAATCGCAAAATGTGTTGGTAAGCTCATAACTCAACAACGCCTGGACCAATTTGGCCAGTTCTTTTTTATTAATGTTCGTTGAAGTTCAAGGAGGGTTTTTACAATGAGGAAAATTCGAATAATTATCGGAAATACCCTAAAAACAGCCCTTTTATTTTCCCATGCAAACGTTTTCTAACTAAAACGTACAGTCGAATTGAGCTTTATTGTTATTTTTAAAGTTCATATTGCAAGCACTCACTGTTGTCTAAGCAATGAAGGTGTGTTCCTAACATCAAAGAGTCAATTTGCGCTTTATTAACGCTACATATAGTTAAAAATTCAATCATATCTATCAAAACCATGTGCGTGCGTGCGTTGGAGCAACGAATACATCGTTGGAGGATTTAATGTCACGTTCCAAAATTGAATAGCCACAAAATGTAATAGGTCATTTAGACTTTTTTTGCGATTTGGTTGGCTATGCGACATTATCTATAAAACAATTAGGAACAAAAAAGTGCCAGTGTACAAATCTTTTTGACAGGACGAAGTCTGTCGGGTCCGCTAGTATTTTCATAATAATAAACAGACATACAATTAAAAACTAAAATTACTGTGTAAACTAAAATGACCCAAGTCTCAAATCTCGAACAATAGAATGGAATCATTAAATTGACTAACCACTGATTACATTCCTGTCAAGCTATATCTAGTTGGTGGTTTTCTGAATAGGAAATCGTCGTTTAACAATACCAAACTTAACTCTAGTTTGCTTTAGTAGAACTGGCATCAACGTGGTTTTTTCAAACCTCATGGGTTAGTTAGAATCCTGAGCATATCCACATCGACGAGCTTCACCTACTGCAATCATTGATTGTGACCAAACGGTAATAATTGTAGTACACATGAGTATACTACCCTTGTAAGAACCTGCCTTAGTATGAACTAAACCTTGTGTCGATAGCACACCATTGCGAAATCGTGGCAGCGAAACCGCTGATGGATTCGCTCTCGTTGTATTTCGTACGGCGACTTTAAATCTAACAAACTTGCTTTAATGGACGGAGGTAATCGTTCGGACGCCGACTACACTACATTTTTTATGCTCTCAGGAGAAAGAGGCTGAGAATCCTCACAAGGAGTACAAAATGTACCCAGATTACTACCGCAGCGGTAAGTGCTACATCGGTGATTACATCGAACTCCATACCAGCCGCAGCGGCCTTACTGGTATGGCCTACCGACTAAGGTCAGTGTTAGTTCAGTTTCAGCAACGTTATGTGGGTGACTGCCCTCTCAAGAGAGGGGGCGATACAGCGTTTGCCATATGCGCCTAACGAGGCGCGGGAAACCGAAGTGACGCCGACTTTTATCATGCGGGGGAATTACATTTCTACGTTTGCAGTTTTGTTTAAGTGAAGGTCAGATGCAACGCACGAAAGGGACAGCGCCCCGAGCAAGTCAGATTGAGATCACATGCCTTGCATCAGACGACGCACGCGAATCATTCAGTGATTTCGTTTTTACAGTTCCGTGGTAAAACTGCAATGGAACACTTATTAAAAGATGAAAATTAGAAAATTTGACTTGACTAGGACTGTTACAATAATACACATAATGTTTGTAAATCACTATAATCGTAATAAAATAATTCATTCACACTTAACATAAGTCAGGTCTTAGAATGCGATACTAAAACTAAAATTTTAAGACTAGAAAGGATTATTGAACTGAGACACGAAAATTTTGAAGATTCGAACGATGCAGTAACAGGAAAGAAATTGGAAATATTTGCATTATCATTCAAAATATTAGCACCATTGTGATCACTCCAAGTGTAAAATGTGCAGTTAACAAACATAAATTATATTTAAAAAAAAACAAGATTATAAACTCATAAAGACGTTTGCAAAACAGTGCGTAGAAATCTTAGCTTTCACACTGAAACAGTACAGAATCGTACTAATAATTTTCTGCAAAAAATACTTAACACTGTTGGAACCAAGAAATAATATATGCCAAATTTATATGTATATACATAAAACAGTTCTTTATATTTTTCAATCATACTTCTAAAATCTACATATTTATGTACAAACAATAATGATTAACTTCACACCGTCAATACTGTTATAAATTATAAACACTCGTATATACAAAACATCAAGGTGATATAAGTTGCAGAATTTCAATTTGATTGAAATCAGAACTTAAGATCTAAACATTTCAGGAGCACTCTTGTGCCAGCAAATATGTTATTACAAAAATTGCAAAGTGCCAGTGTAATAATAAAAAACTGTCTCTTTAGAAAGAAAAACAACAACCACTGATTTAAAATCAGGACTCTATTCAGCTCGAACAGAGGAGCTAGAGAGGATTTCTTATAATTTAAAATCAAAATTCCTCTTATCTTTTAGATGTCACATTCGAATTCTGACACTCTTTTATTCCTCCCATCTGGATTCATTTGGAAATGGTTCTCTCTCGTCCCTATCCTGGGAAAGCCATTAAAACTATTCCGGCTGACTATTGGATTTTCTCTCTCCCTTTCTCTATGAAAGCTTGCGGTGGACAGTTTCCCATCTTTTCTCTCAGTAAAGTTAGGATCACTGAAGTTGTTTTCCTTGAAATTCCTTTCATTGAAGTCTGTATCGGTGAAGTTTTTGTCGTTGAAGTTGCGTTCGTTGAATTCACCATCAGAGAAGTTTCGGTCGTTGAACGGCACGTCCCGGATGCCGAATCCGCCCATACGGGGGGTGCCGATGCCGAACTTGTTTCGGAGTTCTTCGTCTCGGAAGCTAAACGCTCGATTGTCCTGCTTCGGCGTACTCTTTGTCAACCTGCAATAAATTTGGACATTATTACTATAAATCAAATTACACTATTTTGGATCATTCTGATATTAATAAAGAACGGCTCTTTCCAAATCAATCAAATGAGTCTTGCCAGCACTGCCCCAAAAACATACTCAATATGTAAGTATACTCTAACAGAGAGCATTATAAGAAGAAAAATGAGATACTTGTGATTGGCGGCAAAGTTGTTTAAAAACAAAAATCAGTTTAAGTGATATTATGCTGATACGGTATTTATGTGGTCTCTCTACTGGAGATTCTCATCCAATATCACATCAAGGTATTTAATGCTCGGCACTCGAAGTAGGTACGGAAAATAACAATTGGTGTGGATATTTTAATTACATGGATACTCATGCAGTGGAAGAGTTAAATTAGATTTTGGACTACTGCCTTTTGTTTTACTGAAACATAAACATTTGGTTTTTTCTAAATTAATAGAGAGTAAATTTTCCTCCAACTAGGTAACAACGCCACATAGCCTCACTGCAGCGGTATTCGCGACATTATCCCATGTTTTCCAAGAAATAAAATTACAGTGTCATCCGCAAAGTTTATAGTACTGGCTCTAAGAATGCTCATTTCAGAGAGACCATTAACGTACGTGCAATACTCCTTGCATGTCTGTTCCTGAACTTTATATGAAGTCTTGGAAAAGATGCAATGGTCTTTAGCCGTTTTCATATCGATTATGCACCCCAAGCTATAACTCAGTGTAATATGAAATGAAAAGGAATGCAATTGGTTTGGTAGGAAAACAAAGTAATTGTAATGCATACAATTAACACGTTGAACGCTTTATGGCCCACCGGTGAGCCTAGTGTACTGTTCCGTTTGAGCTATGCCGAAATCATAAAATCGCATATTTTTGTCAACTTCAGATTTTCATCTCAAAGTTTATAAAATGCGGAAATATGTATAAAAAATGAAAATTATCGATTTTTACCGTTCAGTTTTCGTGATATAACAAAAGGCTCACCGGTGGGTCCCGTGGCCTCTTATAACAGAATACTGAATTTCCGTTGGCGGGCGCCACGGGGGCACGCCGTCGCCCACCCGCCCGCGCCCGCGCTTGCGTCGCTCAATTGCAGTTGCAGCCAGCTAGGATCGCGCGTTGCGTCATCGTACATAAACGTTACACTTCTAATGCGAATATGGATGATTTCGAAAACATTGTGTTAACTCAAGAGGATATATTTAAGACGACCCTTACAATGTCAAAAAAATCTTACAAGCTTTTGTAGTATTTGATGACCACGCCATCCGGTTATGCAATAGGGCTACACGGCTCATTTCTATGTACGTTTTGTATGATAACTTCAATCTGTGGCTTGTAGCAAGCGTGTTCGTTGGAGCCATCGCACGGCTCACAGATGACCCCCGTGGCCTGAACGGCACAGTATGAAAAGGCTCAGTGGTGAGCCCTGCGGCCTGTACGTAAAATCTATATTTTTCATACGGCGTTCAACGTGTTAAATAAGACAGTGAAAATTAGATAAGACAAGATACTTACTCCCTTAAACACCTCCGATCCCGATCGTACTCAGCAGACAATCCATCGTCATCATTAATAATCGCCGATGGATCGCTATACACGGAGGAGTCTTGGTAGAAAGAGTCAAGGTCGACATATGTTTCGCTGGGCTCAGCGCGTAGCAACTCGGCGAGTGTAGCTTTCAGTTCCGAAAAAGGGGGTCGCTGCGAGGGGTCGGCCGCCCAGCACGCGTGCATCGCGCGGTACAGCCGCGGCGCGCAGTGCGCCGGCCGCGCCGGCCGCAGCCCTGCGGCGACTGCGCCTGCGACCTGCCGCCCTGACATCGTCGCGTATGGCGTCGATCCTGTAAACCACATAACTATAAGCTGGAATTGGAGCAAGCATGTCTGAACCTATCTATATATTCGTGGATGTATGATAGAAGAAATTCACAGGAATGATACATCTGTAAATATATAAAACCTGAAGCCAATCTTGTAAAAACTGTGATTCCATTTCCGTTTTCCATGATCCATGATTCGTGAAGATAAATGTGATAATATTTGGGAATATTTCATTAATTCCTGAGTTTAGGTTCTCACCAAGAGAGTTGAGAAAACTTTCCATCTTAGCAGGGTTGTCGTTAGTGCAGGAGTGGGTCCTGCTTAGCTTTTTATATATAATATGGAGCTCTTTATATTAATGAAAATTGTTCTAAGTTGGTTCTCTTCTGCATTCTAATCTCTCTGGCAGTAGTATCTTTGGCAGTACTATGTCTTAGCGGTATAATTTTCTAATTTTCTTCCAATGCAAGTAAATATAGAGCTATCAGAAGAGTTTCGAATACCTCATTTTCAAAGATATTTGAAAGAGACGAATAGGTATTAAATGTAGCGTTATGAAGCGTCAGAAACATACGATCCCGATGTTTGGAGCAAGTGAAAGAGTTTGTGTATCTGTGATTTATATTTACAAGATATGATAAGTACGAGTCTGACATTGAACAAAGAGTAATAGCAGTAAACAAAGTGAATTGATCATACAGGATGCTAGTCACTAGCTTATGTATAAGAGTGAATGCTGGGTGTACCAAAACAAGGATATAAGCAAGATCAATGTAGTGGAAATGAGAGGAAAAGCTGGAACGACATTGAAGGATAAATTACGAAACATTTTTATAAGGGAAATATCTGGGCTGAACGAAGGTGTAGTGATCGAGAAGGGAACGTTATATAGTTTGAACAAATAGAAATGATGAACGACTGACGAAAAAAGTGTATCATAGAAGCAAATTTGAATAGGCTAAATTAAATGAATAAATAATTCTTATACAAACTCCAATTAGCTTAGCCCAAAGTAAGCTCTGTAAAAGGCTTGTGTTGTAGGGTCTAGGGTAACGGATAGATATACATACATTATACATATATAAATAGAAATATATATAACAACCATGACTAAAGTTCAAATGTTCTCATTCATCATACAAACAGCTGCTCCCACGGGGACTCGAACCCGGGACCTCAGAGATGGCGACACCTTGAAACTGGTATACCAACCACTCCACTACGATGGTCGTCAAAGGATAACTTAAGCAAACATACCTGGACCAAGTATATGATACTAGCTTTCTGCCCGCAGCTTCGCCCGCGTGGATATCGGGATTGGGTCTATAGAACGTTAAGGGTCATAGCTTTTGCCCACGGCTACATATGCGCGGAAGTCGGTTTATGGCGCGAAGGTTTTATCGCGCTTCCCGTGGGACAATCCGTATTTCCGAGATAAAAATACCGCAAAACCTTGCTCAAGAATCACTCTATCTATTGATGAAAACCGCATGAAAATCTGTGCAGTAGTTTTTAAGCGAAGCCTTTATTGCGCATCCCGTAGAATCTGTCGATTTTTCCGGGATAAAAAGTAGCCTATGTTACTCTTCATCCCTTCAACTATCTCTACGTAAAAATCACGTTAATTCGTCGCTCCGTTTTGCCGTGAAAGACGGACAAACAGACAGACACACATTCCCATTTATAATATTAGTATGGATATTGATAAAAGGCCAAGTCCGAAACTGACGAGAGAAAGTATTCATGAAAGTCGAGTAAGCTATGTTTGGATCATAGCAAGTGGAAAACTGTGATCTGTGCCTAGTGCCATGGGAAAGAGGCTCGAGTAAACATGTATTTTTCTACATTCACATTCTTTTGTTTTGTAGGATAGGGCAGCAAATGAGCAAACGGTAAGCAACAACACCAGAGGAGTCAGATGCGTTTCCGGCCTTATTCTTATTCACATACAATATATATTCCAGTCAATACTTAGCTTAACTGAATTAAGAATTTTAATAATTTGTAGAAAAGAAAAATATAAATTTAATCCAAAATCAAATAATATTTATTCAAATTAGATCTCCACAGATAGAACTTGCTGATGTCAAAAAATAATTTGAAACTGAAAGTGACTTATGTATTGGCGAATAAATAAATACTCCTAAATTGTTTGACAATTAGGAGAAGCTTTTTGAGAATAAAAAACAAAAGACCCTGAGGGTCTATTTATGTATGAAAATCAATTACTTTATGAACTGTAAAAAAAATGTAAATCATGTGTATTAATACGTTTTATTTCAATTCTACAAAAAAAAATACATATCTTGGGGTTTGTCTAATATACTCATATATACACACAAAATAAGTAAATAATAATATAAAGTAAATAGTTTTATTCAGTGTATTGCCGATCACTGCGAACATTCTTACCTTAGTTATAGTTGCTAATATATATTTCTATTATAAATATTTAAATATGTATACTATCGTACATTTATCCATTACCCTAGATCCCATAATGCAAAGGTAGGAGAAGGCGGGCAGACGCAAGTGCTCGCCTAATGACGACTGGCTATCGCGTACGTCGTGGTGATGTCTCTGCATCTGGGGGACTGTCCAACTGTTCTCGGACAGTACGACGAGTAGGTGGAGCGGGCCTCGGAGCACATGGCGGTAGAATCGCGAAAGTGCACCCCGCCATATGCCCCGCATGGTCCTAGAGAACTCTGGGGGGTTTTAGTGGGTCCTCTCAGACATATAGATCCCATAACGCAAGCCTTACAGTGCTTACTTTGGGCTAGGCTAAATGGCGTGAGGTCGCCGGCGGGCGCGAGAAAGGCGACGGATACGGCGACCCGGAATGGACCACGCCCTTCCGTGACCGGGGGGCGTCGTCGGTGGAGGAGATTGGGATTGGAGTGTAAGTGTAAGAAATATTTATAAATTTTTTTAATTAACTAATAGAAAATCCGTCATCTATACTAATATTATAAAGAGGAAAGATTTGTTTGTTTGTTTGTAATGAATAGGCTCCGAAACTACCGGACCGATTTCAAAAATTCTTTCACCTTTGGAAAGCTACATTATCCCCGAATAACATAGGCTACTTTTTATCCCGCAAAAATTGTCAGATCCCACGGGATGCGCAATAAAGGCTTCGCTCAAAAACTACTGCGCAGATTTTCATGCGGTTGTCATCAATAGATAGAGTGATTCTTGAACAAGGTTTTGCGGTATATTTTATCTCGGGAAAACGGATAGTCCCACGGGAGGCGTGATAAAACCTTCGCGCCATAAACCGACTTTAACGGATATGACGCCGTGGGCAAAAGCTTAACCCTTTATACACCCACTCCCGAAACCCACGCAGGCGAAGCCGCAAGCAGAAAGCTAGTAATTGAATAAAGTTAGAATAAGTAGTCACCCAGCGTAACGATCTCCCACAGCAGAATGCCGAACGCCCACACGTCGGAGTGGTGGCTGTAGGCGTTGTAGAGCAGCGCTTCGGGCGCCATCCAGCGCACGGGCAGCGCCGAGCGCGCGGCGCGCGACGCCTCGCCCGCGCTGCGCGACATGCCGAAGTCCGCGATCTTGCACAGCTTGTTGTGGTCGACCAGCACGTTGCGCGCGGCCAGGTCGCGGTGGACGATCTGGGGATTCGTGTGAAAAATTTATCAGTTCACTACGACACATTTTAGTCCCTTCATTTTGCTGTGCCATATATAATATTATAATTCTATGTTTGTATCTATAGATGTATTCAATTTGTCAAAACGCATATTTAAATTGGAATTGTTAAGAATATTGCATGATAATTCAAACAATAACATCTAGTCATATGTATGTGTTTAAAATTAATTGGTTAAATTATGTTTATTTATGATAATATAATAAATAAAACAAATTAGTTGCTGTTTATGGTGTATATATATGTATGTGTGTGTGCCGAGGTCAATTCTAGCGCACTATTTTTTTTTTAATCTTTTATTTATTTATTTATTTATTCCATACGGTGGCAGACGAGCAAATGGCCCACCTGATGGTAAGTGGTAACCATCGCTCATGGACATCTGCAGTGCCAGGGGCACAGCTGAGCCGCTGACTACCTGGAGAGAAATACTCTTTTTAAGCCTCGTTTGAAGTTAGACATATCGTAGCGCTCAGGAAACACCGCAGCTGGGAGCTCATTCCAGAGTTTGCATGTACGCGGAAGGAATGAACGCTGAAACCGAACTGTACTAGACAAGATCGGTTCCAGGTGATATGGATGAACTCTACTGCGGTGGCGGGTGGTGCGATGGTAAAAAGGTGACAAAGGCGACGAATAGTTCCTCAGAGCACTCTCCGTTAAAGAGCCTATAAAGAACACACAGAGAGCCAAAGTCTCTCCGCTGCTCCAAGGTCTCTGTTGAGGCCGTAATATTGGGATCACCGATGATACGGAAAGCACGCCTTTGCAGGGAGTCAAAAGGGTCGAGTTGATATTTGGGGGCTCCAGCCCAGAGGTGTGAGCAGTACTCTATATGCGGCCGTATTTGAGCTTTATAAAGCATCAGACGTTGACTGGGCGTGAAGTACCGCTTCGCTCTGTTGAGAACACCCAATTTTTTACATGCCATTTTGGCTTTGTCCTCCAAATGACTCCTGAACTGCACTGTGGCTGAAATTTCCACACCTAGAATCCCAATAGACTCGGACATACGAAGAGCGACTCCCTGAAACTGAGGCACTACGATAAATGGGTCTTTCTTCGCAGTGAACGCGCACACTTGTGTCTTCGTGGGGTTGAACTTGACTAAGTTCTTTGCACCCCATTCCGAGACTCGCCCTAGAGAGTCCTCGACTTCAGACACAAAAAAAATCTGTGGATAACGTTGTTAGTTGCAGTATTGGCATGCATAGATATAGTAAACTAAATTATACTTTATATATTGTAACTGTTTGTTATCTATTAATAAATAAATAGTAATGCCTCATAAGGGTCGTCTACGAAAGACCAACATCGGGGGATCTGTAACTCCCCGACATCATGGTGATAAGAAATTTTTTATGTTTTATTATGTGGATTATTTATGGTATGTGTCATTCTGAACAAATTATTTTCATTCTTTCTGTCTATTTTTCTTTCATGCTTTCTATATCATGCTGCTATTTAATACTATATTCTAGCCTGTGGGATCTGTTCTCCTTGTTACCACGTGGCATGGTTTTCATATTTCTAATCTTTTCATATTTTTAAGGGGGACTTCATACTAGAGCTATATATCTTCATCTCACCTAACTTTGCCGCAAAATAAGACAGTGAAATTACTGGGTACTCAATAACTTTATTAGCATATGACAAATTTTTCCAAATCTTTACTAATGTTTCTCGACAATATAGTCTATCTAGTTCGAAATACCTAGGTCTGATAAAGTTGATTTAATTTTAAGTCGATTCCTAATTTATATTGCATAATGATTCTCCCTTCACCTTAAACTCCAATTACTTAGGTCAGTGGGGATTGACATCTGTGAATTAGTCCTAATCCTGAATCTAATCCTGAAAATACAGTTAGCGTTTTATAAATATTTGTTTCCTTATCTTTATTTACACAAGGTAAAATAAAATTTACTACTAAAACTAAAACAAAATATTTGGAGTTATGGTGAAGAGTGCGAATGTTTTGCTTTTAAATATATAGTACACTTCACTACACTATATAATTTTGTATACAAAATAATGTAGTTGATTAACATTATTATTAATTACCCCCTTAGAGGCGATATATTCCATTCCTCTGGCGACGCAGTAAGCAAAGACGGTCAAGTCCCTGGAAGTAAGCGCACCGCTGCCACTGAACCGATCAGGCCGGGAGCGTCTCTCACGGAGGTAGGTGAGCAGCTTGCCGCACATCACGTACTCCATAATGAGAAGGAAAGGTTCTGGAAGGCAAACCACTTTGAATTAGTGAAGAAATATTAAAATCATTCTAAAGTAAAGAAAACTCTTCATTTCAGGCAAGTGTATTATCATTTAGTGAACAAACCCCCTGGAGTTATATCTTCGCTTCATAAAAGATAGCACGATCGCGGCTAAGCAACTTTTTAATTGTGTTCCTGGTTTCCACAACTCATTATAAATTACGGTCAGTATTCTATTAACTGTCTGCATGACCTTCACAGTCAATTATATACCAGTAATCGTGATAACGATACAAGTCCCCACAAGCTGATGAAAGCTTATCATCAGGCATATCACATGTTTATTTGCTAGTTTTGTATATAAAATCATGCACAACCATTTTTCAACTGGATCTTATCATAAGAGCTACTCACGAGAATCGTAAGCCTACCCTAAGTACGGAAATAAGACCTTAGTCAACCACCATGGTCCAGTTTGAATTGCCCCACTTTCTTAGAGTTTCTTCACCAGTGTATTCAGGTTTTCTTACTATATTGGAATATATTTTGTAATTTAATACCAACTTGCCTCGTGTTTGACAGTTCTTTTATATTCGGATATTAGCTACAGTATCAGCAATATAAGGCCCTTCGGATTAGGGGGTTCTTTTTTGTTTTGCCGTCAAATTCTCTTCTTAGTTCATTTACCTAACAACTTTATAATTATAAGGTAGTTTCAAACTATAAGCGTAAAAATGTACTACATCCAACAAAAGAGCTATTTCGACAGAGATAACAGCGTACTCCTATGTAATTAAGGACACTAAGTCAGCAAGGTAAAGTTCTGTTCCACCTTCTTTGGTGGTTCACCTTATTCTACAATCTTACAAGGTAAAAGAATATGAACAAAGAGAACAAAATTTTAAAAATATGTGCTTAGCAATCTGCAACATTACTTTATAATTAATATGGAACATAAATTCAAACCTTGTTCTGTGCAGCAACCCAACAACGTAACTACGTTTGGATGGGTTCCAATCTTCTGCATTATATAAATTTCGTGCAAAAGCTCTTGCTTTTCTTTCTGTGAAGCCGTTTCTTTGATACTTTTTACTGCAACTAGCCGAGTCAGTCCATCGTGTCCAGTCAAATCATCAGCTTCAGCCTTCCAAACCTAAAAAAAAGTACAATTAAACCACAATATGTACAACACTTAACTATAAAATTATTGAAAATACCCAGAAACTTTACGCACCTGTCCAAAATTTCCCTGTCCTAACAAAGTTTGTAGTCTTAACTTGTTCCTTGGAAATTCCCACTTTTGATCAGGTTTGGTCGGTGTCGGAAGTGGTGGTCTCGCGACTGGTGTTATCTGTGATTCTTTTTTGATATCACCATCTTCAAAGTATCCTTCGTAATCAGTGTCAATTTCTTTCGTTTTCTTATTCAAAATATTTCTAAGTACAAATGCTATGATTGCTGCAACGGGAAGGAATCCTAGTCCAGCTAATACATATGACGCAGTGTACGATTTTTCAGCTTCAATAACAACTTCCTCATTTTGTGACGAAGAATCACTATCCTCTTCACTGTTTTCTGTTGTAATATTTACTGTGTTTACTGTTTCATTTACTGTAATTTCTTTTTTAAGAACTGGAATCGGTCTTGATATTGATTCTGACGAAGTTCTCGATGTAACAATAAATGGTTTGAAAGTTGTTGTCATCGTTTCAGTTGTTTGTGATAGAGTCGTACTAGCAATCGTAGCTGGAGTAGACGTTGTTAAAATTATTGGTGGCTGCGATATTTTTTCAGCCGGATACAAGAATGGAATTGGAGATGTGCTTGTTGTACTGGTAGTGCTGGTTGACGTAGTTGTTGTTGGTCGTCGTCTCCGTAAAATATTCTTTGGCCTTGTACTATTTCCTGGAGGAGAATTCTCAAAGTTAGGCTTATATAAGTTATAGAGTCTTTCAGGAAGTTTAGAAGTTGCTTCGTTGGTTAAATCAAAATTTCTCGTAGACACTTCACTTGCTAGTGGAAGCCCTATAGGCTTGAATGTAATTGGTCTTGGACTAGGATTTAAATTTATTGAATTTTCTGTTGTAGTTGTACGTATTCGGATTCTATGCTTAAATGATTTTGGAGATGTTGGAGGAGAC
This sequence comes from Scirpophaga incertulas, assembly GCA_036419045.1. Classification (NCBI taxonomy): domain Eukaryota; kingdom Metazoa; phylum Arthropoda; class Insecta; order Lepidoptera; family Crambidae; genus Scirpophaga; species Scirpophaga incertulas. The sequence continues at coordinate 1,571,370 of CM071639.1, read as the reverse complement.
AATGTTGTCGATGTAATCGTTGTAGCTGTATTTTTTTCGGTTTCATTTTTGAGCAATGGTATGATTGAAGTGACATTCTTTTTATCAATGTTATCAATTACTAAAGTACTGTTATCTGTATCTTTATTTGCAGAATCCGTTTTGTTTTGACCTTTTACTGATGATGTTATAGACACTGAAGTAACAACCGCTGTATAAACAGATGTTGATCCTTTTTCTGTAGTAGTTGCATTTAAAAGTAATATATTTTCTGTACTAGGTGATAATGTCACCTTATTTGGACGTCGACGTATATTGAAGTAATTTCTTGTATAATTCTTAGGCAAGATGACGTTATTATTTTTGGGTAAAAGTAATGAATCCTTAATATCTTGGGTAAAATTAGTATTTTCATTAAAATTCGTAACGTTAGGCCGGTCGATATCTTTAACTTTGACAGCAGCGGGCAATGGATTCTGTATAATGGGTTCTGTAACGTTCAACTGTGAAATGCTAGGAGATTTTGTCGTTGCTTGAGTAGTACTTGAATATTTTCTATAAGCATTTACTAAGCCTACAGAGCGGGAAGGTGCTGGCCCTTTAACGCTATTTCTTATTTTATTTTTCTCGATTATATTTTTAACAACCGATACATCCATATCTTCATTTACTTCTTCTTCTTCGGTACTAGCACTTCTATACTTTTCGGTGGCAGAATATCTGGAGTTAAATTTTCTTTTATCGGGTGGTGCTACAATAAAATTAATAGATTTAGTTGATGCAGATAGTGATGGCGAATTTGTCAAGTTATCATTTATATTTTGTCCACCAAGTTTTTGTCCAAAATAGATAAATGGTGCCATATCTTCTACAGGAAGTTCTGGTTCCAAGGGTCGAAAGTGATTATAAATTTCATCTGACATAAACAGAGTATGGTTTTCTTTCTCCTTATCACTCTCAATTTTAATTAATTTTGTGCTTTTGAAGTCAGTACTATTTGCAATTACATTTGATTCTGTTTTGTCTTCCAAACTAATTTCAGGTTTCTCAGTCAAAGATTCCCTAGTAATATTTTTGTAGTTTATTGTAGTTGCTTCGATCTTAATTGTACTATTTTCTTTGATTTCGTTGCTGATTGTCTTGTTTGAATCAATACTCTTTGTCATGTTATCTGTGTTCGAGTAATTCAGCAAATAAAGTCCATGGTTTGATTCATCTACTTGAAATTCTTCCTCTGGATCTAGATCCACTTCTTTGTCAAGTCCCTCTAATTTTTCAGGCGGCACATAAACAATGCCAATTTCTGTCACTGGTTCATTATTTGGTATCGATTTAGTGGTATTTGAGAAATCTTTCTTTCTACTATTCATAAAAGCAGCTCTACCTCTACCATCTTGATATCCTTTAGGGATAAAAAGATGTCTTATTTCGTGGGGTTTTACTAATTGTCGTACTTCTTTAGTGCCATCGGTAGTGACCAATTTTAGGGTTGGTATTGGCTCATTACTTGAATTATCAAATGTTAACCTTTTCACTATAGAATTATTTGAATCACGTATTTCTAACTGGGCGAATGTTGTATTAGTCCTGTAACGAAGAAATACAAACAATTTAGATTCAATAAAAAATATTTTATAAAAAAGCGTCAATGAATAATGAATTTAGAAATATTATTAGTCAAAACTTTAACATATGTTACAGACATAATTGTTTTTATTAACCATTAAAAACAGTATATGCATGACAGTACGTAGAAAATAATATCTTAATCCTAAGAAAAAAATGCAAATGCTATCGCGAAACTTACTTATTAGCTTTATGCGCCAACGCTGCTAAAGTGTTGATATGTGTTGTTAGCCGGCCAGTCAGTAGCTGGCGCCGCCTAGCGGCTAGTACCGACAATAGCTGTGAATCTCTGGTAGCATTACTGCCGCTGGGTGTAGTAGGTCGTCGTACATTCCCTGAAATTAAAAATAAACGATTAAGAATATTGTAAAAAGACGAAGACACCTTATTGGTTCGACAGTACCCGAGTCAGGCAAAAATCAGCAATGGCGTCTAACAGTAATAACTAATACAATAGGATCGTCAGCTTTTATTTTAAATATTTCAGCTTAGATGGAATTATTCAGTGAAACATTGTATTTACTGATGATAATTTTAAAATACTTTCCTGAGCTTCGCCCCACACCCAAATGATTAAAATGGAACGAACAAAGTTATGTTCCTTTAGGAATAAAATTGAGTAAGTTTGGTTGTTTAATATTACATCCGCACTCTTTCAATCACATTTGTGATATAGCCACATCCTCGTCGATATAGCCACACATATTACTCATTACTATGTGGATGTAAGTTAGATATATAGGGCGCGATTGTACAGTACCAAATTTTTATGTTGTGCAAACCCTTCTCTGCCCTATCGAAGAATGATTTCTTCTGATGCCAGTTGGTAAATGTTTAACAAATTAAAAACGTACACTTCTAATTAACCGGTCAATAAGCCTATAGCATAAAAAGATTATTACGTAAAAGCAGTTCCAAAGTTGAAAGTTGTTTGCGTCTAAAATACAAAATAAACTGCACTTTAGTAGTGAAAGTAAAATAAATTTTAAAAGTTTGTAATGACTATAAAAACGACTTGGGCGAAACAGTTACACGTAAACACCAAGATACTTGAAAATACGAGGTGACATTTTATTTCCTCAAATCAAAGATGTTTATAATTATAAAAAAATGTGTATCGTGTTACTTGGAAAGTTAGAGATATGAAAGTGGATAGGCAGGGAGAGGAAGATCGAAGAAAAAATGGATGGACTGTATGAATGATGATTTGTTTAGAAAGGAGTGAATGTCGAAATAGCGAGTGAGAGAGAAAAGTGGAAGAGGGAGATATGTTACGCCGACCCCAAATAAAATTGGGAACAGGGCAAGGCAAAGAAGAAGAAAATTGTGTATTCTTTATAATCAAACGGAGTTAAAGATAATATGTGTGTATATGGCCTAATTTAGATTTAACTTTCATATTAGCAAGTTTCAGCGCATTCAGTATTTAGCCTGTTTTGTCAAAATTATTTAATTATTATCCCATCCTCATTAACATGCATCTTCATTGGTATGCTTTACAAATGTTAACTACAAAAACTCATCTTTATCATTATCTAGTTCAGTGAACATGATTACAATGATAATAAGCCTAAGCGTCGGATCTCGTGATGACACGACACTAATGATGTGACACGTAATATTCTAGCAGCCTTCACCCACTATCGTGACGTTACTTTGTACTTAATACGATAAGATTCATCGTATGGTGAAACAATGTCGATACTATCACTGGAGAATGATGCTTTTAAGACGTCACTATGCTATGAGATATGGGTTGAGAAATTGTACATTAAATTCTTTTTTCTTTATCTTTGCTTCAACGATGACTATTGTAATGTTGTAATGTTTACATTTAGGACCAACAAAACCAATACTTATATTTGTGTAACCAGATATGTAATTACTTTAATAAAATCAAATACGATCTCCAAAAAAAAAATACATTACTAACGTTTCTTTCATTAGCTAGTGGCCTTGACATGTGAGATGGTGTGAAGGGAAACGACATCATCAAGACAATAGGGTACAAGTTTCCAAACGTATACAGACAAACTGTACAGGTAAAGATAGAAACAATAGTAAATAGTATTACATTACTATCACTTGAACACGCAGTACTAGTAGAAATATGAGAGAACAATACTATCAAGTGAGTTTAGAGTTAGGATACGACACTGATGCAAACTCTAGACCTTGAAGCAATATTCAAAACAATCGTTAAGCTGAATTCATCACATGCAGTATAACATTATCTTTAGGATCAAATCATCAATGTTCATTACTAAATTGGATTCTCTGATAGTTAATTGCTTTTGTTTCTTCGATTGCATGATAAGAATTTACGTAGGCAATCAACCTGTCAATAATAAATAACACTGTTATCTGAGATCTCGATAGGAGTTCAGCAGAGCTACGATCATCACTTATCTTAGGCAATAAAGTGCATATGATAATGGAGCCGCAACATTGAAATGTAATAGAAACATTCTTTGTTGATAAACTAATAGTCGTTTGTCTTACTATTTGGTCGTAAGCCACCATTACGGTTTTATGACTTTTCTATGCATTCAGTAATAGCTTCGTTATTAGAACGCTGATATTGTAACGTTTAATTTGGGTCTTCATTTATAGCAGCAAGTAATCAGACCAAGAGCGATATTTTTTGTTAATGACATAGAAAATGCCACTCAGTATCCTTATGGATATAAAATTTTCACGAACCTTGTCATATATCGTCTATGTAATAGTTCTCAGTTCATTAAATTAACATAGAACCTTTAAAAAACTGTTTCTGACCATAAAAAAAATAATCTTCACAATAAACAGTTATAAGGTTAATTAAGTTAAGGTCATTATATTGTATTGTTAATTATTGATGATAACAGATCAGCTAAAAGACATCAGTCATTAAGTACTAAATCTTTAATTCGATTAACCTCTTGTTACAGTTCCCGTGTTTCATTTTGAACGGCTCAATCATTATTTATAGTAGAACACTTGTATCTTCATTATAAAAGAAATATTCTTTTACAAAAAATCTGGGTCAATCAGTGCAACGGATATTACACTCGTTATTTTAAGACTTTTGAATTAGCTTAAGCGTTGTATTACATTAACTTTAATTTCTATACGGAGTTGAGTGCGATAATTTATATTTGATGTTATTTCTTTTCTGACATTACATATTGCTCGTAGTATCATGAATACTAATTTTGCTTATAGATTTCTTACAGTACAATAAATATTAAGTTAAATATAAGCAAGACAAATTGGTCCATCATTTTTTGGAAACGTGGGCATATTTCAAAATACTCCGCCGAAATTTCTATACAATATTGAAGGAGATGTATAATTTCTAAATGCAATAATAAAACAACTAAATCAGTCTTATATGCAACTACTATAGCAAATAAACAGACTCAAAACTGAATGGAAAGTGGCTACAGTCATCCAAGTACTTCTGAATATTTTAGATTTGCATAAGTTCCTAAGTCTATTAAGAATCTTCATTAATGACGTGAGATTCATTCAAAGCTTCAAGTGATTTTCAATCTGCGATCAACCCTAAGGATATTGTTTACTTGTGACCTAATACAGGACGCAATATTGTCACTGCCATATTTCACCCTTCATATCGAACAAGCGCTGAAATAGTGTGGTAGAAGTAAATGAGATAAACGTTCCCAAGCAGAAGACTATTAGAGGCGTACTTAAACTTTCTGTATGTTATACATTATATAACTTCCACGTATAAAAATCCATCTTCACCAGTGTTTGAACAGTCTTCTTCAATAGGTATTTTGTATATCGAATCTTCAATTTGTATCCTTTTTACACATTCGCACTACCTTAACAATAACCTTACTGCAAGCTTTATTTGCCTGGTAGAGAATGCCCTTTGCATTGAGTCCACCATTTGTAACTTTTAATATTATGCAAAATAGTGTAAAATAAATAATAAATAAATAAATGGGGAGCAACACCCCAAAACGTGTACAAAATTCGACAAAATTCTACAACTTCTTGTTCTGTTACTCTTTCCCGCTTAAAACTCGCAACCGATTTTGATGAAATTTGGTACAGACAATCTTTAGACCCTGAGACAGAACATAGGCTACTTTTTATTTTGAAAAAAAGGGATGAAGGGGTTGTAATAGAGGTTGAAAGTTTGTATAGGAATTCTTAATTTTAAAAGATAAACCATGAATCTTTATATTTAAGCACTTGATAAGAAATCATTTAACATTTGTTCTAGTATTTTTAATATTTCGACCAGCTAGGGGGTTAAATAAAGGTTGAAAGTTAGTATGCAAGTTCGTCAAATATCACGTCATAAGAAACAAAAAATCGTTTGTTCTAGCATTTTGAAATTTTTACCAGTGTGGGGGTGTAATAGGGGTTGAATTGAAGATAAGACCATGAATCTTGGTACCTTAGACATTCCCTTATGTTGCAGGATTGACAAAAACTAATTTCACGCGGGCGAAGCCGCGTGCGGAAGCTAGTAAATAATAAATAAATAAATGGGTAGCAACACCCCAAAACGTGTACAAAATTCGAGTAAGGCGCTTTCTAAAGAAAATTACAGCAATCAGCTGCTTAATACAACCACTAAGTTACTAACGGTTCTTCACAATGAGCCAGTATGCCGCCAATGTCGTGACCATACTTAGCGAACAGACGGCCATTACTTGACATAACTATGATATAACGGGTTTCGGGCACGAGCGTGACGTTAGATAATACTGCGGTAAGTGTTCTCCGGACGTACGGTAAGAACCGTACTGTTGTGTTAGCAATCGTGGTTTGAATCATTTAGTAATAACTTTACAACTCATAAAAAAACTCAACCTAGAGGATCGAGATCGCCCTAACGTAAAAACTGTGGTCCAAATTGAACATTACTCAACCAAATTGAATATAATGTTGGAATTAAAATTAAAGAGCAGTCCGCGTTATTTATAATTTGCAAGCAAAGGATTCTCTTAGAGATTTATTTAAAGAGGCTAATATAATGACTTTAGCGGGCCAGTATTTCTATGATTTATGTGTATAAAAATTGTGTGTCAAATGCATAATTTAAACACAAGAAATAAAAATAAACTTACCGTTCCAACGTACAGGCTACAAAAAACTAGAGGTTCGTTTATGGGCAAATGTATAAATTTTTATAACAAGATTCCACATAGTGTAGCTGAATCTCCTCTTCATAAGTTCAAGGTACATGTTAAAAAGACGCTAATGATGAGTAAGGGCTATTACAAAGTCAATGATTATTTAAATGATGTCAATGTTTGGTGTTGATTTAAGGATGCATTCTAAAGTGTAAATATTTGTTTTCCCGTATAAATTGTAAGCACATATGTACGTTGTGTGGTAACGACGTAATTTATTGTAAATGTTGTTATTACTTTTGACTTATCAGCTAAAAAATATGTTTTGAATGGGTTACCTATGTGTTATTCTGATGGGATAAACTATGTTTTTGTAAGGTTGCATTAATATGCATTCAGCCGTTTTTAAGTAAAATTGTAAAAAAACATCTATCCATATTTACAAACTTTATCTATACTAATATTATAAAGAAGTAAAGTTTGTGTGTTTGTATATTTGTTAAATTGTAAGGGGTAATCTCAGGATCTACTAAACCGATTTTAAAAATTCTTTCAGCAATAGAAGGCCACGTTATTGCTGAGTGTCATAGGTTATATAAAAAACCGAAAAATAAAAAGGTTTTTACGTGGTAGTCCGTTTTGCATAGTGAATCGGAGAAAAAAACAGGCTGCGGAGGGCGCGCGATGGCTTCGGGTTTAATTCGGATCGAGTTCGTGCTCGCTTCGGGGATTATTAATATTATGCCCAACGAAAGTGGGCACGGGTCAGCTAGTAATATATAAATAGGGTTTTAGAATAATTATTTTCAGCAGCCATGACAATACAATCGAAAACAACTAATCTCATATTACCTTGACCACATCCGGCTTTCATGATGTCTGCGACCACTATTATTATCTAAATAGCCGAATACTCGAGCCTAATTGTTCAGCCACCCGTCCAGTTCTACGGAGGATGTTGCTCAACTCGAACAAAATGAGCTACCGAGCTCCACAGATTACTTGTCAAAAGATATATCAAAGTCAAAATCTAGATAAAAACGTTTCGACATTGCCACGCGATTGGCAATTTAAGACATTGTGTGCGGCAGCGACACTGGTTTTAATTAGGTACGTCCCTTAACTAACCGACGTTGATTATACATTACGGCGCCATATTAAAAATAATTACTATTTTAACACCTTTCAATTACAACACAGTTTATTTTGCGGGTAACAGATTACCATTTGACGCCGCGGTGTCAAGGTCTAAGTGAAATTGATTTTAGATCGTTTGTTTGTATGTGTCTATTAGCTGGGATTGATGATAGGATGGTGAGTGATGGGATCGTAATAGATTGGATTTTGTGTATTTTAAAATTAGGTTGGCTGGAAGAGAATACGTTTTAGCAATAACGCTCCATAACTGTAAAAGAACAAAATCTTAACAGGTGGATATTAACAAAGTAAAATGACTCCAATCTGTTCGGAAGTTGGAAGACTGGAAGACAGTATTCGTGAGAAGAACAGGCAAGAAATTCTGAAGGTCCATATTGACTTCTATAGTCGATGAATCGAAATCAACTTCTTTGCCGCCTTCACTTATTCCTACTTATATTAAAAACGTGAAAAGTATATGATACTGTTTATATAGCCAAGTGGTTTTCGGGACTCAGGTCAAAATTTTGGATATGTTGTTCTCCTGGTCGAGCTGAGCAAAAAATGTAATGGTCGCAAAAAAAGTTAACGACTCATTTTCCCGCTAGGGGACTCTGAAGTCTGAATTAGAAATTCGTGGTTTTCGGCAGACGAAGCAGATTTTTGGATATGTTGTTTTCATTGACGAGCTGATTCAGAATATTGTGTCGTTTACTTTTAGAAAAAGTTAACGACGCATTTTCCCGCTAGGGGGCTATGAAGTTTCGCTAAAAAAGTCCTTCTGAATATTCTGAAATAAAACTTTCAATTCAATAATACTTTATAAAAATATCGTAAAAATATTGTATGAATTGTCCAAAAATTGGGATAGGTATGGAGTAAGTAGGAAAATCTAAGAATTAGTAGGAATATCTACTATCTGTGCAGACGAAGTCGCGGGCCCCAGCTGGTATCTTAAATAGTTATTCTGATGTATAAGTTATATTATTGAAAAGTTTCATTAAAATTTATTTTGTAGTTTTTACTTGAAAGAATGACAAACATCCATACTTACGAAGTTTCGCGCTTATAATATAAGTCACGCTTATAGATAACTTTCTACAATTTTTGTGAAAAAATTGTTTAAATCTGATTATCTTCAAAGATTGAAACATTTTTTTAAGTAACTGTGTGCAGTTACTGAACTTGTATCAGACATAATTCCACTTCATTGACAGCACATGCTTAGTCAAAAGCTTCGACCTGGTAATATCAGACTAATTATAATGTGATGCTAACATCACACGTCGCTCTTAATTATATAGAATGATTTGAAATCAGATTTGACGTTATTTTTCATCTAATGACACTGTTTCATACGATTCATTGGCGTGGGCGCGGCGACAGACTCTGTTATTACGAGGGAATTGCGCCAATTCAACGCTGAGATAGGTACGTCAAAGGTAATGTAAAAAATCAATTCGCACAAACTTTATATGGTACTTATTATTCATAATTGAATTCATAATTAAAATGGAAAATTTTATAATCGATACCTACTAATATTATAAGAGGAAAGATTTGATTGTTTGTTTGCATTGTATAAGCTCCAAAAATGGTGAACCGATTTAAAAAAAACTTTGCACTGTTGAAAAGCTACACTATCTCCTATTAATAATAGGCTATATAAAATTTTCAAAAAATTATTCGTTCCTTAAGATTATAAAAAGGAAAGATTTTACTGTTTTTTGTTTGTTTATTTGCATTGAACACACTTCGAAACTACTTGACTGATTTAAAAAATTCGTTTACTGTTAGCCGGTAATATTATCTTCGGTGAATATTAAAATGACGGACTTTACCAATAACGTAACAGCTCTACATATATTAGCTAAATTACGGCTCCAAAATATATTACCCGAATGACGGACTTTACACAAATATTGTAACAGCTCTATATACATATATTACCCAAATTACGGACTTTACCAATATTGTGACAGCTCTACAATAGCTAAATTATGGCTTTATATTTATTACCCAAATGACGGAATTTATCAATACTGTAAAAGCTCTATGTATATTAGCCAAATTACAGCTCTATATATATTACCCAAATGACGGACTTTATCAGTACTGTAAGAACTCTATGTATATTAGCCAAATTACAGCTCTATATATATTAGCCAAATGACGGACTTTATCAATACTGTAAGAGCTCTATGTATATTAGCCAAATTACAGCTCTATATATATTACCCAATAATAGCTCTATATATATATATATATATATATATATATATATATATATATATATATTTTTTTTTATTTATTTATTGCTTTCATGTTGTACAATTTGATGACACTTACTAACATTTCTCTGTTTCAAACATGAAACCCTGCTAGGGCACTGCAACATTACGCTACACTTCATACTTCTATCTTTCACCACTTATTCTAAATATACCTGCACTAACTTACATATTTATTTACATTAGCCTATTTTCAACTATCATTCCTATTATTCTATACAAATTACATAATATATTGAATAGCTAAATTAACTCTCAAATCAAGTTCCTATCACCCAAATGACGGACTTTATCGATATTGTAAGAGCTCTTTGTATATTAGCCAAACTACAGCTCTGTGTATATTAGCCAAACTACAGCTCTATATATATTAGTCAAATAACAGCTCTATATATCACCCAAATGACGGAATTCATATATATTAACAACCATGACTAGGATACACATGCATCGGCCCCTCCCGTATTTGAACCCGGGATCTCAAAGATGGTGACACCTTGAAACCGGTGTATTAACACGACTATGGAGATCGTCAAAGCTATAATTTACTATAGTCAATAAACGGATATGTAGCATAGTTCCATCGTTTCGCCATAGTTGCCTTAGCTCGACCATCCGATTTCACAAGATAGGCTCAGTCCGCAAAGCCTAAGGGCCGAAGGCTGGGAAAATGCGGCGTTGCGACAGCAGGCTAGGACTTGGAGCGGTAAGACTGCGCTTTGTTAGCGGATACGTGCGAAGACTTTAATAGCTGATCTAATTAGTTTTACTGCAACCGTAAATTATCTCAGTAGCTGACGAAATGCCTATTAATTAACTTTATAATCGACGCTGCAAATATTGTATAAGGACTAGCTGCACAGATTTTAGATTTTTCCCTACTTACTAGACACTTCGGCTGCTTAAAATCAAAACATAGTAACTCCTTCCAACAAATATGTAGAGCAAAAAAACAAAACTACTTTGAATCATTAAGCCGACGAAACCAGAAGAGATAAAAATTTGAGTGTTTGACGAAAAGTTGTGCTATATGGTTGACATTTTACTTTGCTCATAATCTTTTTGGAGTATAGTCACACTAAAATCGCTCATATTTTTTTTTTAATCTTTTTGGAGTGTAGTTACACTAAAATCGCTAATACTTTATATTTTTCGTGAATTTACCCAAATATAACTATAAAAACAGTATCAAAAATTAGTATGTCTGCTTTACTAGGTTATTTGGATATTTATTAATTTATTTGTTATTTTTACTTTGCGCTAAATTCAAAACATAGCAAGTTAATATTTCAAATTCATAACTTAGTAAGTCGCTTGAGATGCTGAGGCTTAAAATTTGTATTCTGAAATTTAGAATCTTTGTACTTCAAAGAAATTCTCGTAATCATGGCAAATTGCTTAGACTTGCTAAATAATATCTTAAAAATTACGTATAAAAATGGGTGATTTAAGGTCCACATCGTTTCGGTACTACCTAATAAGTCGAAATATGCCAAAAACCGTTTTTTTTTTTCAAATTAGATGTTACTAAGTTTTAACGCGGAAGTTATTATGGATGATCTTGGTTACTCTTTCACGTTAAAACTACTAGATACGACAAGTCGTAACAATACCAAGGTATTTTTATATAAAACACTCAACGGAGTTATTGATAGTAGCGATATCCCAAGTCAGGTCTCTTTGGTGGTACCGTCTCGATGTCCAAGGGATCTTATCGCGAAGACCTTCTATACGCTATATTGTAGAACCGACTTGGGTTTAAGTTCCCCAATTGTTGGTATATGTAGAGGCTACAACAAGAAACAGTCCGATCGCGATGTCGATTTATTTTTTGACACATTGGTTTCTTATAAACGAAAACTAAGTAATTAATAGTAAATTTGTAATAATAGGAATATATAATTAAGTAACACACTTTGTTTGATTACAGGGTAGTTTTTTTCAGTTTGTTTGATTATCACGCAAACATCTGCCCCAACGGAGACTCTAACCCGGGACCTCAGATATGGCGACACCTTGAAACTTTCGTATCTTTATATCAAATGATTATAAATCAGTTAAGAAAAGGAAACCAATGGCGTAGTATCTTTGACGTACAAAAGTGATTGAAAAGATCCTATTTGAAGAACAAAATTATTGATTTTAATTCTTATATGGAATTGTCCTGTATTTCGATGTTTGTCCGTGTAGCAACATTTTAGGCGCCATCGCGTTCACCATATTCGCAGGTACGTCTAATTGGAACGGATTGCTCCTTTCACTTGACCAGTAGTCTTCATGGCTTGTATCTAAATACACAAATTTCAACATGGACTCTACCGCGAGTATTATTTACTACTGCTTTCGATTGGTTATTTGACGTATAGTAAACCAGATAAGTTTTAGTTAATTACTTTTCCACTAGGGGCGCTGTATCAAGTTTCCATAGACAAATTTTCGATATCAACTGCAAACGAATGTAAGCTTACGGGCCTGTATTAATAAGGTCAGACTTAGTTTATCGACGATTTTTCTCTTTCTAACTTATGATCATTTTGTAATTTGGAATGAGACACCAAAGTAAATTAACTAAACTAGATGTAAAAAATGTTTATTGATACGCTCTATGTACTAGTAATAATCTTTACTTACATACATACATACATACACTCATGCCTTTTTCCCACGGGGGTAGGCAGAGATTACGTCCTTCCACTTGCTACGGTCCTTACATATCTCTTTCGCTTCATCTACTTTCATAACATTCCTCATACATGCTCGACGATTGCGGGTACTTCTGATCTGGCCTTTTTTGAGGACACTTTCGATTTGTTCGAAATATGTTCGCCTAGGTCTTCCTCGTCCCGTGTCTTCACTAGTATCTTTACTTACTACGAGTAATATCATAAAAGCGAAAGTAACTTTGTCTATCTGTCAGTCGTGTGAATCGTATTTAATGAAATATCGCGTTATAACTATCATTTTAACTTTCATCCCCTATTTGCAATCCCATTGGGGTTTGAATGTCTTATTTATTTATATTAAATCATAAGCCTTCTAATAATTACTTTTACTTTCTGTACAACATTTCTCCCCCTGCCCCCTCCCCTTCAACCTCTTTTGAAATTCAATTAAAAAGTAGATTATGTCGTTTGTCAGGCTCTAGGCTACACACTTAATTACTGCACATTAGGTGTAATTTATAATAATAATAAATAACCATAAAAAACATATTTCGTGCAGAATATGGTTAATTTAATTATTTGGTTAATATGGACCTCCTTAGGGTATAAGCCTCCTCTAAAGAACTCCATTCTTTTCTGTCCCTGGCGGTCCTGTCTCTTCCTGCAGTGGTTTCAATCTCATCCTGCCACCGACCACACGGACGACCTCTGCCTCGCCTACCTAGTGGACCTTTCCAGTTTGCGATGTTGATTGCCCAACGACTGTCCTTATATCTTGCACAGGTACATTAGCTATACTAAATTACGGGGTGCGATGTCAGATAACCTCCGCGTGGTGCAGCCTAGGCAACGTCTTTTGACGGTTAATAGTCTGACAGAGGGCAGGGCGGGCGGGCGAAGCCCCCTTTTTGTAGTAGGGTGTCGTTGTCGTCCAGGGGACCCATTTTGGGTCGGTGGATAGCCGGAGATGTCCAGCGGTCGCCCTTGTGACGGCGCGGAGTTCCCATGGCCTCGTCAGGGTGCGATGCTGCTCTCCTTAGGGATGATGCGCTCGCGTCGGGGTGCGATGCTGCTCTCCATGGGGATTAGCGCTCGCGTCCAGGCGCAATTTGGGGGGGATCAGTGAGGTTTTTAGTGGGTAGGCCTATCCCCTTCTGGGGAAGAGAGCCCCACATAACCCGACTCGCGGATATACAATTCAATACACTTCCCTCATCGTTACAAAAAAAAAAGGTATACTAAATTACACTTAAATGGTTTCTATAGTTTTGGCGTAAAAGCGACAAACAGACATAGAGGCTTTTGCATTTATTATATTTACCTACTGCAAGTAATAAGCCACTTGTTGTCTATTCAACCACTGCCATTAGCATGGCAAATTCTATAATTACCATGCAAATCCGAAATTCTTGCGCAGACAAATTGCGAATAAAAGCGATAGTTACGCCGGTTCCCACCGCCTCTGTTCTGTTCCTTTCCGCGGTCTGTAAAAACTCCAGTCTCATATTGCTGAACCACGCATTGTGTGCGCGTCGATTCGCAACAGACTTGAGCAAGCTCTAACGAATCTAATTATTGGGTGGTATCGAATCTCACCTATTGGTTTGTGTAATAATTCAGATTAGTATTACGTTATTCATTCTAGAAAAATTGAATCTTATTCGGTTTAAATAGAACATTGAATATCTGCAGCAAATGTAGATAGAATTAGGCGGAGTTTTATGGCATTAATGCTTAATTATCTAATTATTAAAATCGTTAGAAGAAGAAGTTAGAAGTTATAAAACTGTATAATAAACTGCTGAGAAATTAATTGATAAAATAAGCTGGTGATAACTGGTTTAGTTTGAATAGCACAGTTAGCTGTGCCCGCGTTTCATCTTTGGGTGACAGCTGAATTTCTATTTCGTGTGTAAGTCGGGGCTGATATGCATCACTGCGACCTATTAAGATCTGTTGTGACCAGCCTTCTATGTAGGTTCTATGTAGACCCTACAGTAGCTCCCTTAACTGGGCACTGACCAAGAAAGATAGGATGTTCCCAGTTCGGATTGTTTATATTTCATCTAGGTCAAGAATGTGTTTCCCCAGGTGTCTGTTTCTTTTGTGAATCAGCGGTTCACAGTAGCACAAGAGGTGTATTGGTGTTTCACGCTCTTGTTCGCAGACTCTGCATGTGTCAGTGTCCTTTAGTTTCATGTTGTAAAGGTGTCTATTCAACTTGCAGTGACCGGTCAAAGCCCTAACCATCACGCTCAAGTTACTCCTGTTAAGATTTTATAGCTCGTCAGTGCGTTTGCAGTGCGTTTGCAGAGAGTATGGTTCGATTAGTGCTTTTGAGTGTGTCATCCCGGATGTACTGTGCCAGTCTGCTTTCGCCTCGTTAAGAAGGCAAGTTTTTAGGTATTGCATGGCCTGGTTCTTTGAGATACCACAGATAGGCTCTGGGCCGAACTGTATTAGCCCCAGCCCTGGCTAGTTCATCGGCCTTCTCATTGCCGGTTATTCCAGAATGACCTGGCACCCATTTGAGAGTGATCTTGTGAGTGACAGCTGAAAATCTGTGTTCTTATCGTCAGACAAGCTCACGCCGAGACAGACACACCTCACACTGAACATTTTGTCATTTATGTAATGTGTACTTCATACAATATGTAAGAACATGTCTGTAGTAACAAATAAACTTGTTGTAATATGTAATTTATTAACTTGTTGTAATTATTAATTAAATTTATAATCTGTAATGAAGTGAAAGTTACGAGTGGTCCCATCTATTGATTTGTTAGGCGGTAACCTCGGAGTTGTCAAAATGACGTTTCCTTCTTCTTGTGAAATTGTTCAAAATAAAAGTGAAGTAATAAACTGTGTTATTTCTCGATACAACCATCTCAATATAACTATAGTTATTATAGATTTTATTTGAACTTTTTCAAACCTGTAAACGAAGTTGTGTTCAGACTATTTATATGATACCAGCTTTTAATTAAAGACTGTAAAAATACAGAAGAACAAAAATTGACATTTTAATTCTTTCCAGTACAAGGTCTCCCGTTGTAGACTTGTGAACCAATACGTTTTTTTTTTTTATATTAGAGCAGGCAAACGAGCCAACGGGTCACCTGATGGTAAGTTATCACCGCCGCCCATAGCACAAACAACACCAGAGGTATCATCAGCGCGTTGCCGGCCTTTCATAAATGTATACGCTCTTTTTTTGAAGCTTCCCATGTCGTAACTGTTCGGAAATACCGCGGCCGGAAGTTGGTTCCATAACTTTGTCGTTCACGGGAAAAACGTACGCGAAAACCGCACTGTGGAGGACAGCCAACCATAAAGATGGACCAATAGCGTCTTTGTCCTATTTGAAGATTACATTTTTGATTTTGATTTTTAATCGTTCCGCTAACGTGACTCACGAAGTATGTAAATAAAAACAAATCTGTAATATACTATTATAATCATATGCAATTAGCAGTAAATAAATTGTTATAATATATATTTTATTCTATATTGTATTGCCTTACACCTCATTGTTAAGTTTACAAACGCGTAAGTTTGTAAGGATGGATGGATGGTTGTTACCCTTTCATGTAAAAACTACTAAATAAATTTTAATAAAACTTTGCAATTATATAGCTAATACATCACTATAACATATAGGCTACAATTCAAACATTTTAATATGTCATATAAGCAAGATGTATAACGCAAAGGATAAAGAATGGAGCCCTGCGCAACGCCCGATCTAACCGCTATAGAATAGTTACTGTACTTTATATTGTGTTCGATATATTAATTACTAGTTGCAATTACTTGAAATATCAATAATGTATAAATATATAAGCTACTCAAAATGCTCATCCAATTAGAGATCGGATAATCGGATGCATATTTACCTAAAGTTAGTTTTTGGCTCACAAATTATGGAAGCAGCTTTTTAAAATACATTTTGTTAAATAAAAATCCCGGGAAATACGGGAGTGCAAATTTAACGTAGCGATATTATTTGAAAATTACTAAATTAGCACGTGGTATTTATTTACAAAAGACCGAGACTCCGGGTTCATTTATACAACTATGCATACGTATTTACATGAAGTTTAGTTTCAGTTCCCCGTGCGATTTATGAATGTACGATTTATTACATGAAGAGTGTTGTACGAAAGTAGTGAGCTAGTTTGACTAAAACAATAATCAATTAAATAATTGAATAAAAAACAGAAATGGTGAAAAATTTTATTTAACAAAACAATAAAAAGCCGTTTCCATACTTTGTCTTAAACTAACTTTAGGTAAATATGCATCCGATTATCCGATCTCTACTTATAATACATGAGTATAACATATAGGCTACAATTCGAAAACATACAAAATACTAATCTTGCGCAGATGATGTCGCAAGCACCATATCATCATAGTACATCATACAATTCAACACATCATACAAAAAAAAATCAACTTTATTCAAATATGACTTTATAGAAAGCTCTTTTGAATCGTCCAAATTTTTCTTTTCCTACCGTATCACCTATTCAGGACGTATTTTGCTGATAATAAGAATGGGCGCAAGAAACTTATCAGCTTTATCAAAAGTAATAACAACATTTACAATAAATTATGTCGTTATCATACTATGTACATATGGGTTTACAGTTTATAAGGGAAAACAAATATTTACACTTAAGAATGTATCCTCAAATCAACACCAAGCATTGGCATCATTTAAATAATCATTGATTTGTAATAGCCCTTACTCATAAGCGTCTTTTTAGCATGTACCTTGAACTTATGAAAAGGCAATTCAGCTACACTATGTGGAATCTTGTTATAAAAATTTATACATTTGCCCATAAACGAACCTCTAAACGAGCCTCACATACAGCTCATATTAGTCCATTTTATCTCAACAATGTACAGATATAAAAATATTTTAATGACTTTGTAACAATAAGATGCTAATGGCCGTTTTCACCAACCTTGTCTTAGCTTAGGTGACTCCTAAGTGACATGCTGTCACTTTTTATATTAACTGAAAAGAGTGAGACAGCATGTCTCTTAGGAGTCACCTAAGCTAAGACAAGGTTGGTGAAAACGGCCATAAGTTACATAAAAGACTGTAAGTACTTAAACACCGGATCCAATAAGTTGAACCTTTATTGCTAATCCTAAGTTACCCCGCGGTTACCTTGAGTCCGCGTCTAAGGACGTTGCCTACTATCAACAATTCAACAAAACCCTTTCAGATTTCGTGACCGCTCTATGATATATGACATACGACTTTATAACTTATCCACTGAATCTTAAGAGCTAGTAATTGTTATAACGTCGCATGTGTTTGTTGAGATAAAATCTGCATAATCAACTCTTATATTCAAATTCATAAGAATAGTATTCCAGTGTGCTGTTATTAAGTTTTCACTGTTGATAACATCTGCAGGTGCATTTTCGGTGGCCACCATAATTGGTGACTAGCGAAGCGGCCGTTAGGTTAGTGAAGTTATCGTTATATCGATAAGATAGTTTCGATAAAATTACACTCTATTATTTACTACAACAATATTACTTGACAAGATGAAGACAAGACAATACTCGTAATGTCATTTATTATTTGACTAATATTATCGTTATCAAAAACCGTAAATTTAAAAAACCCTTAAAATTTTGTCTTGGTATTCGCTCACTTGTGTTACTAACTAAGAGAAAATATTAACTAAATTATGTGATGATTATTAATATTAAAATATATGAACCTTTACTGTAATTTAATCATTTGAGCAAAATATAAATAAACATTATCTCATTTGATATTATATAACAGTAAAGGTGCAATGGGAATGCATTAATATTTTTTGACGGAAAACGGTTTAATAAATTTTTGCAGCGTCTTTTGCGTCTAAATAATGGATAGAAAGTCGATGATGCAGTCAATTGAATGCAATAATTTTTAAAGAATTAAGTGTTAACAGTTCTATAAATATGGTTTAATGTTATAAATCATGCATTAGATTTTAACTTTATTATTGCAATTATTTTCGTTTAGGACCAAAAGCACCGAAATTGAATGCTAGAAATCTTGTCATCACGCTTTCCCTTATTCTTTTCTATTTAAAAGACTTTTATAAAACAATAACATTGGTACAGAATTCACAGTCCACAGGTTTTGATTTCCTTTCTTTCTATTTTACTGTATATTGTTTTTAAGTAATTAAAAATAATTAAAAAGAAATCAATAAAAAATTATTTCTCCAACAATCTACATGTAACAGCTTATAAGTATATAAACAATGCAAAAGTTTTCCATTAGTTTGTGAGAGACTGGTGTCTGAACTAAGCAGAAGCTTGTATCTCAGTCACCAGTACTGTCCTCTTCGTAAGGTGACCGTAACATGATAGTAAAGTAATTTTCTGCTTATACAAAAAATACATCTAGGAGGATACTATCATCATCATCCTCTTGCCCATTTCCCATTATCTGGGGTCGGCGCAATAGATCTTTTCCTTCCATTCCTCTCTATCAGCCGTCATTTCCATGCTTACTCCTTTCATTCTTATATCATTCTTCACACAATCGATCCATCTTTTATTCGGCCTGCCTCTGCCCGTGTATCCCTCCACTTTCATATTCAACATTCGCTTTGTGACATGACTTTCATCCCTCCGCTTCAAATGTCCAAACCATGCTAATCTACTTCCTCTCACTTTTTCTACCACTGGCGCTACTTTCAGGCTTCCTCTTATGTACTCATTCCTTATCTTATCCATCCTTGTCATACCACACATCCATCTCCATCATCCAGGAGGATACTATACCACTTATGATTTAATGATGACTGAACAATGAGCAGTTTTCATAGTTAAATGATGAAACAAATATAGTTAAGATTGTAGATAATTAATCTGACACAATAAATGAAGTCTACATCAAACCAAAAAGGTAATTTAGCTAAAGCTAACTTATTAGATGACTTACTGGTGATCGCGACTTCGTCTGCGCAGGATTCAAGTATTTCAAGTAGCTTACATTAGCGTGGCATAGAAAAGAACTAATATCATGACATTAAAATCATCACACAAAGATTTGGTTTTCGCAGCGCACGCCAGAAGAGCTTGCAGATTTTTTCCTATTTAATTGACACTTATCATCGTATTTTAGACAATTCACAAAATATCTTTATAAATTGTAACCTATGTGTTATTGTGATGTACAAGCTATATTATTATAAAGTTTAATTAATATACATTCAGTAGTTTTTATATGAAAGAGTAACAAACATCTATCCATACAAAGAATAGTAAAAATACATATTACTGCATAGTATAAAACAAAGTCGCTATCCGCCACCTGTCTGTCCCTATGTATGCTTAGATCTTCAAAACTACGCAACGAATTTTGATGCGGTTTTTTTAATAGATAGAGTGATTCTTAAGAAAGGTTTATATGTATAATGCATGCATAATATAGTAGAGAAACACTGATAAATTTAGAGGTTTCTAATGTGATGGCGTAAATTAGCACTTTTTTTGCGCTTATATTGCAAAAACGCTGGCTGAACCCTACGAGATAGACCAAAATAATGTACTACAGTATTGTCCACCTTAAAAAGCTCAACAGTAAAGTCCGCGATGGTATATCATTTCAGCCAATAGACGCCCACTGTTGGACATAGGCCTCCCCCAAGGATCTCCACGCAGATCGGTCCTGCGCTGCAAGCGTCCAGCGCCTTCCCGCGATCTTCATCAAATCGTCGGTCCACCTTGTGGGAGGCCTACCAACGTTGCGGTGTCCAGCATATGCCTGCCACTCCAGGACCTTTCCGCCCCAACGGCCGTCAGTCCTGCGAGCAATGTGCCCCGCCCATTGCCACTTAAGGTTCGCAATTCTTCGGGCTATGTCGGTGACCCTGGTTCTTCTGCGGATTTCATCATTTCTGATTCGATCACGCAGAGAAACTCCGAGCATAGCCCTCTCCATTGCCCTCTGGGTGACTTTGAGCCGCCTTATAAGGCCCATTGTGAGTGGCCAGGTTTCTGTTCCGTATGTCATCACTGGCAACACGCACGAATCGAAGACTTTCGTCTTGAGGTGATGGTATATGTCTATCTCTTACTGTCAAGAGTAACCTCCTGAGCAAAATATGTTTGTATTGTCTAAAGACAAAAAAGCTGTGAACGTTGTGTATAAAGACATTTTGTAGTCATGTAAATATACCTAATTTACATGAGAGGTATATTTACATAAGCATTGCACCCGTGCGAAGCCGGGGCGGGTCGCTAGTTAATAGAATAAATTTAAGCGTGATTCCATAACAATATACATACATTAATCTTCCCAATCCTAGACTATGGTGATGTGAATGCAGATCTTCTTAATAAGCTGGACAGACTTTTAAATAACTGCATTCGATTTGTATTTAACTTAAGAAAATTTGATCATGTATCTGCATTCCGATTACGTTTAAAGTGGTTACCTATACGGCAGCGTAGGGATATGAGAGCCTTATTGACGCTTTACTCCATACTTAATAATCCTTATACCCCTGGTTACCTCAGTACCCACTTTGAATACCTTTATTCCTCTCATAATAAAAATCTTTGTTCTGCCTCAAATGGCCTTCTAAAATGTCCTTCTCACCACTCTGATATAATTCATTCCTCCTTTATCGTCAAATGTATTCTTTTATGGAATTCACTCCCTCAAGAAGTGAGAAACTGTCCGAGCAAACTTAGTTTTAAGAATAAGTTGCGTAAGCTTTTCTTCCAGGAAAGTTTTGGGTAATGAAACTTAGGTTATTTAGAAAGTAGGCTGTGCATATCTTCGTTATAAATTTTCGCAAATAAGATTTAGGCTATTATATATTAGTGTATTATAATATGTTTTTATTTATGTATTAGGATTATAAATCTATTATTTATTATATTTCAAGTTATAGTATCAATATTTGTAAATTGACTCGTTTTCTATTTTTTTGGTACATCTACCACATTGTACCTCTGCATCACCCGAAGGTTGACTGGCAGAAAAAGCCTCGGGCATTAAGTCCGCCTTTGTACACTTTTTTAATTGTACATGAAGTATACATAAATAAATAAATGTAAGTGCAAAGTGATTTGGAATATTGAAATTATAGCGTGCGTTATCGATATTACTCGTAATAGATTTATTCGTCACTGCTGCAGCTTCTATTGCAGTACAGCGTGCAGTGACCTGCAATTAGGCCGCCGAAGTACGTACGTACGCAGAGCATCTATGCAAACATACTGCTTTGTGATGCTTTGTTATAAGTGTTCAATGAATTGAGGTTATGGCATACCTCTATTATTACTTCGAGATTTTACTGTTGTATATAATTGACCCAAGACCCGCCATTGCGATATAATTCGATGTTTTACGCATACGCCATAATTAATCTATTCGGATATTTGTATCATTTGAATCATATTGTTTTAACGTTTCATAAAGGAGATAATTTTTTTAGGTCCACTAGAAAACGGCAACGTTTATTGATATTACTGAACTCTAAAATATCAATTTATTATTAAAAGCAATTGCACGATATTATGAGTAAAAATGAAACGGGAATAATAAAATCAATTAATTAAACTTAGTAATGACTTTTGACATTTGAGCTAAAGGAACTTTTTTAAATCAAAATGAAAGATGATTTAATATATATAAAATTATATATAAATATAATAATAGATAAAGGATAGTGTATTATTTCTTTTTTATTTTATTTAAAAGTATTGAACTCTCTATAATTCTGTGTTTACGTTTCAAACGGCTTGATTTCATTTTCTTTCCCGTATCCAGTATTTAGAATGCAAAAAAATAATACGATTTCGGGCGTTTGGTAGTGGCCAAAGAAGATTGTATTTTTCAAGAATAAAAAAGTGTTAAATAGCATTTACGTAAAAAACAATTTGAATACAAATCAAAATAAAGCTACTAACTACTTAATCTTCATGTTTTAATTGATTTCTCAATATTCCCGTTAGATAAAAACAAGCTAATGTTCCTTATGATATCTAGGGTTAATAAGAAATGATTTAACGTATGTCTCATTAATAAACGTTACATTTTGTAGTGGGCCTATTCTCCATACAAGAAAAAATTATCTCCTTTATATCCACTCCTTTGATCAAATAAATCAGTGATTCCGAAAGTATATCGACTTCTAAGCGTCTATGATAACCTGCAAGGGGACCACGTCAGCGAAAAAAAAATTGAGGGTCCATGAAATGGAATGAAAAAAAAACAGTAATAGTACCTATTTACCAGCATTATACAATCTTCTAATATAAAGATATATATATTACTAGCTTCCGCCCGCGGCTTCGCCCGCGTGAAATTAGTTGTCAATCCTGGTCCCTTATGTCTAAGATACCAAGATTCATGATCATATCTTCAATTCAACCCCTATTTCACCCCCACACTGGTAAAAATTTCAAAATGCTAGAACAAACGCTTTTTTGTTTCTTATAACGTGATATTTGACGAACTTGCATACTAACTTTCAACCCTTATTTCACCCCCTAGCTGGTCGAAAATTCAAAAATGCTAGAATAAATGTTTAATGATTTCTCATCAAATGCTTAAATATAAAGCTTCATGGTTTTATCTTTTAAAATTAAGAAACCCCATACAAACTTTCAACCTCTATTTCAACCCCTTCATCCCTTTTTTTCAAAATAAAAAGTAACCTATGTTCTGTCTCAGGGTCTGAAGATTGTCTGTACCAAATTTCATCAAAATCGGTTGCGAAATTTAAGCGGGAAATCGTAACAGACAGACAGTGTCACTTTCGCATTTATAATATTGGGATTTATAAAAATACATATGAAGTAAAAAAGAAATATGTCTTTATAAAATTTTGTAACATGTAGGCATTCAATGTCAGGTAAGTAGGAGATCTACCCAAAACCGGAAAACATGCCAGCCTACCAACTAAACACTACCTACAGCCTTTGGTCGGGCGGAAGGCCTGGGACCCTATCCAATTATTCTATTCCAATGTTCAGACTCCATAAAACTAGCTGTTCGTTCTTGGGAAAATGTATATCTATGTTTAACAAACTTACGCAAAGTGTCATTGATTTGCCTTTATATAAATTTAAAATCCATATCAAAAAGACACTCATGAGTAAAGGTTATTATAAAGTAAGTGACTATCTAAATGATCACACTATTTGGGAATAGGGACACTATTCATAGAGCCATGTTTGGTAACAACATTATTTATAACATTGTGTTATTTTTATATATGTATGTAAACATACATACGACTTTAATCTTATTAGGTTTGATTGTATCTTATATTATATTGTATTTTTATATTATATTATTATAATTATTAACATTGAAAAGAGGAGATAAAAAATAGACCTTCAGAGTTTCTTGCCTGTTCTTCTCGAGAAGGCTCTCCCAATTTCCGAACAGGTGTCGAGTCAATATATTTTTTTTTTCCTTATTCGTACGTACGGACAAGGTTTTTGATTTTTTTTAACCTTTTTTTTCTTTTGTTTTGTTTATTGACGTCAATAAGTGCCTGTAAAGGTCTATGTTGAATAAAGATTATTTTGATTTTGATTTTGATATCGGCTTGAACTAACCCTCCCGCCCTCCAGAACGGGGGCGGTGCATAACAAAGGGTCTACGACACAAAAAAGTTTGGGAACCATTGGTTAGGTGAATAACAAGTTGACCAATTAACGAATCAGCGATGACTTTTAAGTCGATCGAGAGACCATTAAGACTGAGGCTGAGTTTATCTTAGGTACCTGTTGCAATGGAGAGAAAGGAACCTGTTGAATTAGAACATAATGATTCGTGATCTAGAACGTTCGTTCAGCTGCTGAGGACTACTAGTTTTCTCACATCAATAGCTGGTATTTTTATATTGCTAATGACAGATCCTTTATAATTGCTTTAGTAAACTGTGTCCTTATGAGTAAACTTTGGATCTTTTTCATTATTAATGAATAATTTAAAAAAAAATATTTTAATACAAGCTTTTATTAAATGCGTTGAAAAGAACAAAATAAACTTTTACATATAAAAGCTTGTCGCGAGATTTACTTACTTATAGAATACTTTTAACGACAAGCGTCTTTAGGCCTTCCTCAGGCATGTAGGGAGCCCCCGGGAACTACCAAGCTACTTCCGGGAACCCCCAGCCTCCGCTCCCCCGTCGATACAGGGGAGCTCTCCTCGAGGGGGGCTACACTACCTTCCCCGGTCTCCTCCACCGACGACGCCCCCCGGCCACGGAAGGGGCGTGGTCCATCCCGGGTCGCCGTAGCGGTCGCGACTTCCTCGCGCCCGCCGGCGACCCGCGGACACTTTAACCCCTAATATTGACAACACGTTTAGCGCAGCGGTCCAGTGATCGGCACGGGTCGCGGGTTCGATTCCCGCACAGGACAATGTACCTACAAAAATTTGTTCCGCTCTACGTACAGTACAATATTGAAATTCTATGGTTGTGATTGCACGACTTTTTTTTTATTCCTCGGGAAGGAGGAAGGTTGAGAACCCATCACAAGAAGCACGAAACATACCCAGGATACCGTACCCCGCAACGGCAAGTGTCAAGGAGGGTATGTCGGACTCCACGCGGCCAGAGCGGTCTGACTACGAGACCTACTAACTAAACTCAGCCTGTTTCTAAGTTCTAAGAACCATATAGGCAAATCGCAAGGGCAAACTGCATGACGTAAATAAACTAAGTTATTTCTATTAAGGTGGCTGCAGCGTAAGGGAGTGATGAGGTCATCACATTACTCGTAGTGTACAGTGTACGGAGTCATGCTGGCATTCGCAATTATCACGAACTGTCCTCAAACCAGATTACAATAGCACGCAGATTACATTTATATATAGTCATCTGGTAATCCGCGTGGAATTTAACGAAAAAGTTAAATAGTCAATGAACAGTACTTGGACATTGCAACATTACTTTGGTTTTTGTAAAATAAAATATGTTTTTCTAAATTTAAAATAGCTTAAGTTACATCGGCTACTTGCCAATAAAAGTTCCGTCAAAATCGGTCTAGTTATTCCAGAGATTAGCCGGAACAAACAGACCAGAGGGGCGATCGCACTAATAAATCGTAAGCGAAACGCAACCGAACCGTTCGGCTTAACCAATCCGAACGCCACAATATCACGTCATCTGTTCGATGACGTGATATTCTAGCTCTCGGATTGTTGAGTGGAACGATTTGGTTTCGTTTCAGCTGCGATTTGTTAGTGCGATTGCCCCCCAGATTTGCTTAAATAAGAACAATGTCACAATATCATACAAGGCAGTGTTCTTCAATTATTTAATCTAATAAACACTTACGCTTATGCCTGTACCTAATCATTTTATTAGTCAAACAAAATTTTCATAAAATGCACTAAGTTTCAAGTTAATTTACATCGTATACTATATTTCTTGAAAAATTTAAACTTACCTAACGAGGGGTTAACCTAGAGGTGTATGACAACCTGCAAGGTATCTACGTCAGCGAAACAAAAATTTGGGGGTCCATGAAATGATAAAGGGGGTCCACGATAATGGATCTCAACATACACTGATAGTACCTATTTACTTACACTATATTATCTTCTAATATAATGACATAAAATTATTTACAAAAGTACCTATGAAGTAAAAAAAAAATTATAAATGTCTATAAAATTTTATAAGTTGTAGGATGAAGGCATTCAATGACGACCTCCATAGTCGAGTGGATAGTACACCGGTTTCAAGGTGTCGCCATCTCTGAGGTCCCGGGTTCGAATCCCGGTGGGGGCAGATGTTTGTGTGATGAATGCGAGCATTTGTACCTTAGTCATGGTTGTTGATATATATTTCGATAAAAATTATTATATATCTATACTAATATATAAAGCTGAAGAGTTTGTTTGTTTGTTTGTTTGAACGCGCTAATCTCCGAAACTACTGGTGCGATTTGAATAATTCTTTTTTTGTTGGATAGTCCATTTATCGAGGAAGGCTATAGGCTAAATAACATTACGCTATGACCAATAGGAGCAAAGACAGAGCGGTAAATGTGTAAAAAACGGGGAAAATTATTCATTTTTGAAGGCTTTCTTTGCGTGCGCTGCGAAAACGGTTCAAGATACACAAAAAATATGTATGAAAGAATTATTCCTCTATACATGATCTAAAAAAAGTCCGCGACGGCATATGTCTATCTTTTAAGGTTTAGTCACAATGACCGTTTTTATGGTACCAAATTTGGTCGAAATAATTTGTTTAAGTTGTATCAACATAATAATATTAATCTTTATTCAAATATAAATATAAATATGTTGTTGGTTAACCAAAAATCTGCCGGAAGTCACTATTCCACGCGGACGAAGTCGCGGGCAAAAGCTAGTGTATAATATATGTATGTCTATCCGTTGCCCTAGATCCCATAGCACAAGCCTTACAGAGCTTAGTTTGGGCTAGGCTAATTGGTGTAAGTGTAACAAATATTAAAAAAAAAATGTCAGCTGAGTAGGGGGTCTACTCAAACCGAAAAACATGGCTAAGGCACGAAAAAGTTTGGGAACCTCTAATCTTACACATAAACATAATAAAAAAAATAAGATAATACAAAATAAACTCGAAACTATCAATATATTGTGAACTATTAAATTTTAAACATCGTTAAATTTGCATCCTCTTATTTTGATGAAGTACTCATTGAAACAGATACACTTAAAAATAGTATCAAAAACGCACACAGACACACCGCGTGTGTATATATATACATTGCAGTGTGTATATATTATCTCAAAATAACCCTGGCCTAGAAGTAGGAGTTTCTTGCCTGTTCTTCTCGAGAAGGCTCTCCCAATTTCCGAACAGGTGTCGAGTCAATTTTTTTATTTTTTTCTTTTTTATTAAACGGTTTTATTTAGCTCAGCCCGGTTCATTCTTGGGTCAAATTTAGTAAATCAAATTTCACCCTCTTCCTGTCAACCGATTAATCTGAAATTTTGTATACACTTTGGATTTTGGTGACAATACAATTATATTTATTCATTATCATTATAAATTCCACATGGCCGCCGCTACAAAATGGCGGACAATTTAGGTTTTATGAATCCCATCAATATGGGTATCAAATGAAAGGGCTCAACAAGCAGAATACAATATACTATAAAAAATTAAATCCAAGATGGCGGCCGCTACAAAATGGCGGATAACTTAGGTTTTAAAAGAGAATAATGCGAAATAAAAACTAAAAACTAGAAAATAAAAATAGGTAAAAACTTTTTAATTTAAACGGTTTTATGTTAAACATATAATAATAAACATACAATGTATGTTTAACATAAAACCGTTTAAATTAAAAAGTTTTTTACCTATTTTTATTCCTTATTCGTACTACAGACAAGGTTTTTGTTTTTTTTTTAAGCTTTGTTTTTTTGTTTTGTCTGTTGACGTCAATAAGTGCCTGTAAAGGTCTATGTTGAATAAAGATTATTTTGAATTGATTTTGATTTTTGATTTTGGTAATCCCTAAACGAGAGGGCCAATTAAAACGCGCATCAGGAGTCACCTTTGCGGGGTGATTCGTAGTAATTGGTTTTCCAGTTCCTGGATCGCCCCGATCGAAGGACAATGTGGACGTCGAGATGACTTAGTAGGTACAACCCTGGACTAAGTGGGGGAAGTTCCACACACGCCTGTCGACTAGCCATCGACTGGTATGGTTCGTAACAACATTCCACCTCACAAAATTGGATTGAGTCCTCTCAATAAGGTACCTTTTTTTTGTTATGCTGAGCAAAAATGCATTAAATTGCATAACCCCAGCTACGGAGAGCCGGCGGTTATGTGGGCCTCTTCTCCCTAGAAGGGGGAGGCCCACCCACTGAAAACTTCAGCGATGGCCTTCCTCGGGCATGTAGGGAGCCCCCGGGAACGCTAAGCGACTTCCGGGAACCCCCAGCCTCCGCTCCCTAATGCAGGAGAACCCTCCTCGGGAGAGGCTACAATACCTCCTCCGATCCCTCCACCGACGACATCCCCCGGTCACGGGAGGGGCGTGGTCCCTCCCGGGTACCTAATGCAAAGATCTCTACGTCATCAATGCAATATTCTCTCAATGTCAGCACAAGGTTAGTTGGTTCGGATTGGATTCAGATATTTTCTCAGCGGTAGGTAAGTACAACTTGCCAAGCCCTTAAGATATCGGTTTCATATCGCATCGTGCTGTATCAACTTCTTGCGTCACGATTAAATGGATAACTCGACTAATATCCTGGTCTATTATTTATATCAGCTGTCCGTTAGAATCCGCAGGTTTGAATTCCACGAGAAAGAGGTATTTTCTTAAAGTAAATGTCCTCAAGTCGAAAACTATCTAATTATCAAATTAAGTCGATTCAGCAGTTTCTATTTGTTAATTCTTTGCCCTTATCCGATTCTAAACGTAGTTTTTTGTTATATTCCACGCGGACCAAGTCGCGGGTACAGCTAGTATTTTTTTTGAAAGAAGAACATGCTACTGCTGACTTGACGTGTTCAATTGACGGGATCACTACGGAAGGCCTCACAACAAGTTGCATTCAACGTTTGGAAAAAGTTAACGACGCATTTTCCCGCTAGGGGGCTCTGAAGTCTGAATTAGAAAATCGTGGTTTTAGAATATTCTGAATCAGCTCAAGGAGAACAACATATCCAAAAATCAGCAGATTCTGCCGAAAACCACGATTTTCTAATTCAGACTTCAGAGTCCCCTAGCGGAAAAATGAGTCGTTAACTTTTTTTGCGACCATTACATTTTTTGCTCATCTCGATCACGAGAACAATATATTCAAAATTTAAACCTAGGTCCCGAAAACCACTTGGCCATATATACAGTATCATCTACTTTGACAGGTTAGCATATAAGCTATAAAAGAACCTCATAAAGATGAGTGTGTAAGATCAAAACTTAACAAGACTATACCAAGTTAAACGAAAACCTCCATAGTCGTACCAAGTTGGTACAGCGGTTTCAAGGTATCGCCACCTCGGAGGGGTTCGAGTTTGTGTGATGAATGCGAGCGTTTGTACCTTAGTCATGGTTGTTGTTATATATTTCTATTAAATATATTTATATATGTATGTCTATCCGTTACCCTACATCCCATAACATAAGCCTTCCGAGCTTCCTTTGGGCTAAGCTAATTGGTGTAAGTGTAAGGAATATATATATATATATGTGTGAAAAAAAATAAAACGAAGCGGCTTAAATAACTGTTCCGTCAATAATAATTATATTTTAATAATAAATAATAGTTATTGCCAATACGTAATTCAATATTAACCTTCAAGGGAAGTCGACCTCTGCCCTTAAGCAGTTGTTCAAACTCGATAATTGAGAATGTTCACGATTTCAATACACGAATTAACGTGTTTTGTCTAAATTCAGAATTCACGAGTAAACAATTAATTACCAGAAATATTCACTAAACAAATTAAAGTTGTGATTAATTTGTTATTTTTAGAAGTGGCCATGTTGAGTTACAAATTCCATAGCTATCCTTACTAATATTATAAATAACTAGCGACCCGCCCCGGCTTCGCACGGAATCAATTAAATACTGTTATTTTTGAAATGTCTAATGTGATGTCGTAAATAATTACATTTTTTTGTTTACATTTATCAAAATAATGTACTAATGTACAATACGTACACAGTGAAAAGGTCTACAGAAAACTCCGCGATGGTATGTGTTTATCTTTTATGGATATTCCACAATAGCTTTTTTTGTAATTTACTTTTCTTCCGTTTTTAAACTTAAATTTATTATTTACAAAATTTTTTCCGTAGTATTTAGTTTCAGCAATGCACCCGTTCGAAGACGGGGCGGGTCGCTAGTATATAAATAAAATCATTAATAAAAAATATCACTAACATCTCAAATCATTGCTTACTCCATTCATTTACAAGCAGTGTAAATGATGTTGAATAAAACTCTTGTACTGTTCCACTACTTTTTTTAATTATTGTCGACCTGACCGGTTTCGCTTTACAGCATTTTCAAAGATGTTAAGCAAACACAGCTGTTCGTGTTTACGCTTCTATCTAAAATAATAAGTTCCACCAAGAGCCAACAATCAACTCAATACAGAATATGCAGTGTAAATGAAATCAATAATTCGAGCAGATTAAAGTTTCGACACCATCGAAGCCAGTTTGCTAACGAATCGTAAATTAATTCACCGAGAATTTCTACGTGATTGTTTGTGCAACATTAAAAATGATGGTATTTATAAGCAGGTCATTTGGAGTGAGTGGCTTGTTACTCGAAGGCTGCTGGGACCACTTTTACAAGTATTTAGTCTCCGTTCTGTATTACATACGCCCACAGAATTTATGCGATTAAAAGTCTGTGCAATTGACTTTTTTAATGTTGTCTCGCACTAGGATTTTAGACTGTAGTTGTGACAATTACAAACATACAATGTCACAGGCGCATACACTCAAATCGGAACTTTCAGCAGCACATATAAATATTTTTACCCGTGCGTTTATCGAATCCATGACCCGTATCCCTGTACCAACCCTGTCATCATTAAAGACACACAAGGGCACACGGGGCCCGTGCCCAGGGCCATCATTCTCAGAGGGGCCCCGAAAGACCTACAATTTATCTCACACATTTATCCTAGGAGGTAGACTCTGTACCAGGGTCGTCTGCATGGGTACCTCCGTCTTACCTATTTCCGCCGCCAAACAGCAGGGTTCGCTTTGCTGTGTTCCGGCGTGAAGGGTAAGATAGGCAGTGAAATTACTGGGTACTGTGACTTTACATCTTATGTCACAAGTTGGCAACGTACACTGTGGTTCTTATGAGGTTTGCAGATTTGCTGCGAATCTCGTGGGAACCACATGTACTATAGGCGACTGTTACCACTTACCATCAGGTGGGCAGCCTGCTTGTTTGTCAACTTTAGCAATAAAAAAAAAATTATTCTCAAAACATTTTTGTCGGACATTACTTTTTTTCGCAAGCTAATTACTTTATAAGGTATTTACGTGGCATATGCTACGCCATTATATAAATGAAGACAGCCCGTCCAAGAAGGCTCATTTCTATCTGAAAAACTGAGGCCGAGAAACGCCTATGGATTTGTAGTTCGGGATTCCAACAACTGAAGCTCTAGTGTCGAAATTGCTTAATCAGTAACATTATTTTAATGCAGTATTCCAACCTTATTCAGCGAGCATAACAAAATTATAAAATGTTAGTATAATTCGCATTTTTTACTTTCCAAAAGGGCCTCTAATTCTTGTGTGCCAAAGCTTAGTTTAAGATGGCGGTGGTTGAATTATTGACAATAATTTTTCTCACAATCCTTAAGGGAAACACCCGCTTACCATAACAAAGTTATAATGATGTTATTTAGTTATTCATTACTGACTGTGCCCACGACTTCGTCCGCGTGGAATCGTAAATTTAGGTAGCATTTTTAATGACTGAGAGTGTTATAAACGTAAGAGTAGACGAATGTAATCAAAAAGCTTCGAACTGCTAAACTATCAGGAGTTACTCCTGTTATTGTAAGTCAACCATACAAGATAGACATATGCTGTCGTAGGTTTTTTTTATATAATTTTAAGGAGAACATTTCCGACATACATGATTTCTGTGTAGCTTTAACCATTAAGGTCGCACACGCGACGGAAGCTTAAAAAATGAAGTAACTTCTCCCATTTTCCAAACATTTCCCTTCACTGCCTAAAAGAATTGTTCAAAGAAATTAATATTTGAACTTTAGCTAGTCAATATATATATGATAATTTAGTTTTTGTATATAGAAACTATAATAAATTCAATAAAAACAGTGATCTACATAATGTGAATACTAGAAACAAAAATAAACTTGCCGTTCCAATGTTCAGACTCCTTAAAACTAGCTGTTCGTTCTTGGGGAAATGTATATCTATGTTTAACAAACTTCCGCAAGGTGTCATTGATTTGCCTTTATATAAATTTAAAAACCATATCAAAAAGACACTCATGAGTAAAGGTTATTATAAAGTAAGTGACTATCTTAATGATCACACTATTTGGGAATAGGGACACTATTCATAGAGCCATGTTTGGTAACAACATTATTTATAATATTGTATTATTTTATATGTGTATGTAAACATACATACGACTGTAATCGTATTAGGTATGATTGTATCTTATACTATATTGTATTTTTATATTATATTATTATAATTATTAACATTGAAAAGAGGAGATAAAAAATAGACCTTCAGAGTTTCTTGCCTGTTCTTCTCGAGAAGGCTCTCCCAATTTCCGAACAGGTGTCGAGTCAATATATTTTTTCTTTTTTTTTCCTTATTCGTACGTACGGACAAGGTTTTTGTTTTTTTTTATCTAAGCTTTTTTTTTTATTTTGTTTGTTGACGTCAATAAGTGCCTGTAAAGGTCTATGTTGAATAAATATTATTTTGATTTTGATTTTTTGACTGCTCTGCTCCTATTGATTGTAGCGTGATGAAAAGTATACTATAACCAGCTCAGGAGTATGATAAATAATTGTACCAAGTTTCGTTAAAATCCGTCGAGTAGTTTTTGATTCTATAACAGTTATACAGACAGACAGACAAAAATTTTACTGATTGCATTTGGCATCAGTATCGATCCTTAATCACCCCCTGATAGTTATTTTGGAAATATATTTCATGTACAGAATTGACCTCTCTACAGATTTATTATAAATATAGATAAGTATGCAAGTGAAACACTATTATCTTTGCCTACCTCCATGAGAATAAGCCATATATACGTATGGACAAAAAAAGCTTAAATTCTCAAAAGAGACAATAACATACTGAAATGAAAACAGAAATGCACTAGGATTTAATCCAAACAAAATATGAATATAAAAAGATAACACTTTAAAAGTAAAAAAAGAATAAATGTTAAGTATCCAAACATACAATTAATAAAAAGCAACGATATAAACTAGTCTTATCTCATCAAAAAAGAGGAAGTTGTTAAGGCATTTTAAATGATTTGATATATTGCTTATATTTCTATTACCTAATACCTCTATTGATGTGGAACAGATGTAAATAACTTTTCATTTCTCATACTCGGAAAGTTATGTTGTTTTGATCTGATTATTGGGTGGAAAATGCTGCTTCCCGACATAGGGAGGGAAAAACTCATACAATTTATTTCCCACCCAAGGCCGGAATGAACTTTAAAAATAGAACTACGAATGTCAGCTACGAACTGTCAGCTGTGAACTATTAAAAAAAATGCTGCGGTCATGTGAGTTTCTAAACAGCCAGTGTGAACTTAGCGCAAACTACTTCCAGCGAAATAAGCCGCAACAAACACGCGGTGAGTTCCATATTTAAAATTTAAACAGTCGACATAAACTGGCGGGATGTGAATTTATTATATATATCTGTGACGGAATTTTAAAAAAAAAATCAAATAATCTCTTATACTAGTTAAGATTTTAATTTTAAAAATGAGTTCAACCGATTCCGAAATATTGACACCAGATTCAATTAAAGACGAGGCAAATTGTGTTCTGCCTACTGATGGTCTACTGATATTATCATATACTAGCTTTCCGCCCGCGGCTTCGCCCGCGTTATATTCGAATTTCCACAGGAAGGATATGTTTTAACAATACTGCCATACAACCTTTCACCCCCTCCTTTCAACCTTTTACAACCCTTTTCTGCTTTAAAAGGTAGCCTCTGTCCTTTCTCAGCCTCTAGACTATCTGTGTACCAAATTTCATTTAAATCGGTTCAGTAGTTTTAACAATATTTCCATACAACCAATAATCCCTCCTTTCAACCTTTTACAACCCTTTACAACCTTTTTTGCATGAAAAAGTAGCCTATGTCCTTTCTCAGGCTCCACACTATCTGTGTACCAAATTTCATTTAAATCGGTTCAGTTTATTTTTAACAATATTTCCATACAACCAATAATCCTCCTTTCAACCTTTTACAACCCTTTACAACCTTTTTTGCATGAAAAAGTAGCCTATGTCCTTTCTCAGGCTCCAGACTATCTGTGTACCAAATTTCATTTAAATCGGTTCAGTAGTTTTGGTGTGAAAGCGGAACAGACAGACAGACAGACAGAGTTACTTTCGCATTTATAATATTAGTATGTATGTATGTATAGTATGGCACAAAACAATGAGCTTTTCCACAAATACTATTTTCACAGTACTTTTGATTAAAATTTCACCGTCTTCAATTTTCACAGATGACACTCCAGTTTTATTTATTTGAGTTCATTAAAATGACGATAACTTTTTTTAATGAACCGATTTTGATGAAACAAAGTTTAGATATTATTCTGAGTTAAAACAAAGCAAATAGTGAAAGTTTCAAGCAAATCGGTTCAGTACTTTCGGAGATAAACGTGAACATACATACAGACAGACAGACAGACAAAAAATTCCAAAAAATTTTTTTTGCTTTCTAATAATCTATTTAAGTGCCCCTCTATCCATTTCAGTCAAAAATACTAAATGTACAGACAAAATATTTTTACTGTCTTATTATATGTATAGATTATCAATAAATAGATTAAATAACAACCAATGTTTTATTTTCTTCATATATTCGAAGTGAAAAGTAGAGTGTTTAACACGGGTAAAAGAATCAATTCCTTCTCGGACTATAGCCTCTAAATACCTCGGGAATTGATTCTTTCCAACCTCGGTTAACAATCTACTATTAATTTTACAAAAAGGTTTGACAATGTTATTCTCACCTCGTTTGTTAACGCAATATTTTAGACGTCGAACGTAAGAGATACATAATAAGTTTCGAATCCAACGTAAATGTGTTAAATTTAATTAAACATCAACAAACTGGATCTACAAGATATTTATTTATTTCTCTTTCTTTATTTATTGCAATTCAAAGTTATATCACACGCTAACAAAATGTCATGTGAACGCATCTGTTTGAAATGTTAATTGTTACATAATTTGCTGCCTTTAAGATTAATTATGGAATGAGGATGCTTAATTAATGCAAATGCAACATTATCAACATATTTTTTCTTAATAGCTACAAAACTGCACGCAGCCTTGTGAATTTATGTGGTAAATGTTTAATTGTATAATCGCACGTTTATGCATGATTCACATTTGAGAGACAGATGATGAGTAATATTTATAACTAGCTTTCTGCCCGCGGCTTCGCCCGCGTGGATTTAGGAATTGGGTCTATAGAGGGTTAAGGGTCATAACTTTTGCCCACGGCTACATATGCGCGGAAGTCGGTTTATGGCGCTTCCCGTGGGACTATTCGTTTTTCCGAGATAAAAATACCGCAAAACCTTGCTCAAGAATCACTCTATCTATTGATGAAAACCGCATGAAAATCTGTGCAGTAGTTTTTGAGCGAAGCCTTTATTGCGCATCCCGTGGGATAATATTATAAAGCTGAAGAGTTTGTTTGTTTGTTTGAACGCGCTAATCTCTGGAACTCCTGATTCGAATTGAAAAATTATTTTCTTATTGAATAGCCCATTTATCGAGGAAGGCTTTAGGCTACATAACATCACGCTGTGACTAATAGAAGCGAAGAAATAATGGAAAATATGGAAAAAAACGGGGAAAATTATTCATCTTTGAGGGCTTTCGTTGCGTGCGCTACGAAAACGGTTCTAGATACCAAAAAAATATGTATGAAAGAATTATTCCTCTTAAAATGATCTAAAAAAATGTCCGCGACAGTATATATC
This sequence comes from Scirpophaga incertulas, assembly GCA_036419045.1. Classification (NCBI taxonomy): domain Eukaryota; kingdom Metazoa; phylum Arthropoda; class Insecta; order Lepidoptera; family Crambidae; genus Scirpophaga; species Scirpophaga incertulas. The sequence continues at coordinate 1,534,829 of CM071639.1, read as the reverse complement.
TATCTTTTAATGTTAACTCACTAGAATCGTTTTTATGGTAATCAAATTTGGATATGTCGCGTTGTCAAGATCGGGTAACAGCTGAGGTGGTTGTTTGCAAAAATAAATATTATGCTCAAAATAACTATTCCACGCGGACGAAGTCGCTGGCACAGCTAGTATCATAATAACACATATACTAAAATGTAAAAAGATTTCTACCGTGGGAGAGCTATGCTCGGCACGAATTGGGCCGGCTCGACCGGAGTGATACCACGGCCTCACAGAAAACCGGCGTAAAATAGCGCTTGCGCTGTGTTTCGCCGAGTGAGTGAGGGTAGCGGAGGCCTAACTCCTTATTCCCCTTATTCCCTTTTAAAAGGCCGGCAGCGCATCTGCGACTGGTGTTGCGGGTGTCCATGGGCAACGGTTATCGCTGACCATCAGGTGGTCCGTTTGCTCGTTTTACTCCCTATACTATAAAAAAAAGATATTCTGTGAATTATACAAAGTATGACAATAAGTGACACTTAGTAGCTACAATTTATAAATACGAAGTGTCTATGTGTTATTTTGATGTTTTTTTAAGCTATATTATAGTCAAGTTTCATTAAAATCCATTTAGTAGTTTTTAAGTGAAACAGTAACAAACATACATAACCGTAGGGATTAAGCACACAATATTAAACTTGCTTTAGAAAGCTCCAATGTATTGGTTGTAGGAAAAGTTCGTCGAAAATTAGACAATGTTTTGTTCATTCATTAAAGTTTAGTTTCAGTTTACAATGTAATCGCCGTCAGAACTAATGACAGTGCTCCATCTATTAGGAAGAACGGTGATACCTGTGGCCCAAAACTCTGGAAGCTTAGAATCAAAAAACTTTGTCACTTCTGTTTTCGGATTACTTAAAAAATGTTTTAAATGCTTGAATACGTGATAATCTGAAGGTGCCAAGTGGAGTGAAGGGGGATGTGGTACGGTTTCGCAAAGGAGTTCCTCTAATTTTATTTGACTCTTTTTGGCGATGTGTGGTCTTGCGTTGTCTTGGACGATTGATTGATTCTCCATAACTACGGAAAAAACGTACTGGTATATATATCATATAGGCCTCGTATGAAAGCACCGAGAGAGTACTAGAATGTTACTGTATATTTTGAGATTGTTCCAGAAAAGAAAAGAATCTTGGAATATTTATTCGACGAACTTTTTAACTTCCTATCTTCTTATATATAAAAATGAATCGCAAAATGTGTTGGTAAGCTCATAACTCAACAACGCCTGGACCAATTTGGCCAATTCTTTTTTGTTAATGTTCGTTGAAGTTCAAGGAGGGTTTTTACAATGAGGAAAATTCGAATAATTTTCGGAAATACCCTAAAAACAGCCCTTTTATTTTCCCATGCAAACGTTTTCTAACTAAAACGTACAGTCGAATTGAGCTTTGTTGTTATTGTATAAAGTTCTATTGCAAGCACTCACTGTTGTCTAAGCAATGAAGGTGTGTTCCTAACATCAAAGAGTCAATTTGCGCTTTATTAACGCTACATATAGTTGAAATTCAATCATATCTATCAAAACAGTGTGCGTGCGTGCGTTGGAGCACAGAATACATCGTTGGAGGATTTAATGTCACGTTCCAAAATTGAATAGCCACAAAATGTAATAGGTCATTTAGACTTTTTTTGCGATTTGGTTGGCTATGCGACATTATCTATAAAATAATTAGGAACAAAAAACTGCCACTGTACAAATCTTTTTGACAGGACGAAGTCTGTCGGGTCCGCTAGTAACCTAATAAATTTCTACTTTCCTCTTAATTTGTTCCTGTGTATTAAAATAAACTTTAATAAACGTAAGTACAAAACATGATTTCACTTCCAATATTCCAACTCAACAAACACAGGAAAAAATCCTCGCTTTAAACTAGTCGAATATCTTTAAATGTTACACGTTGATCACCTTTAGTTTGAGTGCTAAATGGCCTGACTTTTACCATATTTACTTTTGACGCCATATTTGCGCTCAGAGAAAAGCCCTTGACGACTCTTCCGGATTTACAAGGTCTTCAGATTGATCGACGATATGGCTTTGGGTACGCATATATTTTATAGTGAATTTACAATTATTATTTACTTTTGCTTGACTGAGCTTCGTGTGTGTGTTCAATAATTTAGTACAAGTTCTCGGGTTGTCACTACATAGTATAAAACAAAGTCGCTATCCGCCGTCTGTCTGTCTGTCCCTATGTATGATTCGATCCTCAAAACTACGCAACGGATTTTGATGCGGTTTTTTTTAACAGAGATAGATTCTTAAAAGATAATTCTTAAGGTTTATGTGTATAATACATGCATAATATAGTAGAGAAACACTGACAAATTTAGGGGTTTCTAATGTGACCGGGGGAGGTAGTGTAGCCTCCCCCGAGGAGGGCTCCCCTCTAGGCAGGGGAGCGGAGGCTGGGGGTTCCCGGAAGTGGCTTGATGTTCCCGGGGGCTCCCTACATGCCTGAGGAAGGCCATCCCTGAGGTTTTTAGTGGGTAGGCCTCCCCCTTCTGGGGAGGAGAGCCCCACATAACCGCCGGCTCGCCACAGCCGGGGTATGCAATTTAATGCATATTCCTCAGAGGAACAAAAAAAAAGGGGTTTCTAATGTGATATCGTAAATAAGCACGTTTTTTTGCACTTATATTGCAAATACGCTGGCTGAACCCTACGAGAGAGACCAAAATAATGTATTACAGTATTGTCCACCTTGAAAAGATCAACAAAAAAGTCCGCGATGTTATATGTCTATCTCTTAGGTATAACTCATCATAACCATTTTTTATCATTTACTTTTACTTCCGTTTTTAATTTTTAAAAATTTGTTTTTTTATATACAACGTTCACAGTTTTTCTGTAGTGTATTTAGTCAGCATTGCACCCGTGCGAAGCCGGGGCGGGTCGCTAGTTATTCTTATAATTTAGGCAGTGTTTGCATAGTAAAATGTATATTTTTTTTTTTTTTTTTTTTTTTATTGCTAAAGTTGACAAACAAGCAGGCTGCCCACCCATATTTGCGACATCACCTTAAAAATCTCAATGTTACTATATTATGCATGTATTTATTATATTATACATATAAACTTGCTTCTTGAAGTATTAAAAAAGTTCTATTAAAAAAGCGTATCAAAAGCTGTTACGTAATTTTAAAGACAAATCTGAGTATAGATAGGTACAAACCGACAGGGAAAGTTGATTTATACAATATCGTGATATAAAAATTGATTTCCGGAAATAATCTTTACGTATTTAAGTAAATGAACGTATCGACAGATAAACCATTATCGTTTACGTTAAGACTTCTTAATTTGTTCTAGTTCGGAGAAATATTTTTTTCTATATCCGTGATCTCTTTTATCTGTAATAGTGCCATTTAACAGAATCCTTCAAAGCTCACTTTAGCTTACAAATTCTTGCCATCATCTTTCTTATGTCCTCTCAACTTTTGTTATGTAAGACACTTGGGAACTTTCTCTAACACCCTTTCATCCATGCCTTAGGGCCCTTAAGGTTGTAAAATGCAGGTTGTAACAGTTGCCTATGGTTAGTACTCATTGTCTATGATGTTAGGAATCCTGGCCGGTTTTATTTCTTTAGTTTATGATTTTGGTTTGTCAGTCAAAATTCAAAATATATCTATTAGCCATTGCAAATAAGCTAGACTGACTCACTCTATGTTTCGCCGCCGTACTAAATTAATCAGTTATATAAATTCCACAAAAATGTATTCCATATTACCAATATTGAAGTTTTAAATTTAATAATTATAAGAAAGAGTCCTACACAGAATGCTGTAGGGTACGTTTATATATATTTCCACTATTTTTTAACGGCGACTAGAGGATTTTATGAATTTTATTGTTTTTTACAATTGTTTGGTATATAGTTTCAGACTCTTCTTATTGTACCATTTTATTTACCATTTTTAAATAAACCAACCTCAAGCAGCAAATCGTCGTTTGAACATTGTCGATTAAGAACCTTACCCACGCTATACCGAGCACCGTGATAAGGTTCAGGCTGAGTTTAATCGGTAGGTCATCCCGATTCGTCTGCAGTGCGACATAATCACCATCGCACTATTTTTGGTATGCATGACTTCTCATCCTCTTCTCTCCAGTGAGAAAGAAAATCAAGACATCTTATTCGATTACGATTAATCGAGGCGTTAGAACATAATCTGACCTTCAACTAGAGTACAATTTAGGAAAGGCGAAAGAAGGATAATGGAGGCTGTTATATTTTTACATTATTTTTACTGGTATATAATATCACATATAATCCCATAGTATAGAGCATAAAGACGAGCTATGTTTGTTTGTTCTTTGTAAAAGGAACAAGGCGCTTAAATCGAATCGTGTACAGAATTTTATTTTATTTACTTATCACATTTTTATTTGATTTGACTACTTGTTTGGAGACTCATCTTGAAAGGATCTGGTGATACCGACCATAGAGATACATCTTCACAGTGATGTCTTTTTATTTAAGAGGTTCAAGGTCCGAATAATACACATATACATATATATCCGAGCTCATATAGTAAACTATAATATTCTAAGACAACTTGCACACACCTGCAATGAATCTCAAAGGCACCGCATGAAATTGACCAATCTAGTGCCAGCGTGATTGACTAAGACCTTAACCGTTTTATCAGGATAGAGTCAAAGGCCGTATATGTACTGGTAATGACAATAATAATAATGATACAGATTAATGCGTAGGGATGTGACGATCCTATCGCCCGATGATGGGGTATTTAATGCCCCTTAACTGCCATAAATGCTCCATCAATGCAGTCAGTCTTCCTCAGGGCAGCTTGTGGCGAGCTGTCGGTGAGTTGCGTCACCGAGGGTTCCCGATATACTTCAGGGGGCGTAAGCCAACCGCCCCTGTCCTGCCTTAATTAGCCGAATAGAGTGGAGTCGCAAGAGCAGATGCTTGAAGGGTGGAAGTGTAATAATGCCATATCGCCGACGATATCTTGATCGCTGTCGCAAATACACCTCTTAACCCTTAGCCGTTCACACCAACGTGCTCCCTTCGCACAAATATTGCTCTGCTTTCTTGAGAGGCCCATTTAGTGAGCGGCGAGGCTTACGAGGCCAATTAAAAGGCTTTGACATGGCAGGTAACCGGAGTCTCTTCCATAGCCCAGTTCTCATTGGCACCAAAATCGAAATGTAATAGTCCACAAACGTTTTGATCAGTAATGACAATAGTTTCTGTGCATCTAAATGGGTATAGTCTTTAGCTGCATTTTTCATGGTGCAGATTGAGATTAGACCCAGTTGGTACACTCCACGCACACTTTCATTAAATTTCTCTTAAATAGCCTCTACGCGTTGGATCTGCATCCCCGCGCACGCCTTTTAAAGGCCGGGTATTAGTAAAGACAGGTGATATAAGGACAATGATACAAATTATATAATTTTGCTTGAGCAAACTTTTGAAACAGCTTTAGTCATTATAATAGAACGACATGACTAGAATTCAAATCTCACACACCCTGCGCTAGATTTACAATCATTGAAATGTATAGGGTTGCCACAAGTTCTCATTATAGTATGTAGGACTAGCTGGTATCTGATCTGCGCGCGCCAGCGGGCCGTCGGTGCCGTACTCCCGCACCTCGAAGTTTGACTCCAAGGGAAGGAGGAGGTCACCTACCGATTGACTCAGATACTCACCGGGCACGGCTGCTTCGGTGAGTATCTGTGTCGAATAGAACGGGAGGGATCGACACATTGCCACCACTGCGCATCCGACCTCGACTCGGCCCAGCACACACTGGCGGAGTGTCCCGCGTGGGCCTCCGAGCGCCGAGTCTTGGTCGCAGAGATCGGGCGAGATCTGTCTCCGCCGGCATTGATTGCGGCAATGCTGCCGGACGAGGGAGGTTGGAGGGCTGTGGCCTCCTTCTGTGAAGCAGTGATGCTCCAGAAGGAGGCTGCCGAGCGGGGTCGGGAGATGGCCGATCCCACTCGAAGAAGGCGGCGCCGGGCTCGGTAGCACAGCTGCGGCGCCGCCACGGGTCGACGGCGGGCGCGAGGAAGTCGCAACCGCTACGGCGACCCGGGATGGACCACGCCCCTTCCGTGGCCGGGGGGCGTCGTTGGTGGAGGAGACCGGGGGTAGTGAGCCTCCCCCGAGGAGGGCTCCTCTGTATCGGCGGGGGAGCGAAGGCTGGGGGCTCCCTACATGCCTGAGGAAGGCCATCCCTGAGGTTTTTAGTGGGTAGGCCTCCCCCTTCGGGGAGGAGAGCCCCACATAACGGCCGGCCCGCCACAGCCGGAGTATACAATTTAATGCATTTTCCTCAGGGGAAAAAAAAAAGGACTAGCTGGTATCTGCGACTTCGTCTGTGCCGGACTCTTCGTCATATTTTGGACTATTTCTGCAATATCTTTATGAATTGTAGCCTATGTGGCATTCTGACGTATAAGCTAATATTATTGTAAAGTGTCATTAAAATACATTTTTTGGTTTTTATTTGAAAGTGTAACATACATCCGTCCATACATACAAGCTTTCACGTTTATAATATACGTGGGGATTTCTCTGTAATGAAATGATATTCATTTATTGTAACGAAACACAGATTTGGTACAATATCGCTTTATTTATCCAATCCAGTCTCCCACCACTGCGAGCAGCCGATAACAGTCTTGCCCACAGCGCAATAAAGACGGCCAATCTCTTGGTCGAACTTTTTGCCTCTAACTCGACTATGGACGATGAAGGAGCCACACCACCTACCATCCCTCGGTGTGAAAGTTCATTGCCGGAAATCCGCATTACACAGCTCGCGGTCAGGCGGGAACTCAAGCTCCTGAATGTACATAAGTCGAGTGGGCCAAATAGCATCCCTGCAGTGGTGCTAAAGACGTGTGCCCCTGAATTAACCCCCGTATTAACGCGACTTTACCGTCTTTCTTATCAGCAGAAAAGGGTTCCATCTTCGTGGAAGATCGCCCACGTACACCCAATCCCCAAAAAGGGTGACCGATCCGACCCGTCAAATTACAGGCCAATCGCGATAACGAACTCTCCAAAATTATGGAGAAGGTCATCAACACCTGCTTTCTACGGTACCTAAAAGAGCACCAGTTGATTAGCGACCGGCAATACGGTTTCCGTCACGGGCGCTCAGCTGGTGATCTTTCAGTTTTTAGTTTACGCACCATTGGGCAGAAACTTTGGAGGGCAAAGGCGAGGCTCTCGCCGTTAGACTGGATATCGCGATGGCGTTTGATAGGATCTGGCATAGAGGTCTTCTGGCGAAGCTACCGTCATATGGAATCCCCAAGGGACTTTGCAAATATATAGCCAGCTTCCTGGATGGTAGGAGCATTAAAGTCGTCGTTGATGGCTGCTGCTCGAAAACCATGCCCATAAATGAATGCCATTCCACAAGGTTCGGTGCTTTCCCCGACACTGTTCATTCTGCACATCAACGATATGTTGTCCATTGAGAACATACATTGTTATGCAGATGACAGCACGGGTGATGTGCGGTATACCAACCACCAGAACGTCCCTCGGATGTCGCTACATGAAAGACGGTTGCAACTTGTGTCTGAAGTCGAGGACTCTCTAGGGCGCGTCTCGGAATGGGGTGCAAAGAACTTAGTCAAGTTCAACCCCACGAAGACACAAGTGTGCGCGTTCACTGCGAAGAAAGACCATTTATCGTAATGCCTCAGTTTCAGGGAGTCGCTCTTCGTATGTCCGAGTCTATTGGGATTCTAGGTGTGGAAATTTCAGCCACAGTGCAGTTTGGGAGTCATTTGTAGGACAAAGCCAAAATGGCAAGTAAAAATTAGGTGTTCTCAACAGAGCGAAGCGGTACTTCACGCCATACTCATCACTTAAGAAACTCCACCTCGATCAGTCGTGCGCTGCTACTGTCCTGCGTCTTCCTGCCATCCTTCTGTTAATATTGAATCCTTGATTTCCTTTGATGATCAGTCACAAGAAGACCAAATAAAATGGTAAATTACTTTATTTTCCTTAAGACAAAAACAGAGTAGCATTTTAAATTTTCACTCTGAAGTTTATATATATCTTATCGTATTTGTCACAGTATATTAGTAATGCAAACTTAATTTTCAATTAAAACGTAATCTATTTTTTTTAATTAAGATGTGACCTTCGTAAATTTAAATAGGTAAATCGTGTGTGGTGACCCTATAAGCCTATGTGGCATATGGCGATATTCCAAGAATAGTACTGAATGTACAACGTGGTATGTTTACTTTTGTAGTTCGAGGAAATATCGAAGCGGTCTCACTTCTTGAGAAAAAGTTAGTAGATCAAATATTTACCTCATAGCAAACGGGACAAATTTATATCGATATCCACGCAAATTGATGACAAAAAATACAAAAGATTAATTAGCAAAACGTTAACATTGGTCGTAAATGTATGCCAAAAATATCATTACATACATACAGTCGCGCGACTTCTCCGTGGGGGTAGGCAAAGACACAGTTTTCTACTTGCTACGATCCATACTTCTTTAGCAACTCCCCTACCAACTGGCCCATTTATATCTACCTTAGAAAGTCTATCGTCAGTCGTCTTTCTAGCCTTTTGTACTTATCCAAACTGTCTTACGTGTCTTTGCAATCCATTCTCGATTTATATCACTCCACTTTCTTCCACACCGCAAATTTCTAATTGTATATTTCGACCCGTAAAAAATGTCTAACTACGAGATATGTTTCATTAGCAACCGTGATAGTCTACTATAGTAAAATAGTAAAGTCAAAATATTCAGTAATTTGACTGCCAGAATACAGAAATGCGATAACAGCTATTACAAGAACAAAAGTCAATATGTTAATTGTACTTCGACGTTGCATCCTCGAAATTTATGATTCACTAATGTAGTTCACTCTTCAATGTACCAGGCATCGAACACAATTTTAGATAAATTTCTTTTAAAAAAAAAAAATACTTGTAAAGTAGATAGAAAAACATTACCCATACTTGACGCCAGCGCCATCTAGTGCATACCCATTGAGTGTCGTGTTGACGTTTATCATTCGCTTTTTGTGTTCCGGCATCGACACATTCTGCTACGGAATAATTAAGTGTTTACAGTGAATTTATAGTGAAAAATTATCAATTTGAAGTAAAAATAATGGGAAAAAGGAAACGCAATAAGGATTCTGATCATTACATCCGTAAAAAAATACGTAAACTCGAAAAAAAAATTGCATAAACGGAGATCATCTAATGAGTCGGGTAAGTGTTTACTTTTCAAATATAGAAATTCTCCGCATCTCCTACTCTTTTACTGAATGTATTAATTGGCTTTAACGCATAGAATCATGCAGATTTAAATAATATATAACATATGACCTACCTACATAATTTTAAATTATGAGACTACCTACAATTTTTTCTCTTCTGAGAAGTACTAATAACTATTAAAATATAATAAATTACGTTATGAAAAGTAAATCTATATTTAAGCACATAAATGTAGTACCGTGACGAGATTACGGTCTGTGCTCTCATCAATACTGTAGTACCGTGACGCGATTACGGTCAGTAATATTTGCACATTTAGTATCGTGACGCGATTACGATCTATATTTTGGGTTTTTATGTAGTGCAATAAGCCGGTTTAGCTGTATGGTCATTCTTTTCAGATGACTGTTCAGAACGATCGAGGAGTTCCTCCCCGATTCGATTTAATAACTCTGACCCCTCTGAGTCTGATGTTGAAAACAGTCTGCGTTCAGTGGTTACTGTAGCACAAGTGCACGATTTAAGCCCCGGTTTAGGAACCCAAACCACGCCTAACGTGAATAGCTCCATAGAAGCAACGGAACCTTTGACCACTCCGTTGTCTTCAGATTTGATAAATATTCTTGGAGATTCAAAGGTGAAAGAAGTTCCAATGGGCCCAAGAATATTAGAGGAAGTCTCCAAACGTTGGGGAAAAATACTAATTGATGGTCTGGACAGGAGTCATAAAAAGGAACTTTTATCGACAATTTTGATTCCTGAAAATTTTCAATTGTTAAAAGCCCCTCTATTAAATCAGGAAATTTCATCAGTGATGACAGAATCTACTAGAAATAGAGATAAACGTTTAGAGCGAGCTCAAAATAATTTAGGCGTGGGGATAGCAGGTTTGACTGCTCTCATATCGAATTTGATGGAAGCCAAACATATCGATAATTTAGATATGATTAAAAAATTATCGGAGGTTGGTCAATTACTTCTAGACTTACATTACGAAAATACTGTTAATAGAAGAATGTTAATAACACCTACTCTTGATAAAAAATTTTTGTCAATGACACAAGATGTCAAGAGAGATTCGTACCTTTTCGGAGAGAATTTGGGTGACAAAATTAAGGCTTCCAAGGCAGCAGAAAAATCAGGCTTACAAATAAGAAATAACCGCAATATTGGACCACAAGCCTCAGGATCTAAGAAATACGTCCCGCAGGGAAACTGGCGAGGCCCACCCAGGCAACAAAGTCAACAAGCTGTCAGACAGGGTGGGAACAAGCAACGCACATCGAATCATGCACCCAAACGGACACCACAAGCACCAACAACGAGTCACTATTATGGCCCGCCAACAGCGAGGCCAGCGTACAAATCAACACGGAAATAACATGTGAGGTAGCCGCTCATGCCGGTCGTTTGAAATACTTTGTTCATGCCTGGCATTCTGTCACTAGTGACCTAATAATTTTGCAATATATTACTGGTTACAAGATACCATTTAATAGTCCAGTTAAGCAAATAATTCGCCCAAAAAACCCTAATTTCTCACAAGATGAAATCAATAAATTATCTTTAGCAATTTCTGAGTTGTTACATTCTGGTGCCGTGATTACGTGTGATAGTTGCAAAGACCAGTTTATCTCCCCGATATTTCTTACACCTAAAAGTGATGGCTCGTCTAGATTCATATTAAACCTAAAATCTTTGAATAAATCAGTGGTTACCCAACACTTCAAAATGGAAGACATTCGTACAGCCAGTAAGCTATTATCTCGAGATGGTTTTATGGCAAATATTGATCTGAAAGATGCATATTTTCTTATTCCAATCCACAAAGATTTCAGAAGTATTTGAGGTTCGAATTTTTAAAAAATACTTACGAATTTCAGTGTTTACCGTTCGGATTAAGTTCTGCGCCATATGTTTTCACAAAATTGTTGAAACCAATTGCTACATACTTGAGAGATAAGGGTTATTTGGTCGTAATTTATCTTGATGACATATTATGTATTGGAAATAATTATGATGACTGCAAAAACTGTGTCCAAGAAACCGTTAACTTGCTTCAGTACTTAGGATTTGTAATCAACTATAATAAAAGTAATTTAATACCAAATAAAACTATAAAATTTCTAGGATTAGAACTAAATTCACACTCTATGTGTCTACAATTACCAACTGAAAAGCGTAAAAACATACTTGATAAGATCAAAAAGATTGAAAACGAACACGTTATTAAAATACGCGATTTTGCCAAATTTCTAGGTACTTTAACTTCTATATGTCCAGCCATTCGATATGGATGGATGTATACTAAAAAATTTGAGAGAGAAAAAATTCTGGCATTGAAAGATAGTCATGATGATTACGATAAGAACATGAACTTAGCACATCACCTCAAGGATGATTTTAAGTGGTGGAAAACTCAGATTACTCACGCTAATAACCCAATACGTCATGGTCGGTATACCCTTGAAATTTTCTCCGACGCCTCGCTTTCTGGTTGGGGTGCTTATTGCAATGGCGAGCGCGCTAGCGGTTTTTGGGACACAGATGATGCAGTTATGCACATCAACTATTTGGAGTTAAAAGCTGCCTTAATGGGTCTCAAATGTTTTTGTAGAGGATTACATAACAAAGAAGTTCTACTCAGAATAGATAACATGACGGCCATATCCTATATAAACCGCATGGGTGGAGTGCAGTTTGTTCATTTAAATGAAATTACTCGGAAAATATGGCAGTGGTGCGAGAAACGTAATCTCTTTGTTTTTGCTTCTTACATTAAATCCAGAGATAATGTTGAAGCAGATGAAGAGTCTAGGCGCATTAATATAGATACAGAATGGGAACTATCATCATCCATTTTCAAAAACATTGTTCAAGTCTTTGGTATGCCCGATATAGATCTCTTCGCCACTCGTATAAATGCGAAATGCTCAAGATATGTATCGTGGAAAAGAGATCCGTATGCATATGATGTAGATGCTTTCACGATGAATTGGAGTGCATTTTATTTTTATTCATTCCCGCCCTTTTCACTTATTTTGAAATGTATTAGGAAAATTATAAATGATAAGGCTACAGGGATAATGGTAGTTCCATACTGGCCAAGTCAACCTTGGTACCCTCTTTTGAGGGTACTCTCAACTTCACCGCCGCTTTTCTTCGGTCCAGGTAATGATATCGTATTATCTCCTTTCAGGACTCAACACCCTCTTTGCAAGAAGCTTATCCTGGTTGCGTACAGATTATCAGGAGAGCATTTCAAAAACAATCCCTGACTAATGATACAATTAATATAATGATTTCATCACTTTCGCCATCCTCGCTAAAACAATACAATGTTGCTTATAAAAAGTGGTGGATCTACTGCCGTAGCAACAAAATAGATTTCTTCGAAGCCGCAACTCCTTCTTTGTTACACTTTTTTACAGAATTATTATCGGCAGGCGGTGCTAGCTATTCAACTTTAAATACTTACCGATCAGCCTTGGCTCTCATTTACGGCAAACAGTTTAGCGAGGATGTGTTAGTCTCTAGATTTTTTAAGGGTGTTTATAGAACCAAACCTTGTATCCCAAAATACTCATCAACGTGGGATCCTAATATTGTTCTAGACCACCTCAGTAATTTATATCCAAACGAGGATCTCGCCCTGGAGCTGATCACTAAAAAATTGGTAACTCTGCTCGCATTGTCAACGGCACAACGAGTACAGACGTTATCGTTGATCCGATTGTCTAACATTAGGACTAATTCCACGAATATTGAAATTTTCATTGATGATTTAATTAAAACTTCAGCTCCAGGCCGACAACCTCCACGATTGTTCATACCATTCTTTCCAAATAAAATTGAGATATGCCCTGCAAAAACATTACTGTCATACATAGAGTCTACTAAGAACTTTAGAAATAAACCAAACTGTGATAGGTTATTGCTTACGTTTAAAAAACCTATCCACAATGCCACGAGTTCTACCATCAGTCGTTGGATAAAAAACACTCTTTTTAATAGTGGCATCGATACTTCTCTCTTCACAGCCCACAGTGTTAGACATGCATCCACATCAACCGCACATAGACGAGGTCTTTCAATAGAAATAATTAAGAAAACTGCGGGCTGGACCGGTAACTCTCTTGTATTTAGTAGATTCTATAACAGACCACTTGAATCAGAAAACAATAATGCTTTTGCAGAAGCTATTTATAATAGTTAATTATCTATTATTTTGAATATATACATTATGATTTAATTATCAAATAAAAAGTATTTGTGTTGATTTAAGTGTACTATTCGTTTCGTAAATCATTAAACGTTATTTTCGCAAAATTTCTGTTCTAAACATCTACATTAGTGAATCATAAATTTCGAGGATGCAACGTCGAAGTACAATTAATGGTTAAACAAACTTACCTAAAGTGAAGTTTGACCGTAATTGTACGAGACGTTGCATCCGAAGAAATTTATGATAAACACCCACCCTTCCCTGTTTGGTCCCATTAATTTTGCTTGTCTCTAAAAGCGAATGATAAACGTCAACACGACACTCAATGGGTATGCACTAGATGGCGCTGGCGTCAAGTATGGGTAATGTTTTTCTATCTACTTTACAAGTATTTTTTTTTTTTAAGAAATTTATCTAAAATTGTGTTCGATGCCTGGTACATTGAAGAGTGAACTACATTAGTGAATCATAAATTTCTTCGGATGCAACGTCTCGTACAATTACGGTCAAACTTCACTTTAGGTAAGTTTGTTTAACCATTAATAGAATCACATAATCCATATTCGTTTGATAGCGAGAACTGATTGATTACCTGACCACAGAAGCATTTCACGATATATTGTCGCCAGTCTCGGTGCCTCATGAGACTCATTTCAAAAATAACATTTATTACAAAATCAATCAAAATTCAAATATGACTTTATAGAAAGCTCTTTTGAATCGTCCAATTTTTTTTCCCTACTACCCATTCAAGACATAATTTTTAGCTTATAAGAAGTATAGGCAAGAAACTTACCAGCTTTATCAAAAGTAATAACAACATTTACAATAAATTATGTCGTTATCATACAATGTACATGTGTTTACAATTTATACGGGAAGACAAATATTTACACTTTAGAATGCATCCTCAAATCAACACCAAGCACTGGCATCATTTAAATAATCATTGACTTTGTAATAGTCCTTACTCATTAGCGTCCTTTTAACATGTACCTTGAACTTATGAAAAGGCAATTCAGCTACACTATGTGGAATCTTGTTATAAAAAATTATACATTTGCCCACAAACGAACCTCTAGTTTTTTGCAGCCTGTACGTTGGACGGCAAGTTTACTTTTATTACAATACACTAATACGTTAATAAATCGAAATCATATGAAAATGAAATCAAAATCATACGATTTCAATTGCAAATCTCGCTAATAACCAGAACGCAGTTTCAGTTATTAGCGAGATTTGCGATTCCACTTTTACATATATAAGCACAGTGCTTGTCAAGTGACGTCAGTAAATCGTTTAATAGCGAGACCCCGCGTAGTCTAGCTCTGTACATGGTAATTATGGCAAAAAAACTTGTTTTAATCAAGAATTCATTCACGATGCCTCACGTGTTCTAATCAAACACTTGCCAGTCGCCAGTTGAAAATTGCGCAACCGCTTCAAAATTAATATCATATTAATATTGACCTCGCATACGGAACAACATGAATGAATAAAAGAAATTAATTATAAGGCTTAATTAAACAATTCCTCTGTATCTCGTATAAGTTTAATTGTGTTTTTGTTTATTGCGTATGGTGTATAAGACTTAACAAATAAGCTTCCATTTTAATTTGAAACTATAGCTCCTAACGAGGCTGATGAACCACTAAATGGTTTCCATTTTGGTTTCTGCAATACGCGAGCTTAGATAAATGTTTGTCAATCTTGTGTCTCGTAGCATTATATCAGTATGTAATTTTCGATTAAAACTCTTTAAATATAAAAGAGATAATATTTTCGGTAAGTGAAGTGCATGTCTGAAGCTGCACTTAAATTTGACAGAAGGTCAAATATATTTTTTGTTGTATGACTTTGACTTGATGAAGTTTTAGCAGTCTTCGAAGGGTTGTAGTAAGTGACTTGACAAATTAATATATACTACTTGGTCGGAATCGATAATCATAACCTATTGACACATGCAGTAGCTATTATGAAACAAACCAAGGTCCTCCGAAAAGCGCTGCAAGCTTCAGTCAGCAGCAATTTTAGCAAATCATATCCATACTAGTATTATAAATGGGAAAGTGTGTCTGTCTGTTTGTCCGTCTTTCACGGCAGAACGGAGCGACGAATTGACGTGATTTTTTACGTGGAGATAGTTGAAGGGATGGAGAGTAACATAGGCTACTTCTTATCCCGGAAAAATCGTCAGATCCTACGAGATGCGCAATAAAGGCTTCGTTCAAAAACTACTGCACAGATTTTCATGCGGTTTTCATCAATAGATAAAGTGATTCTTGAGGTTTTGCAGTATTTTTTATCTCGAAAAAATGAATAGTCCCACGTTAAGCGCGATAAAACCTTCGCGCCATAAACTGACTTCCGCGCATATGTAGCCGTGGGCAAAAGCTATGACCCTTAACCCTCTATAGACCCAATCCCGAAATCCACGCGGGCGAAGCCACGGGAAGAAAGCAAGTTGAATATAAATTACCTATCGATACAACTCCTTTAAATCTTCTTCTTTCTCTTATCCTGTTCCTATCCTATCTTTATTTGAGGTCGGAGCAAAATGTGTTCCTCTTCCACTCTCCTCTGTCACTCGCCATTTCGACAATCACTCCCTTCTTCCACATATCAACATTTACATAGTCCATACATCTTTTCTTCGGTCTTCTTCTCCCCATCCTCCCATCCACGTTCACGTCCATAACATTCCTAGTAACATGATAATTCCCTCTGCTTACTACGTGACCACACCTGGAAAGTCTCCTTCTCTAACGGCCGTTTTCAATAACCTATCTATCCTTTGTTTTTGCTACTAAAGATAGTAAAATCTATCCTTATGCCCTAACTTGCGTTTCAATAACCTACTGATGGATAGCATCGCCTATCGAAGTTACCTATCCATCGTCGGGAGGACGGATAGCTTACTAGAGATAGGGACGCTTATACAAATCTGACGTAACTGCATTTCAAAAAAGTTTCAACTTACTCTCCGATAGTGATAGCGGAGCTATCTCTAGTGACGACATTTGGCTATCTGTCAATATCGGTGGATTAAAACACAGATAGGCTTCGAAAAAATTAACTATAATAACATTATAACTTAAATTACAAAAGTATCGTAAATCCAGATACTTACAGAACTCATTTTTTTCCACTTTTGCTTATATTTAATATCAAAAACATGTAATACACACAAATTGGCGGCAACAAATTATCTGTCAGTAATGTTCGAATGACATCACTTGTCATTTATAAACGTTTCGTTCTATGATTTTTATAAAGAACACCAGCAAATAAAGTGAAAATGATGATCTAAGATTTTTTTTTTCAATTATAGTATCATTATATGCACTTTTTACAACATAATATTTAAATATAAAATACATCAATAAATTGTACATATGTTTTAAACGTACTAAAGCTTTATGGTTAGCAACGAACAAAACGTTCTACAGGGCTTGGATAGACGAGAGGGCATAAAGCTATCCTTAGTTAGACAAAGATAGATAGCTCGTATCTTTGATTGTGAAACGCAGACTACAGATAGATAACAGCTTACTGCTAATCGGAGATAGCAATTTATCTTTGATCTTAGATAGGTTATTGAAAACGGCCGTAAATGTTTCAACAATAGTGGATATTTTCAAACTAAATATTCCAACTCCCTTAAATATTGACGAATATTACGGAACCCTAAATTAAGGAAAGATATGTCAATTTATTTTTAGTTTATGTATTAAATAGAAGGTAATCGAACAATGAAGTAATCAGAGGTGGGTAGTTCATAAACGAAGCAAATATCGCTTGAAACTGACATTCTCGTACTGTCACTACGGCTGCGGCTTTGATGGTACCTTCAGTAAGCTATGCAGGCGCGACAGAGTTGAACATTATCTATACATATAATAAGACAGTAAAAATATTTTGTCTGTACATTTAGTATTTTTGACTGAAATGGATAGAGGGGCACTTAAATAGATTATTAGAAAGCAAAAAAATTTTTTTGGAATTTTTTGTCTGTCTGTCTGTATGTTTGTTCACGTTTATCTCCGAAAGTACTGAACCGATTTGCTTGAAACTTTCACTATTTGCTTTGTTTTAACTCAGAATAATATCTAAACTTTGTTTCATCAAAATCGGTTCATTAAAAAAAAAGTTATCGTCATTTTAATGAACTCAAGGCATGATAATATTGCGAATTATTATAATGTACACCATTCTTACATAAGTTACATGGGAAATTTAAAATCTAAAGACAATTCATCATCATGATACAATACATACATAAGATAACGTCTTTATCCCCTGCGGGGTAGACAGAGCCACAGGTTATAAGACCCCAAAGGCCACGTTTAGCATGTTCGTGGCAGTGAGATGGAACAGGGAACCAAAATACGATGAAGTATATTAATATGATTTGTGTATCAATAACATTCAACTCGAAATTTACGCAGACGAAGTCGCGGGCAACAGCTAGTATGTAATATTATAATCTCTAGCTCACATATTATACTCACTCACTCACTCATTCGTCTAATCGAGACCGACGCCGCTGATCTTAATCATTTCAATTACCTGTAACCAAAATAAACAGAATGTTATTAAATTTATCAAGTCACACCGTATTAAATCGACATATAGGTTGAAGGTTTATGGCGCGAAGATTTTATCGCGCTTCCCGTGGGACTATCCGTTTTTCCGAGATAAAAAATGCTCAAGAATCACTCTATCTATTGATGAAAACCGCATGAAAATCAGTTCAGTAGTTTTTGAGCAAAGCCTTTATTGCGCATCCCGTGGGATCTGCCGATTTTTCCGGGCTAAATAGAACCCTATTATTTAATTCGGACTTTTACGTCTGCAAAATTTCAAAGCAATCCGTTCAGTAGTTACGGCGTGAAAGCGGAACAAACAAACAAACTCACTTTCCGATTTATAATGTCAGTAAGGATTTAAACACAGACACTATAATTCTACAAGACAGGGTACACATTAAAACAAAGGTCTCAAAACAATTTAAATCACAATTTATTAATACGACATATTTAAAAACAATAGCTGACGTGACCTTCAACATGTGATAGCAAAAATTATCATGAATGGAATAAAGAAGCGGGCTGTACGAGCGCATGCGCTCACGCACTCTTGCATCACTGTAGGCCTACCATGACCGTTTAAAACGGAAATAAAACCTCTATGCAAGCGAGATGGCGCAATACGCTTTAAGTGTGGTGTCTCTGTTTTATTAGTGTCTTAACCCTACTCTAAGCGCTCATGGTAAGGGCTCTGGTTTCGGTGTCACAACGCACTTTGTTTTCTACATAAATATGCCACAGATGTAAATTAAATGAAGTTTAAATTAAAATTTTATAAGAAAGAATTCTTCAGTCATTTATCTTGGGTGTCACATTTCATGTTTATCCAAATTTATTAGTAGTTATGGCAAAAGATCTGTTAAATATTTTACTCTGGATATATCTTTAAAAAAAATCGAAAGCCAAAGTCTATCAAGTCACAAGAGATTTATACACATCATTCTATTATCTATACATATAAATAAAATAAGTGTCGTTTGTCTGTCTGTCTGTTTGTTTCAGTTAATCTCTAAAATGGCTGGAACGATTGCGAAGCTAATGTAATAAGGAGTAACTTAGGCTTTAGAATTTTTATTTTAGTAAAATATTTTATTTTGGAAAAATAAAGTAATGTTGCAATGTCCATGACCAATACCGAGAACAGCTCAAAAAAAAAGTAAAAACAAAATTAATGAATTAACCTATTTGATAAATTCAACTCGGACGAAGTCGCCGATACAGCTAGTTGTTTAATAAAATATTGAACAATCCGGCCACCAAAAGTGCGCATTTTTAACGGGGCGTATCCATTTCTTATATTTGATATAATTAAAGTTCATTTTCGAAAATCGCTTTTAGGATAATCTAAAATGAACTGTACTCCATTGACATAAGGCACCTGTCAGGAACGCATAATTTGAGCAATTTTTATTCGCACAACTGTCACGGTTCATCACATGACACTGGCTAAATGCTCTAAGCGAAGCCATGAAAGAAGAAGAAAAAAAAACTGTCACGGTTATAACAAAGCAAATGTAGTGAAATGTAGTATATAGGTACTCACTCACTGGAGTATTGCACAATTATCTGTCATTGCATATGTATAAATTACGCTGTCATAACACATCCCAATCATTGTGTACAGTACTTCAGTGATGTATTGTTATGTTGGCAATTGATATGTCTTCTTTGACGGCTTAATTCCTGCGCCCACGCTTGTCACCGGACATGACGCGATCAAGGCAAGCGGCGCTAGAGAAAGTTGACAGATCTGTTTTGACATCTGCATTGATATTTTGCCGAGTTGGTTTTTTTTTATTGAATTTGACAGCTTCTTATTTTTTTATGGACATTAAAACACTATGCGCATAGAGTTTAGTTTTGCTTAGCGCTATATAATCCAATGGTATGTATGCAACCCGAGTGACTATGTTATGGTCTGTTACGAATTTTCATTGCAATAGGGTATTACGCACTATGAAAAATAAAATCTAAATTTATGTTTTTATAGTTCATTTATGAAAAAACAAACGAAAAATATTAATTTCTATTCATAAAACTGCAAAATAAATTAAATATTTCAATTTGAAAATACAAGTTTTTTTATCTGTGCTTCGAATGTCAAAAAACGCTGTACGCCATGTTTGCATTCGCTGTGACGTCACTGGACTTGTAAATAAACAACCTCGGTTTTTGTTGTACATGTCTACTGTGTAATTTATTAGATTAACGAAGTTTCTCAGTTATTACTATCACGTTTCTTGATATTCTGCACCTATACTATATATATTGACCATGGAAGACGGCTTTGTAAAAGCAGAAAGTACTAATCTTCCACGAATAAATACATTGATGGTGGCGAAATTCTTCGCTTGCAATCCCGACTTCTGTTCTGCGGAATTAAGAAATGTCAAAACATCTATGTAAGTATTAATATACCTACTACAAACTTTCCTTTAATAACAACAAAACTTTACGATTATGCTTTATTTTGCGATCATAGGTATTATAACCTAAAATTTCCTTTCAGAAAAATATAACCTATAAAATATTAGTTTTGTAATGACAAGAATTTATTTTCACATGTTTATATGAGCTATTAAACTGCATACTTACATCGAAATGATCCTCACAAAAATAGTATTTCGTTTTTGTGGATAATGACTTTGGATCTCTTCGTGCTAATTTCAACCACGTATTTCTCATTTTTAAATCTGTTGGCACTTGTATCCATAACTTTTCCGGTGTTTTAACACTTGTATTCTTACATTCAGACACAAGACACCAATGATAAGGACTATAGCCTCTTTCGTCCGAGTCGTGGCCCAGTGTAGACGTGTTGTCGGATCTCTAAAGAAATAACAAAATTACGCAAATAGTATTGTAAGCGTTGTGTTTTTGCCCTAGAGGCTAGTGTTGTTTGTGACTGGTGTGTATTACGAAATATTGCCGTCGAGCGGTGTACCTGTAGGACGAGCCAGGGGCCCCGCACCCACCCGCGAGGAAAAAAGAAAGTTGCATAATTGCTCTCTCGCTCTGCCGTGCGCGAAACGTGTGCCTCCACTTTGCGGTGTCGCAACCAGAAACCTTCTACGAGTGTGTAACGCTACGAAGGTGTTACGGGTATTACTGCACTTCCGGAGTGACACATGGTTATTCGCAATTAACCAAGCCGCAGACGACACAAACAACCTCTTCCGTCTCTGTCGTGCGCTCACCCGGAAGCCTGCGCCCGTAAAACCATTGAAGGCCCCCGATGGAACTCTAACGTATAACGCAAGAGGCCGGGCAGAGATCCTAGCTGACCACCTTGAGAGGGTCTTCTGCCCTAACCAAGATGCTAATATCAGCCACACTCAAGAAGTGCAAAGATACCTACAGGACTACCTGCAGAATCCAGCCGGCGAAAGCCCAGAGGAGGAAGCTATCTTCTTTTCCCCTGGGCAAGTAGCGACGATGCTGAGAAGGTGTCCACCTAGGAAGGCCCCAGGGCCTGATGGCATCCCCAATGAGGCCCTCAAACATCTGCCGCCACGGGCGATAGCAGCAGTCACCAGACTGTTTAACGGCATGGCCCGCACCTGTTACTTCCCGAACATCTGGAAGGAAGGGCGGGTCATTACTATCCACAAGCCGGGGAAGGACCCGTACGCCGCCGCCAGCTATCGCCCGATTACATTACTAAATACCTTGTCAAAGGTATTTGAAAAGCTGCTACTTACTAAGATGACGCCACACTTAAACCTGAGGCCAGAACAGTTTGGCTTCCGCGCGGAGCACTCCACCACGCACCAGCTCACCAGAGTGCTCCACCACGCGGCCACAGCTGTTAATAAGAAGGAACACCCAGTGGCAGTCCTGCTGGACATCGAGAAAGCCTTTGACAAGGTCTGGCATGAGGGCCTTCTATATAAGTTGGCCACTACTGCTACTCCGAAGCGAGTAGTAATGCTAGTGGCCTCTTACCTAGAGAACAGGAGCTTCCATGTGGCTGTAGAGAATGAAGTGTCGAGCGCCCGACCGACCCGAGCTGGGGTCCCGCAGGGCAGCTGCCTGGCACCTGCGCTCTACCTACTTTACACCAACGACATACCAGTGAACCAAGGTTCACTCTTGGCCCTGTACGCTGACGACGCAGCTTACCTGACATCCTCGATCAGAGTTAAAGTAGCGATAGAGCGCATGCAGCGCCAACTAGACGTCTTGCCAGAATGGCTTGACAAATGGCGCTTGACAGTCAACGTGTCGAAGACCCAGGCCATAGTGTTGAGTAGAGTGAGGAACATTCCACTCACTCTCACTCTCAGGGGCACAAACATACCCTGGACATCAGCGGTCACCTACCTGGGTGTGACCATTGATAGTTACATGACCATGGGGCGACACGTTGACCAGACCATCAGTAAAGCCAAGACGGCAAGGATGGCACTAAGGCCTCTATTTGCATCTCACCTGCCAATCAGGTCGAAGTTGCATCTTTATAAGTTATACGTTAGAAGCCGAATTACATATGCAGCCCCTT
Source organism: Scirpophaga incertulas (assembly GCA_036419045.1). Taxonomy (NCBI): domain Eukaryota; kingdom Metazoa; phylum Arthropoda; class Insecta; order Lepidoptera; family Crambidae; genus Scirpophaga; species Scirpophaga incertulas. Next base: position 1,512,225 of record CM071639.1, on the reverse strand, counting down.
CGTGGTACGCACTACTGAAGGCAAAGAGGAGCAAGCAGCAGTTAGAAACTCAGCAGAACTTCGCCCTAAGAGCGATAGCGCAGGCCCCGCGCTATGTTCGCAATGCGGTTCTGCTGAGAGACCTACAATGCCCCTCTATAGAAGACTACACAAAGAAACTGGCAGCCATTATGTTTAGCGAGCGAGGAGGTCAGCTCACCCGCTCATAAGAGACATTGCACCACACCATGCTAGACCGCCTGAGGGCCGACGAAGGGGCTTGCCAAGAGACCTATTAACAATAGAAGAAGACCAGTAAAACAAGATAGAAAATCCCAGGAAAAATAACAATGGACACCAACTGGCTAAAAGCCAACCCCAGTGACCCACCCGTCGTAGCGGGTGGCGTTGGATGCCACCGCAGAGGACACCGCTCCTGAAACGGTCACCCCAACCCACACAGGTTGAGACGACACTCGAAGATGTTGATGGGTATTACTGCGATACCTAAGTATTTCCAACGTCTGCTACGGCTGCGACTGCTGTGTGCTACGGGGAGTAAGCAAAAACGTGTGACTACAATTATTCAATTATTGTTGCGTTCGCGCTGGACATACGAACAAAAACTTGGTGCACACGGTTACACAGTATGTTGCGTTCACCAGAAAAGTCTTGCTCCGAAGCTGATTTATCAGCACCGAATGAGAACCCCGCTAAGAGTTTTGTTACAACACGTAATAAAAAGAAAACATCGGTCTCAAATATACAAAATACTCAAACTGACAATATAACTACGGAAATTAAAAAAGTTTTGGATATATACACGAAAGAACAGGACAAAAAAATGGATACTATTCTATCAACTCTTAAAGAAATCCAAAATACATATTCTAGTTTGCAAGCTTCTATAACATTTGTGTGTGAACAAAATACTGAGCTAAAACGTAAGATAGAACAGCTGGAACTTAAAAGTAAAAAGGACAAAGAGGAAATAATAATTCTACAGAACAGAATTGAAGACAGCTTAAAAAATGAAAGAAAAACTAATTTAGAAATTAAAAATGTGCCGCTAAAGGGCGAAGAAAAAAAGACTGACCTAATAGCTATGATAAAAAAACTCACAGATGAAATCGGTATGCAAATGAAGACATCTGATATTAAGGATATCATTAAAACTAAAAATAAGAATCAGCAAAACAGTACGTTAATAGTGGAATTTACAAACACATTCATAAAAAATGAGCTGCAAAAATGTGTGAAACTATACAATATCAAATACAAATATAATAAACTGAGTGCTAAACACCTTGGAATCAAATCGGACTCGGATACCCCAATCTTCATTGCGGAAAATCTTACACCGAAGGCTGCTAGACTGTATTATCTTGCACGGGACTGTAAGGCTGCCCACAACTACAAGCACTGTTGGACGAGCTATGGGGGTGTACTTAAGAGCAGATGATGTATCGCCGATTATCACGATCACGAACGAGTCACAGATTTTGGGGCTGATGAACAAATGACTAGTTTATTATTGTGTTTATTGTCAACGCTGTTATCCGCATTTAGTTAGTCAATGTGACAGTTATGCAGTGAACAACGGTTCCAGTCAACCTAATCAAAATACCTGTTTGTTTTACTTTCGATTCTTAGTTCTTCTCATACTCACACACCACCACACTCAACCGCATACTTTTTACTCTAAAAACTTACCGCATGGTCTTTACACTAAAAACTTAACCATATCCCTATATAGTGAAATTACAATTATTGTTTTTTTTAAATTACTGTACAATATAAATATTTACTTGTCTTGCCTATGCATTCTCGAGTATACCAAACATTTATTTAAATTACAGCACATATTCTTACCACTAATAACAACTTTATTCTTGATTTTTCTAAATGAATGATCAAAATTATCTGATGCACGAACTTGACTTGGTAAAAAACATTAATGCATATGAACTCAGTATAGATGAGTTAAATAGTCGCTTACCCAAACGAATACCTAATATGACAATAATTACTCAAAACATAAGAAGTTTATATAATCAAAATTTTGATGATTTAGAACTTAATTTAAGCATGATTAATTTTCAGCTAGACGTATTAATCCTAACTGAATGTAGATTAAATTATAATAAGCCAATACCTAATAAACCAAATTATACAGCTTTCTATACAAAAAGAAAACTTAACCAAAATGATGGAGTTGTTGTTTATGTAAACAACTCCATTGAACATTCAGTCATCGAAATTCCACTCTCCGGTGCTTCTTGTTTACAGATCAATTCTCCTTATCATATAATACTAGGCATCTACCGATCGCCGTCTGAAAGAAACCCATACAACTTCATTAATTCACTGGATTGTCATTTACATACAATTCAAAATCAAAATAAAGGTAAGAATATTTTTATTATTGGTGACAGTAATGTAAATATAATCGAACCAAACACAGATAATAGCTCCGAAATATATCTTGACATGTTAGCGAGCCATGGACAGCTCCCTGGTCATAGATTTGACACAAGAGCCAATAGTTGTATTGATCATGTAATTACTAATCTAAACCCAAAAACACATTCAGCTATTATAACTGTACTAGATACAACAGTGACAGATCATAAAATGGTTAGTACTTGTATATATAAAAATCAGATAAAAACTGATAAGCCACCTAAAACTAAAATTTCAGTTAACTATGATAAGGCGCTTAAAGAACTACAGAGCATTAGCACTGACCATTTATTATCGATTAATGACTCTGAAGAAATGACTAAGGAGTTAATAGCTTTATTAACAAAAATTATAAACAATAATTCGGAAATTAAGTCCATCCCTAGAAGTAAAAGAATTATTAAGCCTTGGATGACACAAGGTATACTTAGATGTATAAAAAATAGAAACAATTTACAGGGTAAACTGCGCCAAGATCAAACAAATGAAGTGCTTAGAATTACATATAAACGTTACAGGAACTTTTGCAATAATCTGATAAAATCGGCCAAATTTAAATATGAACAAGAACTCTTAAACAAAAATAAAAATAACAACAAAGCATTGTGGAATAGCATAAAAACTATAACGCACTTGAATAAACAAATAACAAATAGTACTGATTTAATTAAAATAAAAAGTAATCCTACCGACTCCGCCGATCATATTAATCATTACTTCAACAACGTAGGGAAATCTCTAGCGGAAGAGGTAAATCACAACAACTTACTTCAAAATAAATATTTTTTAACTCTTCCTTTGCAATCCAATTCTATAGGTATCCTTGATCCCGACGCTACGGAAATACTAGATATTATGCGTAACTTAAAAACCACTTCCGCTTCAGGCTGGGACAAAATAGCACCAAAATTTTTAAATATGGCTGCCAATGAACTTACGCCGTTGATTACTAGACTTGCTGTACTATGTTTCAAAAGTGGAAATATTCCAAAATTATTAAAAATAGCGATCATACACCCGGTGTTCAAGGATGGGGACAGAGACGATTTGAATAATTATAGACCTATTTCCGTTTTAACGGCTATATCTAAAATCATAGAAAAGCTCATTAACTCTCGACTAATTAATTACCTAAATAAATATAATATTTTATCTAAAACTCAGTATGGTTTTCGGCAGACTAAAAGTACTGAAGATGCAATTGCAGACCTGACACAAAACATCACAAAACATCTGGATGAAAAACAAAAAACCTTATGTATATTTTTGGATCTTAAAAAGGCATTTGATACTGTCTCTGTTCCCATTCTACTACGAAAGCTAGAAAACGTTGGCATTCGAGGAATGTTTTTGTCATTACTCACGAATTATCTTAGTAACCGCTCCCAAAGAGTTATACTTAGTAAAGACATAGTAAGTTCCGATATTCAGGCAAATCAGTGGTGTGCCGCAGGGTAGCGTTTTGGGGCCTACCCTCTTTCTAATATATATTAATGATCTGTCAAATCTAAACTTAACCAATGGTAAAATTTTCTCTTATGCAGATGACACTGCCCTTCTTTTTCATGGGGCGTCCTGGCAGGATGCATTTTCTGTGGCACAGGAGGGGCTGAATCATGTAATTGATTGGCTAAATCAGAATATGTTAACACTTAATACCAAAAAAACTAATTTCATAACTTTCTCCATCAATGATTCGATGCAACCTTGTAAAAGTTTATCAATAATTGCGCATAATTGTACATTTGATTACCAGTTAAGTACTTGTACATGTAATTGTCCAAAAATAATGAAAGTGGAATCCACTAAGTATCTTGGCATAGTAATTGATAAAAACCTAACTTGGTACCCTCAACTAGAGGCTTTAGTGAATAGACTAAGAAAACTAACTTGGATATTTAAATATCTTAGAAATATTACAGATAACTTACTAATAAAATACATTTATAAAACTATTGCACAATCGATTTTATTATATTGTATAACTATATGGGGTGGTACTTTTAAAACAAAACTTATAAACATCGAACGGGCCCAGAGAAGCATATTAAAAGTAATGCTCTATAAGAATAGATTATATAATACAACTAATCTGTACAGAGACGCCAAGGTTCTCACTGTTAGGCAATTGTACATCTTGCAGAGTATTCTAAGAGTACATAGAAACACACCAATAGACCAAAAAATAGTCGAAAAACGTAACCCTTACTCGGTAATAATACAACCTAGAAGTAGAACTAAACTAGCATGCAAACAGTACGGCAGACAAAGTGTTAAAGTTTATAACAAAATAAATCGGACGTTAAATATCTATAGACTAACTTATCAAAAATGTAAGGTAACCGTTACTAACTGGCTACTGACACTAGATTACGAGCAATCGGAAATGTTACTAATATAGGGTTAATGATAATGGCACATAAATCTCATAAACACGTCACACTCGCAACACACACACCCAACCCACGCACACACACACACACACACAAACACACAAACACAAGACATGACACCCATACATGAACTCTTGTTTGTCCATCCTCTTAATAGGCATAATAACTGTTTAACTGATTACCACTGTACCCTTTTGTTTATTGATTGGTTGATTGCTTTTCCTTGTTAATAATAAAATTGCACGTAAGGAAATATACTATCGAAAGAGCGAGACATTCCTAAGACAAGTGGAATACTTAAAAGGAGTGCCTCATTGTAATTATAAACACCGAATGTGTAATTAAATAAAGAAATTTATTATTATTATTATTATTATAGCCACTAGAACTCATTATTTATTTCGAAAATATGTTTATTTCTTTCAGCGAAGCGTAAATGTTACAATGCCCGTGACGTCACAGACATGGCGGCCTGAGAATTGGCTTTCGCGCCCAAATTTGAATTGTAAAATTAAAACACGTTTTTATGAAATAATTGGAATAAAAAAAATGTATTTATATTTTTTTGTGGTATTTTATCAATAACAGATTAAATTAAAACACTTTTTGAATTAGACTGTAATACCCTATTGCAGATTCAATGTGATTGAATCTTTACGTCTTGGTCTTTTATTAGTACTATTTTTTTTATCTTGGCTTTTAAAAGGCAAAGAGATAAAGCCTGTACTGCTTTTGTCTTCACCTAGTCTGAAAGCATAACTTTAGTGGTTTTAAATAATGACATTAGATTCATCAAACTTTATGTAATAAGTGTATCTTTGTAATAAGCTTTCTGAATTAATGAATAATTAATAAACGAACCCGGATAAATAAATAATAAAATGATATAACATTAATGATCAAATATTTCTCAATGCCCCATATTCGGAACTCTCTAACGGGTCTACGTGATCTTATAACTAGAGATCGGATAATCGGATGCATATTTACCTAAAGTTAGTTTAAGACAAAGTATGGAAACGGCTTTTTATTGTTTTGTTAAATAAAATTTTTCACCATTTTCTTTTTTTTATTCAATTATTTAATTGATTATTGTTTTAGTCAAACTAGCTCACTACTTTCGTATAACACTCTTCATGTAATAAATCGTACATTCATAAATTGCACGGGGAACTGAAACTAAACTTCATGTAAATAGGTATGCATAGTTGTATAAATGAACCCGGAGACTCGGTCTTTTGAAAATAAATACCACGTGCTAATTTAGTAATTTTCAAACAATATCACTACCTTAAATTTGCAGTCTCGTTTGCGGGATTTTTATTTAACAAAATGTATTTTAAAAAGCCGCTTCCATAATTTGTGAGCCAAAAATTAACTTTAGAAATATGCATCCGATTATCCGATCTCTACTTATAACACATACAAGTTATAAAGAAGACCTCGAGAAATTATAAATAAGACATGTTTTTATGTTGAAAAAGTATAATTAAGTAATTATATTTCATACAGTTACACCAAATAGCCTAGTTCAAAGTAAGTTCTGATAAGCTTGGGTCATGGAATCTAGGGTAACGGATAAACATCATGGGGGTAGAATCGCGAAAGCGCGCCCCACCATGTGCCCCGCATGGGCCTAGAGAACTCAGGGGGGTTTTAGTGGGTAGGCCGGTCCTGTCAGACCGGAGAGCCCCACACACGGCCGCGCCTAGCCAGCGCGGTGTAACTAACTCTAACGTGTAACTCTCTAACTCGGGTAAATTTGATATATTTGGATAGAAGGCTCTAAAAGAAAGTAATCGCCGTAAGTCATGTTATTTTCAAGACCCCCGATGTTTAATAATTCGTATTCTAGTATAATAAAAAATGAAATATCTTTAATGCAATAATTACACATTGCTTAAAAAAATTATCAACAAGCCTTTTAAAAATCTAAATACATACATAATTGCTTTAATGAACCGAATAATTCTAATTTTGAGAAGTTTTTAACTAACAAAATATAGAGACTGCTATGTTACTTAATGTATGTTATCTAGAGCCAAAAAAAATATTAATAAAAAATCAACTGACAAGTCAGGCACCTGCTGTCAATGTCATAACTCAACGGAAAATATCAAACATAGAGTAAGATACCGGTAGTCACAGATAATAAAAACATCACTAAGGTGTTGCCATAATGAAATATTTCTTAAAAACATGTTTTATTTATTTAAAAATAATTGGGGGTGGTAAAAATATTTCTTTTATTTGTTTCATACTTCATATTTTTTCGGCTTTCAATTTAATGTAGTTTGGTGTTTGTTAGTTAACGCTGATCACAAAAAACCAACCTCCTTGTAATAAGAGGACATCTCCTTTTGATAGAAATATATATTAACAACACAAGTAATTGCTCGAATCCATGACACAAACGTCTGCCCCCACCGGGACCTGAACCCGGGACAGAAATGGCGACACCTTTAAACCCGTGTACTAACCACTCCACTGCGATCAAATTATCTTGAATGCCGTATTGTCAGCTATTGTTACCGGCAAACTCATGCTAAACTACGATTTTTAATTCGAGTCAGTAAAATGACAAGTGCAACTGTCAGTGATACCAAAAAGGGTGACCCACTACAACCCACTACAATAGTGATGTTCGGCAATCAATAGATTTAGACATTTAGTCATGCTTTATTTTATTAGGTATCAAAGCGGTTTTTTATTGTAAATATGTAATACATACCATATTAAATAATATGATTTGTGACACATGACACTGGAAATGTCATTTTACTGACTCGAATTAAAAATCGAACTTTAGTGGTAAATCTACGCTTGACTAGAACTGACCGGAATGGATAAGCGAGAAATCCAATTAGTTTTATATGCCCATGCTAAATTATTGATTGTATAATCTATGCTCGATTCGTTGTTAAGTTGTCAATATAAAGATTAATCTCTCAGTTATACAACAAACTAGAACGTCATATAAGATTTCAATGCGTTTCTAATCTAAGATTTTTACAACATCAATACAGATAAATAGAAAAAATCCATATATATGTTAACATAATGTTATCATATTTTGCACGTGAATTTAATTTGCCATAATGTGTATTGAATTCTATATAATATAATAACATTTTAAAAGTTATAATTTTGCCTCATCGGAACTCCAACCTGGGACACGACACCTTTAAACTGTTATACTAGCCGCTGCGCTTTGGAGGACTCGTAAATCTATTCTTCAATTAACCTACATTTATGAATTAAGAAATCTACACGTTACTGTTCCATACTTACCTCTCTATGTTTGAACACACCTATAATCATAAATACATGCGCAAGAGCAGTGTGGCGTAACGATGACCAGTAGCCGATCATCCGTCACTCGATAATCTGTATTAGGTATCGATTACAAAATGATCGATCCTCAATAATCGAAGGTCGATGTTGATCGATTGTCTCGAGACGTTGAACCTCTGATGACATTGAAATTCCGAACCAGTCTTAATTATAATTCAATCGCAAATAAAACTTTAGTTCATGTTAATGAAAAACCAATTATCACTGAAGATTTGCGAAAATTATAATAATTTAATTTCTGTTTAATAGAATTGATATAAATGAGATAATATTTCACAGATCTCTCAAATTCTCAAATAAATATTCTCAAAAATTACTATACCTATCCCTGCAATAGTGAAAAGGGGATTGTATGGAAATACTGTTTAAAAAAAATATTTTTACCCAATAAATTTAAATATAAAAACTGAAATTTGTTCCAGAAAAAAATTATGAATAAATTGATGAACTAGAACCATGTGATGCTACTCATATTGGTGATTTGGTTTTAGGACACAATAATTGACTCACATTCTGAGATTAATTTTCTCACTTCATTGATTGAAGGGCTGAGCAGCAACATGTCATATCTCAAATGTCTCAACCGCATATCTCAAATTACTGACACAGATTTCATTAATATGGCAACCCATAAATATCAACATATAAACTAAATAATAAGGGTGAAAACAGTCCACCCTGTCTTAGGCCACAGTCTAATTTGTACTCATCCGACAAAACACCGACCCATCTCAATTGATTTATCTGTTTCAAATACCAGTACTATCTAAGCAGAGAGATGCATTCCTCAGGCACACCCGATTCAAGTAGCTTCTATCCCAATATAACATACTCTACTAGATCAAATGCCTTAGATAGATCGAGAAGGCGCAAACTGATGTTCTTCTCGTCATGTCGTATTAAATAATAGGTTGACAATTCATAACATTTAGAAAATAATAAAGATAAATAACAATAATGTAAGTATTAAGGACATAAATATAATGAGATGAAAATCCGCCCTGAGCCAGCATGGTACGCATATGAACTATGACAATATTGAAACTTTTCATAATACTATGTAATGTTTAAGTATACATTTTATTCGTGAAGGTTTTTTTTGTAAGTCATAAAGTAAACTAGCAGAATTTTTAATACAAGTATCCAAAAACAGACTTGGAAAACTCTTTAACTTGCTCGTGAAATCTTTTCTTACCAACTTAGTTCTGTAGAAAACGGTGGGTGTTATCTTACAAGTTATCTTGGCATCAGCTTTATCAAATTAGTGGGCGTACAAGTGATCAAAGCGTGGTCAAGGCCAGTGAAAGGTTGCCTGATATCTTGCAGTTGTCACCAACTGCCACCTCGCATGCTAAGCAGGTGTGAACAATCGCAGCCTGATTTACACAACGAAGTTCGGAAGCTTATGAAATGCTGATTCAAGTTGTTAATGGATTAGGACATGCTCCATTGTTTGTATCGACGCAGTAATGAACTTAGAATATAATCTTTGAGTTTTCAATCACAAAGTGAACCTAATTGTCCCTTCAAATGGAGCACCCGCCCAGTAAAAGAAATCATAATACAGCGGTGTGGCGAAAATGTTATTGCAACGCATGGTCTTGTGTCATGGCGAGCAAGGTCACCATATTTTACCCCTTTACATTTCTTACTCTGGGAGTATGTAAAAAACGAAATCTACAAAGTCTCTACTTATATATATAATAATAATAATAAAAAGTTTATCTAGCTCACACAATGAAATTAAATACAAATATATACAAAAAAAAAACAACAACACGTGAAGCTAAAAGACCGGGGCTCGGCGATTAACTTGCCCATACGAGCAACACCGATTTTCAGCCCTCGCCTTAGGAGGTATGCCGAGGAATTTATATTATTAGCACCTACAATACGCTCAATCATACTAACTATATTTACAGTTTTATTAAATTAACAATGACACAAAAGATTACACATTTTGTGACATAAAAAAGAATTATTAAATAATTATACAGGATGCTGCAATATACTCTAAAGATAAAAAAGACAAAAAATTAAAGTTAGATTAAAGTTGTCTGAAACGTCAAGAACGAAATATAAATTAATAATATAAGTATTGTACACTTATATTATTAAATTATATTTACCTACTTATTTCATTCTTGTTTGTATTGGTTAGTGTTGTTGCTGCTTTATTTTTATTTATATTTGAATCAATTTCATACATTTGCACTGCCTTATAATCAACTTTTCTGCACGCTTTATTGCTTGGGAGATGCCCTTAGTATTAAGTCAGCCATTAGCCGAATATTTTGCCAAAATGTTTAAATGAATACAATTGATGATTTGAAACGATCAAAGGAAAATATTCGAAATGGAATTAATAATATTGTAATGTTGAATACAGTAATCCGGCGAAATGTTGAGAATAACAAATATAGTTTTCACCTCTTATTTGAATAAAATGTTGGTACACCGCGTAGCTGTTTTCGTCTAAGCCTTAGTCTCGATCGGTTTGGATTCGACATAATCACGTAGCACTTGGTCACGGTGAGTTTCCATCCATGAAGATTCATGCTCTCCTCTTCAGAGGGAAAAATTCTTTGATCCAGTAAAATCGTTTCGAAACCCCATACATTCACAAAAAAAAATAATTACACTTGATTTAAGCAAGTTTTGCGCTTGTCAATAGAAAATTACTTACCAAAATAATAACTAGGAGTAGCATAAAATGTGACAAATTAGTTAATTAACTAGTTGCATAAAATTACTCTTTACAAAACGGTAGAATTTTGTCAGAATTTCAATATAAAATAATTAGTTGTAATTGATCATTGCCAATTAATGTATTGTTTTGGATTATTGTTATAATATTACATTAAAGAAATCATTGGCGTATTCGATGTTTTAGCAATGATTTTTATCTAAATATATAAAAGAAGAAACTGACTGACTGACATATCAACGCACAGCCCAAACCGCTGGTCCTAGAGATTACAAATTTGGCACGTAGGTTCCTTATAAGGTGTAGGGGTGCACTAAGGAAGGAATTTTCAAAATCCATCCCTTAAGGGGGTGAAATGGGGGTCCAAAGTTTATATGGAGAAACAAGATTTGTTTGAATATTTTATTCGAAACTTCGCAGGAGTACTCCTAACAATAAATGAGTAAACACGTCTTTCAGGATTTTTGAAAATTCAACCCCTAAAAGGGGGAAATGGGGTGTCAAAGTCTGAAAATCGACAATGGGTATTGTTTCTATGGTTTATCGGGTCGCTGATTACGAAAACTACAATGATTTTAAAATCCAACGTGGCGGACGTGAAATAACATCTCCCCTGTCGGGGTGAAATGGGGTTGAAATGTCTAACTATCAATATGGATATCGTTTTTATGGTTTTTTGGGACGTTCATTACGAAAATGGCATCGATTTTATGTAAGATTGAATATTGTGGACATGAACATTTCTTGATATATCAAAGAAGAAACTGACTGACTGACTGACTTATCAACGCACAACCCTAGCTGCTGGTTCTAGAGATTTCGAATTTGGCGCGTAGGTTTCTCATAAGATCTACGGGTGTACTAAGGAAGGATTTTTCAAAATTCATCCTTTAAGGGGGTGAAATGGGGGTCACACTGAGAAGCCCCTTTATGTAGACGGTTGAAAAATACGATTAGTACGCGGGCGAAGCCGCGGGCACAAGCTAGTAGATATATATTTTTGTATGTTTCGATTTTTTCACCTAACATAACATTTTTCATTGCGTTGCATTAAAATGAACAGTTTAATACTTTTCTAAGTTAAATATTTCTTACTCATACAACTACGACCTTTAAGTCGCGTAAATTTGATGCCAGGTAGAGCCCGCGACTTCGTCTATAATATTTCGAGTACCTAGCTTATATTAGCGTGGCGTATACATTTATAAATCGTAGTATATGTGTTGTTCTGATATATGAGCTCTATTATTGTAAAGTTGTTTTATTAAAAACCATTCACTAGTTTTTACGTGAAACAGTAACAAACAGACATATTTACAAACATTCACGTTTATAACATTAGTAGCATTCGTAGGGATTAATCACACAATATTTAGAAAGCTCAATGTATATACTTTCCGACATCGTTCCACGCGACAAACCTTCCATCCTCACCATCTCAATACTTGGCAGTCCACCACTGTGCGTTTCTCTAGAAACTTTCTGCCTCGCACAGCTAAACTGTGGAATGAATTGTCGCCTGCAGTGTTTCCGAAGCGTTACGATATCCAAACCTTCAAGAAAAGAGCATACTCCCATTTAAAAGGCCGGCAACGCGCTTGTGACTCCTCTGGTGTTGCGGGCGTTCATGGGCGGCGGTAATTGCTTACCATCAGGTAATCCGTCTGCTCGTTTGCCCCCTATCACATAAAAAAAATGTATATTCATAATTCTACTTTTTATATTAATATTTCTACTTTTCTCTTCATTTGGTTCTGTGTATTAAAATAAACGTTAATAAACGTAAGTACAAAACATGATTTCAGTTCCAATATTCCAACTCAATAAACACAGGAAAAAATCCTCGCTTAAAACTAGTCGAATATCTTTAAATGTTACACGTATTATTGTAAAGTTTATTAAAATGAATTCAGTAGTTTTTACGTGACAGAGAAACAAACTCCATACAAACCATACAAATTTTCACGCTAACAATTTTAGTACGTATATTTACGAGTAATACCGTATTGTAAATAATTGCTTATTACACCAATGCTTGGTGTTGATTTGAAGATATTACACTCTAAATTGTAAAGTCACGGTAGTCGAAGAAGTCACGGTACTCGTTTAGTAAAAGTTTAAAATTACATTTATTAAAACTTCAAAAGTGGCAATTGGCAATGAAAACTTACCTTAAGTATATGCACGCTGCGCATGGTGGTTGTTTCCTGTGTTCCACACAATATTTATCATATAATCTTAATAAGTACATGCTTGATTGTTTCATCATGTTCTTAGGCTAAGTGTATCTGTTCTTTATTGTTGATCCACCACATATATTATTTTATCTCTATTTTGATAGTGTATATGTATAAGGTAAATATATTAATTTGAAATTAAGTTATCACTGATTAGACATTGTAAGTAGTTATATTTATTGTTCCTCTGTCATGATAGACCGTTGTTTTAATGTAGTATAAATCAATGTAGTATGTCTATGTATGTATCCGATGTCGCCATTGCGTGCAGCGGAAGACCAGTGCAGCTTGCCCTGCTTGCTGCTTATACTGAGCTGACGCAGTTGTGACATCGCACGGCGATATCACAGTTTGGCTGTTGTAATGTTAATTGTCTTGTCTGCATCTCATTTGTTAATTGTGTACTGTCGTATGATGTTACAATAAACTGGATTTCTTTCTTTCTTTCTAAATATTTGTTTTCCCGTATAAATTGTAAACACATATGTACATTGTATGATAACGACATAATTTATTGTAAATGTTGTTATTACTTTTGATAAAGCTGATAAGTTTCTTGCGCCCATTCTTCTTATCAGCTAAAAAAATACGTCCTGAATGGGTGGTATGGGAAAAAATTGGACGATTCAAAAGAGCTTTCTAAAAAGTCATATTTGAATAAAGTTAATTTTGATTTTGCTCATATAATATATCTAAAGTGACTGAAGTCAGTCTACAAACTAAACTAACTCGTCCAAATGTTGATCTCGGGTCCTACATTCAAGTTGTAAACATTTAAACATAGTTGTGGCCAAGGCTTGTATAGCACTTTTCTTAAATAATGCGCAGAAATTAAAACTAAGTAGTACCAAGCAGAAGTTTTATTTGAAAATACAGTTTTTTCATTATAAAACAGGTTTTTTTTGTAAGCCAGTTCGATATTTAAATAAAACTCTGATAAATTGCCTCCTTGGTTTGCCATTTTACGGAGCAACAAATCGTTCCATTTTTAAAATACACGATAGATATGAATTAACATGTATATTTATTTGGCCGCTAACACACGACAGATGTGGATTTTCATACATTTTTGCCGGCCGCTGCTCGCATGTATTTGGCCAGTACAGCAATTTCGATTTATGTCGAAGAAGGTTGTCAAAATAATGCTCAAACTTCCAAGCATGTTTGAGAAAAAGCAATTGACTCAAAGATCAAATAAATCAACTTTAATCAAAAACCAAATTTCGATAAATATTGAAACAAAGAAATATCCTTCACCTAATAAATAAACAACAATCGAAATCTCAGAACTTGTAACACACAAACAATTGTTTTGACAATCTTGCACATGTTATACAATATGGCGCGAAAAATAACTGGCCGTGGGGCCGATTCTCAATGTCAATTATTGTTCATGTAAATAAATAAACAATGGAGTCATTAGACCCGCTTGATTCGAGCTATTGTTGTGGATTTCTTTTTAGGGTTCCGTACGCAAAGGGTTAACCAGGAATTTGATGGAATTAAATCAATTATACAACAATATTAGATACTATACAATTTTGGAATATTATATCAGTATTCACATATACACACTAATGCTATTGTCCTATCGACATTTTATTAATATTAATAACTTTGTAATATCTGGCAATTTGTTATAGAATTTATGAGTCATTTCAACTGATGTGCAAATTTTCAAACTTCTGGGACATAGCCCACTTCTTAAGAGTGCTTGAATATTGTATTTAAAGAGCTATGGCATCCCATACATCATTTTATTCAAAAATAAAGTAGTATGAATGAAATATACCTTGTTTAAAAGAGCATGTATTGCTGATTAATAAGAAAATAAAATCGTAATTTAAGGAGTCCAGGTGTTTGATCAATTTCGCATAGAATTTTTATAGGTTATGCCTTTATTAACCATATTATTTTGCGCAACAACGACAAAAACGCAACAGATTTAGTGTATTAATACATATGTTACAATTAACACACAATATGCGTGTGCTCACAGAGGATCTGCCGTGGCTACGACCGCGACCACTCATTTTGACTTCAGAACCTTATAAACAACAATATCCAAGAAACAGGCCAAAATCAGAATCCTAAAGCACACCCAAGTCACAAAAGCAATATCACAGTCCGAGTCGTATTATTAGTGGCGAAAACAAGAGTCCTTAGGCAGTCCGGGTCAAAAATTATAAAGAAAACGGGGGAAAAGCAGCGAAAACACACAGAACACACTCGAGCGTTGGCGCAAGGGAGCTGAGAACTTGGTTACTTACTAGTCTGTGGAGCTGAGTGATGTACTAATCTGTGTGAGTGATGAAAAATAAAAACGAAATGTCAAACGTTGTATTTTTTTGATAGCTCTGGATAAGAGTATCTAAGCCAGCGCCCATTTTCATGTTAATTGCCAAAAAGGGTTTTTAATACTGAATTTCAATTGAATAATTTACACTAAACCAAAAATTACATTAGCTGTAATCGTAAACAATTAGCCTCATATTTTAGAGAAAACATTCATGATTTTAATATTGCAAAAAATAATTATTTAGTCTGGCAACCTTGTACTAAAACAATGTCATGCCGGAAAAGTAAAATAGCTACTTTTAATTAATTACTTTTAACCTGGCCTTACCTAAATGTGCCAAAATCATCAAAAATAGTTTATGAATATTTTATAATCATTGGTAGCTGTGAGTTCTTAAGACGCTTTCAAAAATCTATATATATAAAAATGAAACCCGTTTCGCGTTGTCACGGCATCACGTGTGAACGGCTGAACCAATTTCGATAATTCTTTTTTTTTAATGTTTGTGGAAGTCCAAGGATGGTTCTTACGGAAAAAAATATTAAGAAAATCTCTCAGAAATATTGAAAAGTATACATTTAATTTTGCATATTTTAAAAAACGCGCGTTACGAATGTCATTTTTTTTTTATACGAATGTCAACGTCATTCACAGCCATAGACTATATTAAAAGAGCATCGTTTCAACTATACAAAATAAAGTAGTGCATCAAAGCTACGCTAAGGCGGTACGAACTTCGCCGGGTCAGCTAGTAGTGAATAAAAATCTGTCATAGCTCTTTCATATCTACACGCTTACAAAATAAAACAGCCACTGACTTTTACGCTACCTTGTACATATCAAAGCTTCTGTTAGCTTGCGTATGTATAAAACACACGTGGCCTCGTTACGATGTCCTTTCTATCCTGAAACCGGTTTGCACCTTGCTCTACCATTAACCCGATTGCATTAAGAATGTTTCAATTACAACGGATATACAACACATGATCAGGCGTAACAGAGAACTGAGAATATCTCCCCTGATTATAGACAAACAAATACAAATTCAGAAACAGAAGGAGACGTTAGCCGAACAGCACTGTGTTACGTGGTCACAGTAAAACTAATGTTTTTAAAAACTAATTTATTTATTATACTAATGGCCGTTTTCACCAACCTTGTCTTAGCTTAGGTGACTCCTAAGTGACATGCTGTCACTTTTTATATTAACTGAAAAGAGTGAGACAGCATGTCTCTTAGGAGTCACCTAAGCTAAGACAAGGTTGGTGAAAACGGCCATAAGACTTAGAAAAATAACAAGATTTAGGAGTAACGAGTATGAGGTTTGGAGATGAACTGTCTTGGGATCGAAGGGACAATGGTATATAATGGTCTGGTTTGGTGGTGGAGGGAATACATTAGTAAATAAATAACATGGACTTAGAAACTAAATATAAGTTTAACCCGGCGTGAATGAGGTGAGAAATTGTTACACCAGCTATGATGTGGGTATGATATACCCAAAATTTTGATGTAAAATTGTTGATACTATTATTGTGTAATTAGCATTAATGCTTAAGATATATTAATAATAGTAACTATTCAACAAGATTAGTAAATATTGAAGTTGAGATCGTGGCCTCGAAAATAGTGGCACATCAGAATCACACAAGAAATCGAGGGTAATCACTTCAAACACGAATAAATCTTATATCTAAGCCGACGAGCAATAATAATTGACTTGAGTCACGTCAGTTGAATTAACTATAATAAAAAATATTATTATTATGCTAAAATTATTATATGACTTCCTGTCAATTAATTACGTAATATGTAAGGGATCTAATATATATTTCCAATATTTATTTATTTATTCAATTAAATATCAGCGCAGAGACTTACATGTTTTATCCCTAATTTAGAAAATTTTGCACCTTCCAACATCTCCATCCTACCTTAAATCTTTGTTCTCTTTTCGATCCCATTCGTCATCTCGTGCCTTGCGTTCTAATTTTAATTTGACTCTGGATATACCGCCCCAAAGTACCGATTCTTTTTCATATTCTTTTTCGGCTTATGCCATCCGGTTGTGGAACTCTCTCCCGGAGGGTGTTAGGAGAGCGCGAACGTTGGAGTCCTTTAAGAATCAAGTCCGTGTTCACATCCTGTCAAAGATTCTTTAACTTAAACTAGTTATAGCCTATTGTCATGTCCAATTGCTGCACCCATCCTATGTTCAAATCTCCTTTTAATACTTGCCTGGTCCTAGATTACCTGGAAGAGATTGCTGTTTAGCAATAAGGCCGCCTTTTGTACATTTGTTATTTGTTTTCTTTTTTTTGTGTATTTTATGTATACAATAAAGAATTATGTTATGTTATATTATGTCTTATAAATGCCATTTTGGTTGACATCTCTTATAACTATGATTACATAAAGATAAAAACAAGTCTGTGTCTGTATTACAGTTTTCAGAAATAGTTGCTTGCCGCAGTTGTTTATTTTTGAATACATCATTATTTAGGTATCATATAACCGTGTAGATATATATCCAGACCAATATTTAGGTATGTCTCAAATGGTATATGTATCACATATAATATATTAACAGCGCTAAAGACTTCGATGTTATCCTTCGGAAAAGAAAATGAGTTTATTTGTTTGTTTGTTTGCTCCGCTTTCACACCGTAACTACTGAACCGATTGCTTTGAAATTTTGCACACGTAAAGATAAAAGTCCGGATTAAATAATAGGCTACTTTTTATCCCGGAAAATCGACAGATCCCACGGGATGCGCAATAAAGGCTTCGCTCAAAAACTACTGCACAGATTTTCACGCGGTTTTCATCAATAGATACTCTATCTATTGATGACAACCGCATGAAAATCTGATTCCTGAGCAAGGTTTTGCGGTATTTTTTATCTCGGAAAAACGGATAGTCCCACGGGAAGCTCGATAAAACCTTCGAGCCATAATCCGACTTTTTTGTTTATAGCATAGGGCAGCAAACGAGCAAACGGATCACCTGATGGTAAGCGATAACCGTTGCCCATGGACACCCGCAACACCAGAGGAGTCACAAATGCGTTGCCGACCTTTTAAACGGGAATAAGGGGGAAGGAGGGGGGGTTGGGCCTCCGGTACCCTCACTTACTCGGCGAAACACAGCGCAAGCGCTATTTTACGCCGGTTTTCTGTGAGGCCGTGGTATCACTTCGGTCGAGCCGGCCCAATTCACGCCGAAGCATGGCTCTCCCACGGTAAAACTTTCGCGCACGTGGACTTCATTTTTCAAAGTACATTTTTCTTTAGGTGACCCCATTTCCTTACTTTATATAATAAAATCTCGCTTTCTCAATTTATAATTATGCCTATTATAGATTACATCGATGCCTATTAATGGATGCAAATTAGGATCTGTTAGATAAATTTAAACGATTGCAAATTTATTTAATATAGACATAGTGACCCAGAATAGGCTTTAGTTAAATTACTAACAAGGGAAAAAATCTTTCGCTATTCGAAATCCGCGGACAAAAAAACTAATAATGTTATAATAGAACATTAAACTTACTCTTTTATTAAAAAGTTTTAAATATTTTAGTTACTTAAGGGTGTTATTTTATCTATGGTTTTTTTCTATCTATCGTGTAATGTTAGCACATTAATTAATGGTTGAGGTAGAACGTATACCATCGGTTTCAACGTTGATTTTAGGGTTCGTAATAAATTGATCTTGTTTAAATTGAATGTAACCTTTTTTTTGTTATTATTAAATAAATAAAGTCTATGTTTATTAGTCAGCATTTCCTTAGTTTGAAAAAATATATACATGTTAGCAATGGCGTTAGCATAGTTTTAATTTAGTGACCGTTCTAATTTATCATTTAAAATAATATCTATATTATTAATTAATGTAGAAAGTCAACAATACAAATTCAACCTTTTATTTCTCAAAAAATTAATGTCTCACCAAAGAACCGTAGCAGAGAGAATTTGTAAAGAAGTATACAAAATACATTTTTTAAATATTTTTAGTTGACTTGTATATTTAATTTATTATAATTTTAAATAATACAATTGATTTTTATGACATATAGTGTAACATGAAATTTTTACATAACTCCAGCTTATAAGAGTTCTTGTAGAATTTTCTTCAAAAATCCTAAATATTTTTAAGACTTAGCAATGTAATTAATTAATGTAAAAAAAAAAAACAAATAAACAAATTATTTTATTTATTTCTGCGCATATTCATGTCTTACTAAAAAACTGTTACAGAGAAAATTTGTAAAGAAGTTTATAAAATACAAATTTTAAATGGTGTGTGTTTAATTTATTGTAATATTTAAATATTACTATTGATAATTTATGAATTAAAGTATAAATAGTCTAATATATATATAAATCTCATGTCACAATGTTTGTGCTCAATGAACTCCTAAACTACTTAACCGATTATAATAAAATTCGCACACCATGTGCAGTTCGATCCAACTTGAGAGATAGGATAGTTTAAATCTCAAATTGCTGAGTGTCATCATCATCATCATCAATTTTAAAAATTCTTTCACCAATAGAAAGCCACATTATTGCGGAGTGTCATCATCATCATCATCATCATCATCATCATCATCATCATCATCATCAGCGGACGGCGCGCGATGGCTTCGGGTTTAATTCAGTTCGCTTTCGTGCTCGCTTCGGGGATTATTAATATTATGCCCAACGAAGTGGGCGCGGGTCAGCTAGTATAATATATAATTTTTATGTAATATCTCACATGATATCCCATAAAAACATTTTTTTGTCATTTAGATTTTCTTCTGTTTTTTAGTTTTTAAACTATAATTTGTTTTACAGCTTTTTCTGTAGTATGTTTATTACATGAGCCTTGCACCCGTGCGAAGCCGGGTAGCAGTAGGAAGTCGCTAGTAACTTATAAAAAGACGTGTTTTGTTTTTGGAACTTTTCATTTCCAAGTCACATGAAATACAGTCGGGTTTATAGTGACTCAGTGTCACTCTCACAGTAAACACAAATCTCACGACTCGTCTCAAGCTAAAATCCATCCAGATTGATTCGACTCGACTCGAGAAATATAACCCTCCTGACGCAGTCACGAAAAAATACTTCAGTATTTAAAGAACAATGACCATTTTGGCCCTGACAATGGGCATTAATCAGATACGTGTTAAAAAATATTAGTTTTGAAATTGTTATTCCTCATAAATAAAAAGCTAACGTTTCAGAAAAAATAATATTATAAATAAGATTAATCAACTTATCGAAGAAGTATCAGTGTTAGCTTTCGAACGGTCCTCTTTTTATTTTTTATTTTTTTGAGATGCTTTACTTTTCGCCACGGCGCGGCGTCATGTTTCATTTCACCAATATGCATGTAACATTATCAACGGGATATAAGGTATAAGGTCAAACGGGCTAGTTTCCGCAACTCGACGTCTAGGCGCCTATTTTGCGTGTGTGGGAATGATGTTGCTATTCTCGCCAGCTTAGCTCGTCCAGAAATTTCCATAGGTTTTTTAACTGACCGAAAACCTCCGGCAGTGAGCTCGGCTGTCCGAGATGTCTTACCCGGTAGTCCACCACACCTGGACACTCCATGATCACATGTGCGGCCGTTTCTTCTGCATCCAAGCATGCTCTGCACATGGGGCTGTCAGTGAAACCTAGGTTGAAGAGGTGTTTGTTAAAAGGTTCGTGGCCAGTTATTGCCGCGGTTATCTGATTGAGTTGTTTCCTGTTTAGTTTAAGGATGTTCTTTGACAGTTTTGTGTTTATTTCTGGTAATGCAGCCTTTGTTTGCTTGCAGTCTTCAGTGTTTCTCCAGGTCTCGCTATGGAGCTGCTTAGTTTTGTTTCTTATTTGGTTTTTAGACCATTGTTTGGGGAGAGGCACTATTGGTTCTGGTCCGTAGACCTTCATTCCTGATCCTCTTCGAGCTAACTCGTCCGCTTTGTCGTTGCCGCACGAGTTGCTGTGACCTTTTATCCATTGTAGGGTGATGAGGTTATCCCTCCCTGCCATCATCAAGACGTGGTGACATTCGTGGATTAATGTAGAGTAGCATTGGTTGTTTGACAGTGATTGTAATACAGATTTACTGTCCGTTTATCAACGAGATGATTGCAAATCAATATTTTATTCCTCAAAGATTAAAAATATTGATTTTTAAGTTTATTTATTACAAAAAATAGCTATTTAAACAGCTAAGGTATAACTATAATTAATTAAAAGGTACCCATTTCATGTCATTATTTCTTAGATTTGCGTATAAAGGAACGTCACTATTTCACTCCAACGACGGATGTCATCGATTGTACTTTTTTGCAGTTGTTCTTTGCGTTTGCTTTGATACGTACTGTGCGCTTTATGTTAATAGAAGCCGTCTTGTAACAAAATGTCGTTGGGTGGTTGAAGTTGTAAACGGTTATTTCAAACGAGATTTAAGTATTAAACATGTTGAATAATAAAACTGTAATCCTAACCTCAAAAATTAAAAATGAATATATCTCCGAATCCTGAAGTTTTAAAACAATTTATTAGCTATAGCATTCATTGAAATAATATAAGGTCTTAAAACAATACAAAATTCTACATGTCCATGGACATGGAATTTCAGGTCCAGCTACTATGGAATTTTGGCCATTGTTCTTTAGTAAATCGCATTTTTTTATTATACTTCAATATAGTCTCTATTAACCCGACTGTGTTCTAGTGTGATTTAGAAATGAAAACAATCACAATTGAAAAAATTGTTATTTTTTTTAGCTAAGTCTCGCTTAGTGTTAATTTAGTCAATCGCAAAACTAAACGATTTATTATCTACACCTTTTATATTTAATGACTAAAGTTATATAATAAATTATGACGATTGAAAAGAGGAGATTAAAAATTAACCTTCGGGAATTGCTTGACTCTTTTTCTTAAGAAAGCTCTTCTGATTTGCGAACAGGATTTATGTGTATGTATTCTGTTATTTTTTATGTAAGTAAGTTCCTGTAGATACCAATATTGGATGAACATTATTTTAAATTGAGAATAAGGCATTCTTAATTCAAACTTATCAGTTATAGTCAATAATTACTTCGAGTCACGTAGCATATCTAGTAACACGCGTATATAGAAAGAAGCCTTTGTAAGAAGCACGTCGCAATGTTCTACACAGAATGACGTATAACGCCGAGAAAAACTACTACGTTGAGATTCACGAAAGTATTTGCCGGCATCGTGTCGGTACGTGATCTGTCGGTTGAGCTGACAGTAATTGACATTGCACAATCGTTTGATAGAAAAACACTTTAATGGCTCTGCAAGTCTGTAAGTAACGTTGGACAAACTTCTGTTTAATGTAATAATTGTCACGTCCGAAAATTGTTTGCTCATTAAAATGTTTGTCTATGACGCTGACATTAATTTTATTGTGTGAGTCAACGATATCTAAACATGTAGAAACGCGATAAATCAATTAATAAAAGTTGAAGTTATTTGAAAATATCTGTAAAATAAACATAACTTCTATGAAATTTAATACAACATCTAAGGTGCATTATTGGTGTCTAAATAATGTTTTTACTTCTCATCCAATAAAAAATACTTCATTATAGCCTTACCAAAAAGATAACTTTAGTCTGTAGTAGCGGAAATAAACCTTTGGTTTGGGTTTGTTACGCAAACCAGAAAAGTAAACTTTGAACTTGTCAACAACTTTCAAAGTAGAGCCTCCAACGTTAACAAGAGTGGGTGCTAAATGGGTTTTAATTTTGTCCAGGTTTTGTATAAGTTATGTTATATCAATACATAGTATAAAACAAAGTCGCTTTCGCTGTATGTCCGTATGTATGCTTAGATCTTTAAAACTACGCAACAGATTTTGACGCGGTTTTTTTTAATAGATAGAGTGATTCTTAAGGAAGGTTTGTATGTATAATAAATGCATAATATAGTAGAGAAACACTGATAAATTTAAAGGTTTCTAATGTGATGTCGTAAATAAGCACGTTTTTTGCGCTTATATTGCAAACGCTGGCTGAACCCTTCGAGATAGACCAAAATAATGTACTACAGTATTGTTCACCTTAAAAAGTTCAACAAAAAAGTCCGCGATGGTATATGTCTATCTTTTAGGGATAACCTACTATAACCATTTAATTACTTTTATTTATATAAACATTGCACCCGTGCGAAGCCGGGGCGGGTCGCTAGTGGTTGTATCTACAGTTTTGTCGGTTTTATTTTCAATCATTTTATTGGATAAGCAGCATTATATAACTTTAAACAAAGAGATAAATCACAAGCTTACATAAGCATGTACAAAACAGCACAAGTCACGTCGTGTCCCATGAATTCACTAAATTGGAGCGAAATTAGTCTGAACCCGGAAAGTTGGTTAACAATGAAATAAATTGACAAAATTAATGTCATTGGGTTTGCAAAAGAAAATCGAAAGGACATTAATTGGAAACTGTTATCATGTAAGTAAGAATTTCTCTGTAAGCTTTAATTTATTATGATTTTATAATTCAATCAAAATAATTTTACCGTATCTATTGTTTTGACGTGAAACGTCTTTAAAATCGCGCCAAAACATACGGGTACCAGGTTTAAAAAGTGGACCGTAACGAAAAGGTCTATATCATCGTACCTTAATAATTAAAAAACTATTAGTCTTAGAAACAAAAATGTGGTGTGAATATTTCACTTATATAGTCAGCTCGCTGTTGTGACATTGAGTTTTTTTATTAAAATACTTAAAACACCGTCAATATTGTTTTTATTTCAATCTTTTAGTTTAAAAGCGATTCCCTAACATAGACGTTTCACGTTAAAACCAACGGCCGTGTGCCCCGACACAGCCGCACCCGATTTTTTATCTCTACGGATTAAGTTTAAATTGCAATAAATATATATATATATATATATATATATATATATATATATATATATTGCAATTAAACTTAATATATATATATATATTACATAGGAAATTTTTAATAGTTTTGCTCTACCCACTCGGTTGACTGGTAGAGAATGCCTTGTTGCATCCACCTTTTGTACTTCATTTATATTGTAGATAAATATATATTATAAAAATATACATATATTACTTCAATAACAATTGAAATAAATAAATTTACTGACTTTAATCCCAGCTAACAGCTTCCACTTTAAGTAGAGCTTCCAGCAAGTGTTAAGGGCAATTTATCACGTAAGATGAAGGCTTATTAGTACTTATTAGTAGTGAGAAGTAATATGTTCGAGAACATAATTACTACAAATGTACATATATATATACCTAAACTCAGGCCTCTTTTATACCCGGAATACATGGCGGTCGAATCGCGAAAGCGCACCCTGCCATGTGCCCCGTATGGGCCTAGAGAACTCGGGGGGTTTTAGTGGGTAGGCCAGTCCTCCATGACCGGAGAGCCCCACACACGACCGCACCTTGCCAGCGCGGTGTCATGGTGCATAGGGTCGCTTCCCCCCCCCCCCCCAAAAGGCCTCTTTTATATGGGGGTAGGCACAGATTACAGTTTTCTACTTACTACCCTCCAAACATACTTCCCTAGCTTCGTCGACTTTCATTAATACTCTCATACATGCTAGTCAGTTACGAGTACTCATGACCCGACTATGACCACATCTGAGTATAAACCGGAAACAACTAAAAGCGACAAAAAGTAGGTGTTTCCCATAAAAAATATTAATTCTACGTTAAGTAACGCCAAGAACAAACAGTAGACAGCGGATTGCAATTTGATCATCTCAAATGCTCAATTATAAATTAATCAACTAACAATATTTCATTATTAACGATCTCCCACGAACCTCGTATCTTAGAGTTACCTAAAACATAATGACATCCTCAGAAACATCACGAGAAAGTAGAATGAATAGGCTTGTATCCACTATGAACAAATCTGATGCATTAGGTTGCATAACTATTAAGATGATCATTTAATTATGAAAAAACAAAGTTTTATAAAATAATAACTTTGAATTATTTATATTTTTATAAAATAATATTGCACAAAATAAGCCATAAGTCACGTGACAGCAAACACCAATTAAAAAGTGTTACGTCACGCCGTGCGAAACGTCAAAGTCAAAATGTCATTCCCAAGTGTCTTGTGGAAGTGCGAAAAAGAATGGGCATCATTCCTTCTCGCGAGTGTCAGCCACTTTTTACGTATCTGCTGATTGTTTGGCACGTATATAAATAATTTTTTTGGTGTTTTTATACTTGTGCTTGTACACTGGGGCACTATGCAGTACTTGTAATACGATGAATCCATTTTTTATTAAAATAACTTCACAATACCGAATATTCCGATACTAAAACAGCTGTGTTTTGCACGGCGTGACGTCATTCAAGACGCCATGACAGTCATGAGCGTTTTTGATTACTAATGTCAAATATTTAATTAAATGCAAAATTATTCTTATAAATAAGCATTTTTTTTCAAAAATAATAATTATTTTGTATAGAATAGGCATCAAGGTATATTAGTATCTAACTACTGAAATTTAGGCAACTAGCCTATTATGTTACGACTTGTACATTTAATATGTTTGTAATTCGCGGGAAAGGTTTTGACGTTTAATAAAGCTCGCTGGTACATTTTATTTATTTATTTATGTTGCAAACTTTACAACGTAAATAAATTTGATTATAACGTTTAACTAAAAAAACATATACAGCCAATTAGTAAGTTTGTCATATTTATATCCGTAGGTAATCCACATTTTTATAACAAAAACATTGATAAGGAATCACGACAATTTAGACAAAACAAAACTAATTATTCAAAAAGATCATGGTACTAGAAACAATATTAGGACGTGGACGCGATTGTGTGTGTGTGTGTATTGTGTGTATGTGTATGTTACTACTCAGACATACTATTTCAGAATATCGCTGAATTTAGCGCGTATGATTTGAACGTTAAATATTTCAGCCACAATTATTATAACAACATTAAAAGCTCGGGTCTATGATTAGTTAACAAGGCGGTATTGAAGATTAGCAGCATGAAATAGTAGATTGTTAACCGAGGGTGGAAAGAATCAATTCCCGAGGTATTTAGGCTATAGTCCGAGAAGGAATTGATTCTTTTACCCGTGTTAAACACTCTACTTTTCACTTCGAATATATGAGGAAAATAAAACATTGGTTGTTTATTTAATCTATTTATTGATAATATATGAAAATATTAGTAGACCATCAGTAGGCAGAACACAATTTGCCTCGTCTTTAATTGAATCTGGTGTCAATATTTCGGAATCGCTTGAACTCATTTTTAAAATTAAAATCTTAACTAGTATAAGAGATTATTTGATTTTTTTCAAATTCCGTCACAGATATATATAATAAATTCACATCCCGCCAATTTATGTCGACTGTTTAAATTTTAAATATGGAACTCACCGCGTGTTTGTTGCGGCTTATTCCGCTGGAAGTAGTTTGCGCTAAGTTCACACTGGCTGTTTAGAAACTCACATGGCCGCAGCATTTTTTTTTATAGTTCACAGCTGACAATTCGTAGCTGACATTCGTAGTTCTATTTTTAAAGTTCATTCCGGCCCTTGGGTGGGAAGTAAATTGTATGAGTTTTTCCCTCCCTATGTCGGGAAGCAGCATTTTCCACCCAATAATCAGATCAAAACAACATAACTTTCCGAGTATAAGAAATGAAAAGGAGTTTTATGTAGCGCGGAGTTTATAATACGTGAATTGCCAGCACTAATAATAGTACAGTCTGTAATATATATGTTGAAGTGAATGACAGTATTAAGTTAGATAAGGAAAATTTTTCTCTTAGAAGAGGAGCGGCTGACACCCTCATGGCTACTACCGCGTGGTCGCGATAATACTCCATAACGATCAATGTCACCTACCAACCAAACTCAGCCTAAGTATTGTTCCTAATAACCCTACTGGATACCCTACAGCGACAGGAAAGGGCGGGGTGCGAATAACTATTATTATCCTATCTCATTGCCCTCGCTTCCAACCATCACATACCAAATTATATCAGAATTCATCAACTGTGAATAACTAAGTATCATATCCAACTAAGAAAATTTTACAGATTTCTTATAAGCAAATATCGGATATTCCCATAGTAAAGAGATCGTGGTAAAAAATATCCTGTATCGTTTCCCAGGTTTGCAAAACAACTCGCTTAACCGTATTAATAAGATTTCCTCTCAAGAAAATAATATGTATCCTGTCCACACAACTCGACCCGAGAGTCAAATTATCCTAATATCAAATTTAATAAAGACGACGTAGTTTTAGAATTTATTCTATACGAACAAGAATAATTTCCTTATTTGAATTTTAATGTTATTAAATTGGTCAAAGAAGGGTAAAACAATTTGTTATAATAATAACAATTCAACAGCACTTCGACGAAAACTCATTGTTTATCAACAAAATATTGGAAACCAAGATGTCTAATTTTTTTAGCCATTCACACCGTTAGTATATTTTCATCTAAACGTTTTGACTTCTCCAAGAAGCTCTAAAAAGCTTTCTTTCTCTTGTCCTCTGTCACTCGCCATTTCGACACCTACTCCATTCTAAGGATATCCACTCAAAAAATATATCGATACATTTTATCGATATAAAATATCGAAACATCAACAACAGTTTAATATTGTTGTTTGTATCGTATCGTACATGTGAAAAAACAATCAAAACCGGAGTAAGATAGTTACATATACTAATAGTGTAATAAGGTAACCAGGGTCTGACGATGAAGCTGGAAGATGGTCAAAGGAACTCATTAGTTCAATCCAAACACCCACAGATTATGTACACGGATGATGAGTGTAGTCAACATTAATGCATGATCACGAGATAACGAGTTTTAAGTAGAGCCTTGATTCCATTAATCCTACTACTATTATAAAGGCGAAAGTTTGTAAGTATGGATGTATGGATGTTTGTTACTCTTTCAGGTAAAAACTATTAAATGGATTTGAATGAAACTTTACCACAATATAGCTTATACATCAGAATAACACATAGGCTACAATTTTTGAGGTTTCTAATGTGAGGTCGTAAAAAAAACACAATTTTTGCGCTTACATTGCAAATTGTGTGTTGTGTCTGTTTATAGGAGCATACTGCAGTAGCTACCTATAGGCCTATGATTAGAGCTCTGCAGTGCTTAGTTACCGTATTTCTTACTTATTAATAGACTAGACGGGACGAACCTGAAGTCCATGCGAACGAAGTCGCGGGCAAAAGCTAGTATTATAATATACATATTTAATCTGCACAGACATTCACACTTCTGTTTCTAATAGACATTTCTAATCCGTTAGACTACGAGTACTACTTCTACTCTAGATAACACAAGCCTGTTACGGAGCATACGTAATCGAAAGAAATATTTATTTATTTATAATATACTTACAAAATATTTAAATAAAGATTTATTGTTAATATTTAATGTACGAGTATAATAAACTTTATATAAAAGAGTGTTAGTGCAATATGATTCTGAATGCTTAATCGGGAACTATGTTGTATTAACAGCAAACTTTACTACACAAATAAATTTCTCTTCACACCAACACCCTCACAGCACATTCTTCGAAACCTCAACGGAACCTGTTCAAACAAACAAGATCAAACCTTAACACCTTCGAACAAAATCCGAATCAGAACAGCGACAGTTTAGAAAGCTGACGTCCTTGTGAGTAAAAGTGCTCCCGAAGGTGAAAGCGCCACTGCTTTCTTATCCCTGTCTGCTGTCCATTCATCACAGCCAGTCACGGTGGATTAGGAGATCGATGGGTTTGATACAACGGCTATATCACTATTCATCAGTGCTTGGGTTACTCCAATATGTCTTAAAGTCGCGGTCGAGCGTGATCGCTTCTTGTGGTCAGAGTAATAAAGTCCAAATCCAAATGTCAATTGGCATTCTAAAATGAATCGCTGTTTGAGGACAATTAGAAAAGTATTTATTTTCTTTACACAATGGTATTTTTAGGCATTACCAATAGATCATGCACACAATGGACTCTGTCGTGCAAAAGTGGGGGAAAGGATGACTTATAAAAATCTAATCCTAATACGCCAATATTCATTCTCCGTAATATCCGTTATAAACAATGTTCGCTTTTCAAAACAAAATTAAATTGTTAACCAAAATTAATTTATTGATTAATAATTCTATAATTTAATACAAAGCATGACCTCCTCTGTTGTCTCCTCTGATTTCTTGAATGATAAAAATGCTTGGATGTAATTTTTATGACACATATATATATATATATATATATATATATATATATATATATATATATATATATATATATATATATATATATATATATATATCTTAATATATATATTTCTTGTGTGCGTGTGTATGTGACTGAACTCCTCCTAAACGACTGGACCAATTTTTGATGAAATTTTTTGTGTGTATTCCAGGGGGCTTGAGGATGGTTTAGATTCACAATACGGTCATATAGATATTGTTTTTCAGCTAAATTATTTATTTAAAAACATTTGAGACAACGTGAGACAACGTGAGACAACGTGACATTTGAGACATTTGACAGGACAACGTCTGTTGGGCCAGCTAGTATATATATATATATCGCAAAATTTACGTCCAAGCATGATTAATCATTCAGGAAATTAAATATAACTGTGATGTTATGTTATGTATGTGACTAAGTTAGAGGTTCGCCTCCTATATTTGTTTGTTTATGGTTTGTCATAGCTTTAAGAATGTGTTAGATTTGACATAGCAAAAGGAAGATAATAGAAAGCGTATTCCGATACCGGACGGCCTGCGAATGACATGTCTCTGAATATATAAAATATCTGAAATGTTGCTTTTCTTGTAATAGCTACGTATCTCATACGATCCCGGAACGCCGTAGGGCGTCACAGTCACGTATAAGAAAATTCTTCGCAAATTATGTCTATCAACGACTCAACGAACGAGTCAGTC
The DNA here is from genome assembly GCA_036419045.1 of Scirpophaga incertulas. Lineage (NCBI taxonomy): Eukaryota > Metazoa > Arthropoda > Insecta > Lepidoptera > Crambidae > Scirpophaga > Scirpophaga incertulas. Next base: position 1,481,804 of record CM071639.1, on the reverse strand, counting down.
CTGCTGCTCAGATCCATATCACAACACACAGTGCTAATTAGGCAGCATCATCAACGCAAACATTTAAACACGAGGAAGACCGTCCTTTCCGGTGATTGTTGTTCCGCGGTTTTTATGAAGTATAAGTATAAGTATAACACTTGAACAATGATGATGGAGCGGCCACGAACAAAGCATGTTTACGTAGGAATTCAAAACTCATGTTTGTATTGACAAGTTTTCTTTCATGAATTTATATCAAAACTAGCTGGTTCCCGCGACTTCGTCTGCACAGATGGTAGATTTTTTCCTACTTGAAACTTAACGTCATATTTTAGATGATTCACACAAACCCTAATAATATTACAAACGGGAAAGTTTGTAAGTATTTACTTTACTTTACGATAATATTGTTTACACGTCAGAATAACACATAAGCTATAATTTATCAAAATATTTTGTAAATTGTTTATCCTATTACTATTATAAAGGCGAAAGTTTGTAAGTATGGATGTTTGTTACTCTTTCACGTAAAAACTACTAAATGGATTTGAATGAAACTTTACCACAATATAGCTTATACATCAGAATAACACATAGGCTACAATTTTTGAGGTTTCTAATGTGAGGTCGTAAAAAAAACACATTTTTTGCGCTTACATTGCAAACGCTGACTGAATCATACAAGATAGATCAAAACAATTTACTACAGTATTGTACAACTTAAAAAGGTCTACAAAAAAGTCCGTGATGGTATATGTTTATCTCTTAGGAATAACCCACAAAAGGAAAAAGATCGTTAAATGTAGTTTATAGGAGCATACTGCAGTAGCTACCTATAGGCCTATGATTAGGGCTCTGCAGTGCTTAGTTACCGTATTTCTTACTTATTACTAGACTAGACGGGACGAACCTGAAGTCCACGCGAACGAAGTCGCGGGCAAAAGCTAGTAATATAATAATAAGTGTCAATTAAGTATGAAAAAATCTACCATCCGTGCAAACCGAATCGCGGGATCTAGCCAGTTCTTTACAAATTGTAGCCTATATGTTATTCAGATATATATGCTATATTATTGTAAAGTTTTATTAAAATCCGTTAAGTAGTTTTTATGTGAAAGAGTAACAAACATACAATCATACTTACAAACTTATCCATACAGACATTCACGTTAATAATATTATTAGGATTATGTGGACAAAATATGCATAAAGCTTTGTGTTTTTGTAAGAGCTTTTTGTTCATCGATGTCAATGTTTTGATTTGTCAAATCGTTACGATTGTTACAGATTTTAATCAAAATAAAAGAGCAATGATTAAAAATAAATATAAACTTCCTACTAGATTTTCCCGTAGCCTCGAAGTCATCGTGAATATTAATTAGCATCAGACAAACCCAAATCTTGTACGGATGGCTGCTGACCTACAGAGCAGCCTACACTCAATTAATACGCTGCTAAAACACTGTAGAGACGAGAATCATGTTTTTATAACGTGCCATATGGACGAAAACAAATACTCAATATTCAAGACTACACTTGATTTGAAATAATAAAATTGCTATCTGTAATGTTTTTGCTGGTCCTTTTCTTTCAAACTATTAATTATCGTTAAAATAATGAAACTGTAGCTTTTATAGATATAATGTGAACTTGTTTAAACTTGTAAAGGATCAGAAGGCTCAGACTATGTTTCTGAGTCCAGTTTCTAATTGATGACTCTGTAAAAATACTGGAAATAAAAATAATAAATAGCCGTTGCTAGTTTTCTTGCTGATTCTTTTCAGTACAAAGTCTCCCGCTGTAGATTTGTGAATTTTGACGTTCAAAAGTGATTATAAAAATCCCATTTGAAGAATACTTTTGACATCCCATACTTTGATCTCTTTTTTCAGTTCGTATACCTGTTTCATAGAGATTAGTGTTACATCTCCATCGAGAGGAATAATTTTTATTATATTAATAATGACCATTTCATTTACTGTTATTAGTTTCTATGTGAGAATACCTGTTTTACACAGGACGTGTGGTATTGATATATCGATATAAATCATCGTTATCGAAGACACTGTAATAGATATCGACGATATAATGTTTTTTGCTAAAATGTTTACAGTAGAGGAAATAGGTTTCGACGAAAATTGCCATCAATTTTATTTAATGGTAAAATAATTGACTCTGTCGTTTCCTTATTAGGATATGTCCAATTTGAAATTATTTATTGAATAAAGTAGATTCATTGCTTAAAGTTTCAAAGTATTTCCTGTCATTATGCTTAAGGGATTAGAGTTGTAATTTTTAACACTCATCATCATCACAGCTATATAAATCACCACCGAGAGGACGAGCCTACTCCGATTATATAAAGCCAATTAGGTCTTAGTACATTTCGCCCCTACCCGTGAGAAGGCAAGCGCTATCAGTTAGAGTCGAGAGGGCCTCTGGCGTTATGCCGGGCCAAAGGCATAAAGCAGTGTTTAGTTGGAAGACTGGCCGTCTGCCAGAGTCCATAATAACCACCAGTTGTAGAACGGGCGCGGATGGTATCTGGTGTAAAGTTGTCCGAACACCAAGGGTTTATTAAGACAATTACGAATTAGTGCAGCCTTTAGCAGGATTCAAAATTGTCAATTATGCTAGCCTAGTGCGAATTGGTGATCTACATACTACTTCGAATTTATTCGGAAGTGTATGCAGGTTACTTCTCAATGTTTTCCTTTACCGTAAGAGGGTCAGACAAAGGTATATATGAAATTCGAAAAACACAAGCAGTGTCGAACTTCAGGTTCGACCCCTAATAATCCGTTTCGTAGACCTGCGCTGTGATCACAGCAAACTCGACGCTAACAGTAATGGAATCTAAAACCAAAACAACTTTCTTGTTGGTTTCTCTCAATGGGGTTTGGATGGTGAATGATAAAAGTAGCATCGGCATTGTTCTAAGCTACATTTTTTTTGTCTGTGACTGTGAGTGTATTTGTGGAAGGCGCACGAACGGAAGGTTCAGCGCCTTGTCTGCTAGCAACCCTGGCGCCGTTCCGGGGTCATGTGGGTCGGATCAAAAAGGGTCGATGCAAATCGGGCGTCTCCAGTGGCTCAGATGCTTAAGATCGCCGTATAGTGGATTTTTTAATTATTCTATTCTCCGCCCGTATTTCTTTCAATCGAAACGATTTATTCGTGTAAGCTAAGACCACATCTGATAGCTCTTGACTTTTATCTAAATATATTTTATCTAATAAGTAAAGAATAAGACAGAAGCGAATTCCTGTCTTCTCCATAAAGACGGTTAAATTAACGATAGCATGTAATACCACAAGTAAATTACTTTGACCTAATTAAATCACTGATAGGTCAAAAGTGAAGCAGTTTGCTCTATCACAATTAGCGTTAATATCACCACAGTGATTGCGCATTGCAAAACCGGAATCATAAGTCTTCATAATTAATAACTATTACTTCCTGCTAGGTAGGTTTCATAACGAACATAATAGCAATACGCTTTCAAAACTTACCGGACTGTTTATTTAATTTGATCAATCGGATGATGACACTAATCAATCTTTCGTTCACCGTCATCACTCTAATGCGCACTCAATTTGATAAACCCTGAAATCATATCTACATCATCTTGAATTATGTTTGGTTGATTATGAATATTATTATGTAATTTGCTGACACTGGAACGTTTTTAATTAATATTTGGCCACCTTTATAGATGGATTTCTGAATGGTATAAAATTATGTCTTCTAAAGTACTGATTGACTGATATCTTGTGACCTTTCTGAATTAATTGGCGCAAAAAAGTGATTGATGCAGCGAATGTAATAAACAACGATTTTATAATTACAAATGATGAAGCTAAAACTACGTTGAATTTTCTTGTCCGTATTATATGCAAATTATGTAAGGAAGTTGTAGTTGTATTCATTCACAACAAGGAATTGATGAGAATTATAATAACTGATTTCTGTAGAGCTATTAACAATGTAGAGGAGACGCATGTAGTCCGCAGAGGAGGCGATAGTCTGGAGAAATTGATTGTGGTTGGGAACACAGCAGGCAAAAGAGTGCGCGGTCGTTCACCAACGAGATGGACCGACCAGATCAAAGACTCATCGACCTCCAAATTTTACACGGTTACAAGAGACGCGCTGGACCGAAACCAGTGGAGGCAGATCATCCACTGTACATGCAACCCTGATGCTGACCACGATCCTCAGACATGAGGGAGCGACTGGAGAGAGAGATTAACAATGTAAATAAGGATATATTTGAACAACCAACATGATATTTCAGCATACATATGTTAACATTTTAAAAAGTAGCAGAATTAATATTAGAAAGGGATGAACTTCTTAGCACTCCATGGAAAGAGAAACTCTGAGTAGATCCCGAGACTTGTGACATGGGTGTAGGTTTAAAGGGTAGGGTTTCAGAGGTACTCACTCACCTTCACTACTCGTGGTTCTCTCCGTGCCCAGCCAAATCTGGTATGAACCCACTAATGCAGCTTTAGATACTCGTTCTACTGTATAACTTACTGCACTTCTGGACAAGCCAAAGTCTTTCAGTAGGTCATAGACAGATTTTGCTGGTATACCTCTCGCTCCCACTTCCATAGCAACAAACAATAATGAACATAATAAACAAACTAGTTGCGCAACCGTTATCGTACTTTTGAAATAAACTGCAATTTCTAGGTACGATTAACCATTAACACATTTGAGCCTCGCGGATACAGTTATTCGCGCAACACCATAGATAGTTTACTTAACAAACCTCTTATTTTGAATACTATGCGCTGGCAATAAAGCTTGATTTTCTGTAGCAGCGGTCAAAAGAAGAATGGCACCGTTCTACAGATAATGAACGCCCCCTGACCCGGCCCATGCGCTGTCTGATAATTTTCAAAGTGCACTTCCCATCACGAGTGATGTAAGGAGATTTTTTAAGCGATAAAAATCTAATTTCTCTTTAGTACGAGTATAAGATTAGAAATTGATCAATAGACTGTTATGTAATTAAATAAATAATCCTTAACAATGGAAAATAATATTGATGTCAAAGCTACGTCTATTACTTTAAAGACGAGGATAGATCTTATAACATCTGTCGGTTTTTATAAACATTGCATGATGCAAATAAGACAACCTAATTTCAGGTTCTGATTCCTGTTCTGCGTTATGGGCTTATTTTGTGGGGAAATTCTGTTGATATGATAAGAGCTTTCAGAATACAGAAAAAGTAGTCATTAAATATTTTACCATTACCTTGTATTTATATATTTGAAATATCAATATTTGTAAAAAAACATTATGACTTATTTCAAAGGAATAAGGATTGCGAAATCAATAGAGGCAGGTACGGGGAGAATTTGGTCATTCCGAATCAAGGACTACATCTTTTTTCAAAGATAGCCTATTGTATGGCTATAAGGATTTTTAATAAATTGCCTTATGACCTTAAAGTCTTGACATTCAATAAATTTAAGTTGTAATTATTTGATATTTTGTTGGACAAAATGTATACAATTGATGAATTTTTGTTTGATGACATTTGACATATTTTATAATACCATTTTCTCTTTCCTTAGACATTATAGTTATTATTTCTAGTTCTTAGTTTCCATTCTAAGTTATTCTTAGTTTTCCATGACCATTATTAACATTGTAATTTTTTAATATTTGCTATTCAGTAGACATAATTATTGTTTAATTTAAATATAATACTATATGCGATGAATGATTGCTTAAACTGCGAAAAAGTGTGCTTCCTTATTTTGATTTATAAAGGTTATTGTATCATACTTTTTTGCACACTGATATATTCAGTAGAATATGTTTATCAAATATTATTTGTAAGATCTTTGTAACCATATTGTGGCAAATAAAATGATTTATTATTATTATTTATTATCAGAAATGACCTAAATAATAACGTCCTTCAATATTCAGTAAGACTTTCCCTGTAACCCTGTAATGATGTACTTTGTTGAGTTACAATATAAAAGTCACCCATAATGGGTTCTAAACATTTCACTTGAAAAGTTTTCAACTGAAGATGAAACAGTAGCTTCGATTGAATACTTTTGTTGATTATGATTGACCTCGATTGAAGAGAGCATCATCATTACATAATGCCATCTCATTCAACGTTACAGATCTGTCAATACGTCAATGCCCAATTACATCATTCATTGGAAAGAATGGAGGGCTGTGGCGTGGGACTGTGCTCTATTCCACGTAATCGAGTCGATATCGATTGAAGAGTAGATCGTTATCATTGCGCTGAGAGCGCGATGCGTACCGAAAGGGAAATTTCATTTTCGGTTAAATAATTACCACAAATTATATAAGTCTTGTTGGGTCTAGTACTTTTATCAAATTTTTAGATAAAAATAAGAACTTTTAACAAAATTAGAAAGACCTAAATTCGGATAATCGTCTGTAATGAATATTGTTTTGTCATTTCAAAAAGGACAGTAAAGCCTTCCCAGATCATTATTTCCACAATCAATAGATAAACATAATAAAGATTCTAAGTTATCTAGCAACATTCAATTTAAATCTTGACAAGTCATAGCTATCAGCTGATTCCTGATCGCACATGCGTCACTACTAAACCCTGATTGCATATTTGTCAAATAGAATGTTGAATCGATATTTGCCACATGATCAATCAAAGATCGAGTCGTGAGTAATTCAAAGTGTCAAATCATATATTTCGGCGGTATATTTACAGCACATTATTCATGAGAATGAGCAACTGAAAGCCGTAATCGTCAAACTACTGAAGATGTTCAATCCATTCCATTTAATTAAAGGTGAAACTTATTATGGTGTTGCACGTATCATTTCTAAAGGCCCTGGGTCCCATATCGGCGCGTAACCGTACGTGCCACGTCCCAGTGGTGCTGTGGCGAAACGCGCCTATAAACCGCATCTTTTACGCAATTTAATACGTGAGGGCTTGTAACATGATAGCCATTTACAGCCTATTATGCGATGGTTTCGTCTCGGTGAAATACCGGCAGTTATGGCTTATGGCTGTAGTTTGGATAATCAAGATTTAAAATATGAACGATGGTTTTACTCGATGGAAACCAGTTTCGAGGCAATTTAGAATAAATGTTGGACTATCTTAATTTAGATCAGATGCATTAACAACCATAACATTATTTTCAGCTTCTACAAACACTGTCGGTTAAGTTTCCTTTGAAGATACCTTATATTCAAAAGTTGTGTAATTATGAAAATTATATTTCTTTCACCTGGTTGAATATTTTTTTTTTTTTTGTTACAATAGCCACACTAATTACGTATAACTAGATATTTACAAAAGCAAACTTCCCAGACAATTTCAAAAATAAAGAAGGAATAATAATTTTACGAATTTGGCCATGTTGCACTGTGCAACGATCGAGCGTGTAAGATTAAACATCTATCTAAGGTAAGTGAGCTTGACAAATTGAATTAACCGGTCAGTGCAACGGCCAACGATAACTTGCACAATTTCTATTTCGTTACATTTGGCGCAGAATTTGAAATGTAATACAAAAAAGAGGGAACGATGTCCGAACATGGTATTTCAGAACGAGATTCGTTTCAGCGATTAGTCACGAAATTTTTCCGAGTCTTAGGTATTTTCTGATTCACCGAAGTGCAATTCTACAATATTTCATGGACTGTTTTCAGTTTTGCTCGATTCGAATGTAAAGCTAAATATCTTTCAATGTTTCCATTGTGATGTTAAAATGACTTTTATTCTTTGATGTTGATGATGATTTTTATTCTTTACTTCTAAGAATAAGAATTCAAAGACTTCGTGGCAATAATTTCAAGATGTAAGAAATATTACTAGAAGTGTCAATATTATTGGCAATAACAACGATTTTGATCTTAGACTTTGCTCTTTAAAATCAAAGCAAGTTGTATCTAGATTACCAACTGCCAATCTTATTGGTTGCAAAGTACTTAATTGTTGTAATTAATATTATTCCAAAATAAAACCCAACAACAAACCAAACAAAATAGAATTAAGCGTTACATTGAATGTCGTTCATAAATTTAATTAACTGATAAAACAAAAATCTCTTTTATTGATATGTCATAGAACTTTTAAGACACTCCGGCAGTAGCAATATTTCATTATCGAGTAGATCACAAACAATACGTTTGCAATAATGGATTTGTCGAAAATCACCTTTGTTAGCTAAAACCGCCGCAATCTCCTTTCAAATCTTTGTTGATATTTCACTTGTTAAGGAAACCTTGGTTAAATAATCAAAGTCGTTGTGTACTTTATTTAATTAAGGAACATAAAATTTTCCATTGAATAAAGTTAAAATCTATTCTATAATATAATCTGTAGTTAACTTAAGGCTATCAGCGTTTTATTATTATGATAATATAGTTTTAAATATCCGTCATCTAAAGGCACAAGCGACTAATGTTCTAATGCAAAAATAGCTACAAAAATTTACATTTAAATGGTGCACAAAGTTATAAGTGCAATAGTAGATGCCTCTTATTACATATTACGCAGTCCACCTTCTATACTAGCAAAATTAAGTCTACCCCACAAATCCAACTGAGGAGCCAGAGGAACTCTGAGTGTAACGAATTGAGCGACGGTGGGTTTTGCTAGCAGACAAATTATAAGCTGTAAGAGATTAACAAGAGTCCTATGTCCAACAATGCACGTCCATCAGCAGAGACGACTAAAATTACGAGAAAATAGATAGTAAGTTTATTTTTTTTACAACACACACATTCATAAATATAAAATATATACGCTGCCGCAATAAACTTCGCCCTTTCTACCTGGATCCGTTCCCGGTTAGTACAGTGCGTTTCTAACGATCATTTCTTCCATGGACATGTAAGCTGTGGAATGATCTTCCTGTTGCGGTGTTTCCCCTGCGTTGTTAAATTCAAAATCATTTATTCAGGTTAGGCTGTTACAAGCACTTGTAAAAGTCGAAAAGCTACGTCATCGGTTCGCAAATCTACGGCGGGAGACCTTGTAATGAGAAGAACCGGTAAGAAACTCAGCAAAGGCTGTTTTTTTTCCCTGTATTAAATAAATACAGAGTCGTCAATTTGGAAAATGACTTCAATATGGATAATTCATGAAGTCACTTTCCATTACATAATATAGGAAATACAACTATAATAAAAATATAATTTGAAAACATGCCTATATTAGGAATGCCGTGTCATAAAGAGAGTAGACTCATCACGGTAGGCAGCGGCTTAGCTGTATCCACCCCTTTTTTTACAGCTGGAATGGCTTAATTCCATGAGCAGCGGTTAACGCCTAACATCAGGTGTGTTAACTATAATTAGGGTGGCCTCGTGACCTTTGTTGAAGATGAATATGAGCTGTTGTGCTAGTGATCCGCTAAGAAATTAGAGTAACCATTGTATACAGGATCAAAATGCTGAAGGACTGGAGCAAACAAGTGTTAAAGTAAGACAGAATGTACTGAAGCTTTGGTAGTGGTTGAGAATAAATGTAGGCTACTCAAGATAGAGTTGTCTAGAGCAATTTTTTGGTAAGTCGGCAAATGAGTAATCGAATGTCCAGAAAAGTTATAAATACGTTGTCTTTTTAAATGGGAATACGCGTTTTTTGAGAGTAGTGTCTAAATAGCTTATTTTTTTCACAATTGATTGACCAAATTTCACATATTACAGAAATAAAGAATCCTTACATAATAAGCCAGCCTTTTATTACTGTCTAATTTAAAATTTAATCTGTTATTAACGTTTTAATTTATTAAACACTAGCTGTACCCGCGACTTCGATCGCGTGGAATGTGAAAAAAAAATGTAATTAGCTTTTGTATTTTTATTATAAGTGCGTGAGTTGTGCGCGGTGCTGGACAGAACCTACTTGGACATTGCCACATTACATTAGTTTAATAAAATAAAGGTAGTTTAAGTTACTTCTTATTACATCAGCTACCTGCTAATAAAAGTCCCGTCAAAATTGATCCAGCCATTTCAAAGATAAGCCGTCACGCGAGAACGACAGATGACAGAAAGAAGTCAGCGTTGTCTACTCAAAGTTATTTATTTTAAGCCATTTAGATTTAGTACTTATGAACTTTTTGATTTTTGTAAGCTGCTCTCAATGAAAAAATTATATATTCTGCAAGCAGTCCTAAAATTACACAAGTCTCTTCCATACAACACAAAGTTAATGAGAAGAGGGAGGATGAATGTGGTGGCTAATGTTCGTAGATCAAGAACAAAATTTGCTAAGCATCAATACACAAGACTATCAGCGTTCATTTACAATAAACTAAATAAGATCCACGAAGATAACAGAATGGCTATTAACCAAATCTTACGATGATATTGAACAATTTATGCAATAAACGATAGGTACCTACACCTGGATATATGCAACCAGCTATGCATGCATGCACATATGACTACAAACACAAAGAAAACCACACACACTCGCACACAGACTCACACACACACACACTCACGCACATTAGAATTAAGAAATTGTTAGTATAGATAATTAAATTAGTATAAGAAAATGTAAGATGTTATAACGAGATATGGAAGAGCGGGGCTTCCTGACACAAGCATCTTCGGATACTTACTAGGTTGACTCCAATCACTATAAATTATGTAACTGCAAATTTTGTTACTGAATAAAACTATTTTTCATTTTTTCACAATAAAATTTTATTTATATGTACAAATTTATTATTCGCATGAAGTTTGGAGTTGCATGAAAGTGTGCTAACATGAGCTGTCGTGTACCTCGTAACTATGTACTAGCTTCTATCCACCTGTACATGCGTAACTAAGGAAGCACGGCTTTCACCTAGACCATAATGGACCGGACCGTTCAGCTATTGTTGTCATTGTTGTTACATGACACATGTATTGTACGCTTGGACTTACTAATGATGGTACGGAGGTTGTATTTTGCAGTTTCTGTATTTATAATTTTCAATAAACAAAGGTGGTACTTTCACATCGGAATTCAGATATCATGTGAACATATCATCGATTGTTTTTCTTGTCTTCTTGAGCTAAAATTGGACCAAAATAACTAAATGTTTGCTGGACACAACTGTTGCGTTGTAACTAACACGAACTATTGACTCTCGTTAAGAAACGCGTATAAATCACAAACCCATAAACTAGGCTAATGATTTTAGCACCAAATTCTTGACATTTTCGTTTCTCCGTCGCAGAATGTAAAGCACATAACCCAAATGGAGTCACGAAATCCAACATTACGACTTACAAAATAGAGTCTATAGAATTCTTTATGAATACCATTTCTGGAACCATTGTTATTGGAGTCCATCCATCATCAGGCCGCTAAGGAGACGGTAATAAGGCTTAATGTGTACGGCGATTGTTGGCTAATAGTAACAATGGTATTTTCTCAACGTGACCGTTGCTCCGTATTATATGGTGATTAATTTGGCTCATAATTCTTTAGAGTGTGCAATCGTGATGAAAAACATTTAACTCATCAATTTCGTATCAGTTAGCGAAGCTTATGGTGTAATAACTATATGAACAGTCATACAGTAACTAAACATCTAAGACTAAATAACAGAAACTAAATATCTAAGACCAGCTTCTAATTGACGACTCTGTAAAAAAATAGGAAGAAAAAAATAGCTCTTGCTGGTTCTTTCCAGTACATGGTCTCCCGCCGTAGACTTGTGAACCAATGTTCCACAAGCCATGAAGATGAAGATGAAGATTACATTTTTGGTTTGATTTTGATATGTAAATAACATTAACAAGTTTCATTTTATATATACCAAGAAGCATAACTCGAAATGTTTCATGACAAACAATTCCTTGTAATAGCCTGCATTTGTTTTGAAGCGGACTTCTTAAGGTCATTATGGGTCAGTAAAGGTTTTAAAATTTTGTCATACAGATGACTGAATTTTAAGACGTGTAAGATTATGAATAAAAAAATACAAACCAAATATTCGTACAAAAATTTCTAGAAATCGGTCAAGGATCACTTACAAATTTGTTTTTGAATTTGCATTTTATTAAAATGTTATATAAATGTATATAAGGTAAAAATGCCAACAAATTATTGAACTCAGAAGAGAGTAGAGCCTGTTTCCAAGAAACCCCGTTGACGCCATAACCATTCGGTCACGAAACTCCGTGTCCATCCCATTCATTGAATTGGGAATGCAGATGGATAGCAATGATTCTATTCGTGAGTGTTAATTCAAAACTAAATTAAAAAAAAAAACTAAATAACTAAATTAAAAAAAAAACTTTATTCACTTTTCATAACGACGTATCAAAATCCAAATTAGAGTTTTTTTGAGATTTCTTGATATTAGTTAAGCAAACTTCTTTCTTTGTTCATAAATTTATTTTGATTTTTTAATTAAATTGTTATAAATACACAGAATGATTTTGTTCAATACCAACTAAAAGTAATAATAGTGTCGCAGGAAATAAATAAAATAATGACATTGTTTTTTATTGTTTGTCCGGAAAGTTGATATATGTTCAGGGTACTCTTTTAAGTACGTACAAGGGAACGGACCGGTACGGAAACGGATGAAACCTGGTTCAGTGCAAGAATAAACTATAGTAAGACTAAACTTATTATTAGCACGGCCACAAAAAGTTACCGTTGTTCAGGCTGAAATATATGATATCCTGATCATAACATAGCTCCTAATCCAGTCAAAGGTAATCTACACACTATGTGACATATAGTCCATATTAGTGATAAAAACTTTGAAGTACTAAGAAAACTAGGTGAAATCAACACACGTCTGGTCACAGATCACAAAGGCTTAATTTTAATCCAGAAGATTGCCTTAAAATTAAGGACCCGAAACCCATCTAGTGGGACGGAACTGATTACAACAGTAACAACTACCAGCACAGGCCTCAGAACTCATATGGCTAGAAAATACCAGGAAGAACACACACGATTGATCTGAGTATGTCACACAAGGTTAAATTTTTGAACGAAAAGACTGGCTAACAAAAAAGGATCCAATACCCATCTTATGGGAACGAATCCAATTGCAGGAGTAACTGTAACAGATAAGAAAGTACCAGAAAAATCCAATCGAACTTTCAAAACAAGATACAGCAATACAAATAGTGTTGGTTTAAGACAGAAATAGATTTCAGTATCCAAACAGATGATTCTAATCTACATCAAGGGAGAGTCTATAATCTGTCTCTGGACTAACCCTAGAAATAAAACCTACCGTTTCTTAGTTAGGTTGCTTTACTAAGATTTGACTTAGTGTGTAATAGTGCATTATTAGATTAGTTACAACTACGTGACCCCGTGCTTATTAGGACCAAGAAGGCAATAGATCCTTGTTGATCTATATCGTGAGCCACTATGGATGCCAGCTGAAAACCAGCGCAGGGTGTCTGACATCCTGCACATCCTGACATGGCGACCCTTTCGGCTTGGGCACGCGTAGATAACACAATTGTTTTATATTAACATGTGGCCTTATAGACAATATTTGACGTCAAGCATAATTAAAATTATGAATACACACAGAAGTTCTTTCTTATGCGGAATACTTGTACATATAAGAAAAAATCTCTGTAACTCTCGAATAGAACAGTGTCCAGAAGTCTCCCTTTAGAGCACTCTATAGGAGTGTGATTGGGATAGGCTTTGGATGGATAGTACATATCAGACACGAAGAAACAATTAGGTGGTGAAATTTACAAAATATTAAACTAGCAGTAACAGTTTATAGATGGATATAACCTAAGTATTTTTGAGGGTGAACCTAAATTTACTAGGATCATAAAATCAGAGATGGTCCACCTGTTTTGCAAAAAACAATCATTAGTATTCTTTTAGACTATGCAACTCATATCACCGACGCAATATCTCTAAATACAGGCAAAAATACAAAAGTCGTGTTGTATTCCATTAGATCAACATGAGTTGAGATTATTAACAATGATGAATATATTCTCTAATAACGTACTAATGTACGCTTTTGTGTCGCCCAGGCGTTGCAGCACCGCCACATATTATGATGATACTCTGACAATTTTTTCTCAACAGTTGCAACATGATGATTGGCATAAAATGGCTCTATTGTTGTTTGACATACATCTGTTCAATACCTATATGTATTTACAATAAGTTTAGCAACTTCCCTCGAGAGTATTTAGATTTGATTCTGGGTTCTGTCTGTGCTTTTATTTTAGGAGACTACTTAAACGATTTCAAAACAATAGCTCGTATTATTATATTAATCTTTTAATATAAACTGTCTAAATTTTAAAACTATTAAGGTATCGTACCTTAAACAATACAACTTCCCAGTGAGACTTTTTAGGAAAGAACTATTTAATCTTGCCTAGACTTCTTATTCAAATCAAATCAAAATCAAAATAATCTTTATTCAACATAGACCTTTACATGCACTTATTGACGTCAACAAAAAAAACAAAAAAAACAAAAAGAAAGTTAAAAAAAACAAAAAACCTTGTCCGTACGTACGAATAAGGAAAAAAAATATTGACTTGACACCTGTTCGGAATTGGGAGAGCCTTCTCGAGAAGAACAGGCAAGAAACTATTTTTTATCTCCTCTTTCAATGTTAATAATTATAATAATATAATATAAAAATACAATATTAAAGATACAATCATACCTAATACGATTACAGTCGGATGTATGTTTACATACACATATAAAAATAATACAATATTATAAATAAGGTTGTTGCCAAACATGGCTCTATGAATAATGTCCCTATTCCCAAATAGTGTGATCATTAAGATAGTCACTTACTTTATAATAACCTTTACTCATGAGTGTCTTTTTGATATGGATTTAAAATTTATATAAAAGCAAATCAATGACACTTTGCGGAAGTTTGTTAATTTTTTTTTTGTCATTTATTAAACAAATGTCAGTATGCCAATAAAATAAAAAACTTATTTTACTAATAGACATCAGAAATCGTTTTTTTTTTTTTATAAGATAGGGCAGCAACAAGCACACGGATCACCTGATGGTAAGCGATAATCGTTGCCCATGGACACCCCGCAACACCAGAGGAGTCACAGATGCGTTGCCGGCCTTTTAAATGGGAATATGTTTTTCATTTCTCATACTCGGAAAGTTATGTTGTTTTGATCTGATTATTGGGTGGAAAATGCTGCTTCCCGACATAGGGAGGGAAAAACTCATACAATTTACTTCCCACCCAAGGGCCTGAATGAACTTTAAAAATAGAACTACAAATGTCAGCTACGAACTGTCAGCTGTGAACTATTAAAAAAAATGCTGCGGCCATGTGAGTTTCTAAACAGCCAGTGTGAACTTAGCGCAAACTACTTCCAACGGAATAAGCCGCAACAACCACGCGGTGAGTTCCATATTTAAAATTTAAACAGTCGACATAAATTGGCGGGGTGTGAATTTATTAATATATATCTGTGACGGAATTTGAAAAAATCAAATAATCTCTTATACTAGTTAAGATTTTAATTTTAAAAATGAGTTCAAGCGATTCCGAAATATTGACACCAGATTCAATTAAAGACGAGGCAAATTGTGTTCTGCCTACTGATGGTCTACTGATATTATCATATATTATCAATAAATAGATTAAATAAACAACCAATGTTTTATTTTCCTCATATATTCGAAGTGAAAAGTAGAGTGTTTAACACGGGTAAAAGAATCAATTCCTTCTCGGACTATAGCCTCTAAATACCTCGGGAATTGATTCTTTCCACCTCGGTTAACAATCTACTATTTTTGAAGGTTTCGATATAGCATCGGTTCGGAACTGCAGACGACAATTCATTCCACATTTTACTAGTGCGTGGCAGAAAATTCCTGGAAAAAACTCACTGTGGTGGACTTATTCAATTAGATATATGAATATGTGCCGTTCCAACGTACAGGCTGGAAATAACTACAGGCTTTTTTATGGAGAAATGCATAGTGTTTTGCAACAAAGTTCGACAAAGGGTTACCCATTTGCCTTTTTGACAAATTTAAATCCCTTGTCAAAAATATTGTTATGGAAAAAGGTTATTAGACTGAATTTTAACACTCATTAGTTACATTGCTAAATATTTTGACTGTAGTAAATAACATAATGAAACTACAGCTTTTATAGATATAATGTGGATTTGTTTAAACTTGTGCCTAAGGAAAGTTGGGTTTAGACTAAATATTTGAGGTCAGCTTCTAATTGACGACTCTGGGAAAATACAGGGAGAAAAAAAATAGCACTTGCTGGTTCTTTCCAGTACAAGATCTCCCGCCGTAGACTTGTGACGTATCTTTGTTGAGATTGGATCATTTGTATCCGGATCAGTGCAAAGATTTGAATCAGTAATGTGCTTCATTTGCATCATTGATACAAATACATACAAACACATAAATACAATGGATAAGGGACACAGTGGTTCAAGAGGCAATGATGCAGCGGACGAACTGGCAAGGAAGGGGTCCGCCATGGTGGAGTTCGGACCAGAACCGCTTATGCCTATCCCCTTCAGCCAGTTACGTGGCTGGTTACAAGAACACACACATAGGCAAGCCGAAAGCTGGTGGACCTCAGCGCCTGGCTGTAGGCAATCCAAAGAGGCTATGCCAACTGAGCAACAGACTAACAAAGCGTTTATTGCGACTGAACAAAAGAACCTAAGAACAGTAGTAGGAACCATTACGGGTCACTGCTCGCTCAACAAACACCTATACACTCTAGGTATAACCGATAGCCCTCTGTGCAGGGCATGCATGAAGACGGAGGAAACGATTGCACATGTGCTACTGGAGTGCACAGGCGTCGCCCAAATCCGAAAAGAAACCGTGGGATCACCCAAAACAATCGAGGAAATCCTGAACAACATGGGGAACTTAATCTGCTTCTCGAGGGAGGTGGGATGGCTGGAATGAGCAACCCCCACCTTGTACTCACGCACAATGGTCCATACAGGACTAAGTGCGGAAAAACACACCCTCTGGATGTCAGAGGGTGACCTATGATGATGATGATCATTGATACAAATATTCTGATATCTGATACAAATACACTGATATAAATATTGATTCATTTTTATCAGTGACTCTGAGTCAATCGGGTAAGCGTCGCATATCGAATGAAACCGAGATGCAATTGATCGAATGATTCATTTGAAGCGTGTTAGAGATTTGATTCATTAAATCACTTGGAAGATACGACTCACTGAGTCGTTTCTGTAAAGATTGACTCATCTCTACTTGTGAACCAATGGTGTACCATCTTTTACTTGCAAAAGTGATTGTAAAAATCCTAAATTTTTGGTTTAGTTTTGATACGTGAATAACATTAACAAGTTTCATTTTATCTATACCAAGAAGCTTAATTCGAAATGCTTTATGACATACTAGCTTTTGTCCGCGACTTCGTTCGCGTGGACTTCAGGTTCGTCCCGTCTAGTCTAGTAATAAGTAAGAAATACGGTAACTAAGCACTGCAGGCCCTAATCATAGGCCTATAGGTAGCTACTGCAGTATGCTCCTATAAACTACATTTAACGATCTTTTTCCTTCAGCATAAACATGCAGATTCTTCGCTTTGGAAACACGTGAGCAAGCCACATAGTTTGCCGTTGCAATTTAAGCGCAAAAAATGTGTTTTTTTTACGACCTCACATTAGAAACCTCAAAAATTGTAGCCTATGTGTTATTCTGATGTATAAGCTATATTGTGGTAAAGTTTCATTCAAATCCATTCAGTGGTTTTTGCGTGAAAGAGTAAAAAACATCCATACATCCATACTTACAAACTTTCACCTTTATAATAGTAGTAGGACAATTCCTTTTAATAGCCTGCATTTGTTTTGAAGCGGACTTCTTAAGGCCATTACGGATCAGTAAAGTATGGTGCAGTTCAAATGGCAAAAACGTGCGCGCAGTACCGGCCCCGTTGACGCTGCATCGCGCCTTTCTTCCACCTCATTGACATTTATTTAACGTACTCGTAGCTTTGAATATTCTCTCTAGACACTGAAGACATAATGAGCTATCGTTACCTTCATTTCAATGAAGACTACATTAAGGTACCTGGAAATAAATAAAAATGTATTAGTGTATTATTGTTTTTCAGTTTCGTACTAGTGAGGATGTCGTGCGTACATTTGGTGCCGACGACCAAACTCAGCAATAGACTGCAAATCGAATACGTTTTTTATTGTAATTGCTATAGTCTTATATTGTGCTTATAAATATTGTCGATTCCAATTATGTACAAACAATCAAAGTAACATTTGATCATGTAATCACTTGTCTGCGACTTATGTCTTAAAACGCTTGTGCTTGTTCTCTATCTCCTAGCTATAGCCGCTTATGCGCAGTCTACGAGTATATACGGCAATAGGCCATTTTGTTTGTTAATAATACTCATCAATGCTAACATCATATAACTGTAATTGTAGTTGGTTTTGCTTTCCTGCCATACACTACCTGGTAACGCATATAATTTTGAATATAAATCTAAACGCTACACGATTGGTTGCTGATGTGTCAGAGCTGATGGGATGTTGTGAGAGCAGTGGGAGTCAATGTAGAATGGCTGTAATAGCACATTGCTATAGTAATATATATGCCATCTTTCACATATGCTGGTATAAGTTGAAAAACTTGCTACTTAGTGCTATCATTGTAAGCTGTTTGGGATACTGAATATTTAAAACAAAATTTTATTTAATCCTTTTAATATTAACATATAGTATGTTAATATTAAATTGTGCACTATATACATATACTTATTTACAACATTATACACTACATACATTATACATGCTTATTTTTCATATATAAGACATCATATTGCATATAGAGTCATGTCTCTCACATATGGGTGTGATGTATTAATTAACAAATCAACTTACAATTTAATTATTCATGAAATGAATAATACTGTTATATATTTGATACAATTTTCTGCCACATACTGTTATTACAAATCAAATCAAAATCAAAATAATCTTTATTCAACATAGACCTTTACAGGCACTTATTGACGTCAACAGACAAAACAAAAAAACAAAGCTTAAAAAAAAAAACAAAAACCTTGTCCGTACGTACGAATAAGGAAAAAAAATAAAAAAATTGACTCGACACTCGATTACATGTTAATACATTCATGTCCACAACTAACTAGGGACGCTATTGATGGTAAATGCAGGATAATCTCATAAAAGAGAAGGATAAGAAGCTTAAATTTGGTTTATTTAATGCAGGGTCCCTTTGCACCAAGCATGATGAAATTGCAATAGCTGTGAATGAGTTACCTCCGGATATAATTACCATCAACGAAACTTGGCTCAGAGCTGGCCATGAGGTAAGAGCCACAAAATTGCAGAGCTACCGATTGCTACACGCTTCTAGATCTGACCAGACTCGAGGCGGTCGCGGTGGAGGGGTGAGCTTCTATGTACGCAAAGATATTAATGCCCGTAAATGTCAACACCCTGTAACAGATGCAATAGAGCAGATGTGGCTTAAAATTCACTGTCAGATTCATACTATCATGGTTGGAACGGCCTATAGGCCACCATGGCAGGATGCAAATATTTTCCTAAATGCCCTTATCAGTTCTCTCACTTCATTTGGTACTTCGTTTGGTTCGTTTGCAGCGGCGCGCAATCCGCATAATCGGCGATGTAGAGGCAACCAACACCCTCGAGCCTCTACAACTTCGTCGTGATATCGCCTCTCTTAGCGCCTTCTATCGGATGTTTCATGGGGAATGCTCTGAAGAACTCTTTAGCCTTATCCCTCCCTCTCCTTTCTTTTATAGAAACACACGTAAGGGTCTTCGGTGCAATCTGTCCCATTCCACACCGCACTAAGAAATTCCAAGATTCCTTCTTCTGCCGTACTTCCCGCACTTGGAATTCTCTGCCTGCGTATGTGTTTCCTACATCCTACAACATGGGTTCCTTCAAAAGAGGCGTCAAAAAGGCATCTTTTGGGCCGGCAGGGATAGGGCAGGTAGGAGAGTGGAGTAAGTCACTATCCTATCTGTCATCTCATTTGGGCCTCTTTCACCGCTTAACATCAGGCGGGAGGAGGTCATCTGCCGCGCCTAGCATATAAAAAAAAAACATTTTCACGTGTTTTTTTAGTTTCATATTGTAATTACGCAATTTTTAAAATGACACCACAATGTAAAAACAAAAGTAACAATCAGAAGAAGCAAATTGTATTGTACGGTCAAAGTTAATGTTTTAATGTACAAATATTTTTTAAATATTGTTTAAACCTTTTGGTTTTTAGCGTAAACAAATATAGTTTACGTAAGTGACCAGTTTCGGAAACATTTAGTGTCTAGGTATATATTACCAGAGTTTGCTTATCACTACATAGTATAATAAAAAGTCGCTTTCCGCCGTCTCGTCTGTCTGTCCCTATGAATGCTTAGATCTTTAAAACTACACAACGGATTTTGATGCGGTTTTTTAATAGATAGAGTGATTCTTAAGGAAGGTTTGTATGTATAATAAATGCATAATATAGTAGAGAAACACTGATAAATTTAAAGGTTTCTAATGTGATGTCGTAAATAAGCACGTTTTTTTGCGCTTATATTGCAAACGCTGGCCCTACGAGATAGACCAAAATAATGTACTACAGTATTGTACAACTACAAAATCCACAAAAAAGTCCGCGATGGTATATGTCTATCTCTTAGGGATAAGCCGGGGCGGGTCGCTAGTTATATATAAAAATGAATCGCAAAATGTGTTGGTAAGCTCATAACTCAACAACGCCTGGACCAATTTGGCCAATTCTTTTTTGTTAACGTTCGTTAAAGTTCAAGGAGGGTTTTTACAATGAGGAAAATTCGAATAATTATCGGAAATACCCTAAAAACAACCCTTTTATTATCCCATGCAAACGTTTTCTAACTAAAACGTACAGTCGAATTGAGCTTTATTATTTTTTTTTTTTTATTTATTTATTTGGGATAACAACAGCAATTTACATATTATATTACAACTTAGTAAATATATTCTATAAGCCAATTATAGTTATCCACGGATAAAATATTTATACCAAGCTATTTTATTATAATTATAGCTACAAACTACTACATTGTTAACCATACCTAATTAGTAACTACACATACTACAGATAGATATATTCATATAATACATAAGATACAATAATACGTATAAATGAATACTTATACTTACATATATTAACAAATTACAATAATTTTTATCAATTTACTTTTTATTATTTTCGTAAATCATTTACCTACCTATTATCAACCTTATTATTGTATAAAGTTCATATTGCAAGCACTCACTGTTGTCTAAGCAATGAAGGTGTGTTCCTAATATCAAAGAGTCAATTTGCGCATTATTAACGCTACATATAGTTGAAATTCAATCATATCTATCAAAACAGTGTGCGTGCGTGCGTTGGAGCACAGAATACATCGTTGGAGGATTTAAAGTCACGTTCCAAATTGAATAGCCACAAAATGTAATAGGTCATTTAGACTTTTTTGCGATTTGGTTGGCTATGCGACATTATCTATAAAATAATTAGGAACAAAAAACTGCCACTGTACAAATCTTTTTGACAGGACGAAGTCTGTCGGGTCCGCTAATAGTTACTAAAATAGAATACAAAAGTGTTTTAAATTTACCAAGTCAACCTCAGTTTTTCTCAAGAATCCACTCTTACACAATTTCCTTCAATATGGCGTCTGTGACACGACGCGATCAAACAAATCAATTCACTACCGGCACAGTTGTGTTGTTCTAAGCCGCAAAGTTTATTAAATCCGCTATCGACGAGGTCGGTTTGAATTCAACTTCCTCAATTATTCTAGTTTTGTGGGATACGGGTACAGAAAGTCTCTCTGTGAATTATAAATCTATAATAATTATGTAACTACTAGCTTGCCCAACAGACGTTGTCCTGTCAAATGTCTCAAATGTCAAATGTCTCAAATGTCACGTTGTCTCACGTTGTCTCAAATGTTTTTAAATAAATAATTTAGCTGAAAAAACAATATCTATATGACCGTATTGTGAATCTAAACCATTCTCAAGCCCCTGGAATACACACAAAAAATTTCATCAAAATTGGTCCAGTCGTTTAGGAGGAGTTCAGTCACATACACACGCACACAAGAATATATATATTAAGATTATAATTTAAAGCACCATATAACTCATTCACTAACCACTACTTTTTATGAGAAGATGTTTTATGAATTCTGTAAATTATGTCGCTTTGAAGATCTTTCATTCTTCACTCACTTCGACCTCTTAGTTGTCGACTAGTGTTTGGGCATAGTTTCTGCGCATTATCTCTATGACATGACATATTTTTACTTTGACATATTAATTCTACAATCATTGACAGAGAGAAGTTTGTCAAGAATATATAAAAAGGACGGTGTGAAATATTATTTAATAAATTCTTAACAATGTTTAATTTTCCGTGGACGAAACGAGCACAATATTTCATAGAAAAAGCTTTATGCTACCTGATAGTTTTCTTGGTGACGCCAAGTTTCTTTATTTTTCACATGACAATAGTGCGTCCATACTTGGTGAAACTGTTCAAAATGGGTGATGTGACGCATTTACTCCACGTGTCGTTTGCTACGTTTCTCTTTATTAACATTTACGGGAACTTGTTCATGGCTCTCTTTACAGAAATAAAGCCAAGATATAATGTGAGCACTATAAAAACAGAAGGCAGTTACTGTTATGTTTGCAAAAAGAAGCAACCACCGAAAAGCTATCATTGTAAAAAATGCGACGTCTGTATCGATAGGCGAGATCACCATTGCGTAATCTTCGCACGCTGCATTGGTATCTACAACCAGCGTTTCTACCTCATGTATCTAGCTTACATCGATATATCCTTAATCTACTGCACTTACTTCGATTACTACTTCGTCACCTCCATGTACGATACGTATGACTTCTATTTTTCCGTATTGAAGGTAATCAATCCAATAATTATGTTTCTAACAGCCGAACCCTTCGGTATTAGAGAGTTGTTCATTTTATTTTTTATATTCAACGGAATTTTCATAATTTGGGCTACGGGAGTACTTTCAATACACTTGAAGAATCTATTAAAAGGTGTGACATCGTACGAAATGAAGCACTCCAAAAATGCAGATCTTACAAAATGGAAAGAGAATATATTGAATATATTCGGGGACAAATGGTATTTAGCTGTAGTTTGGCCATTTGCAGAAAGCGCATTGCCTTGTGATAAAAACTGTAATTGTGTTACTTAATTAGTTATGAAGACAAAAGCCTTGTATTATAGTAGGCGGCAAAATGTATGTTGTTTATGGAAATAAATGTTTGATACCACGCTATGTTTATTTCATTCTCATTCTGTCAAAAACATATCAAAATGATTTATATGTCTATCTGTATTTATATTAATATTATAAATTTGTAAGTATGGATAAATGTTTGTTACACTTTCACGTAAAACTATTAAATAGATTTTAATGAAATTTTACAATAATACAATAACATAAAAGTCCCAATTTATAAAGATATTGGATGAATCATCTAAAATATCATGATAAGTGTCCTGCTCAGACGAAATCGCAAGCAATAGTAAGCTACATAACATCACACCATGACCAACAATGTTTAGTTGTTAATCAGTATATTAATGAAATAGTTTATTTTATCAAATCCCATTTCTTAATCTAACAAAGCATTAACCACTTCCAGGTCCATTGTTCTTACAGTCATTATAAGTACTCAGAAGTTCAATTTATTATTCAAACGGTCTCCCTTATCAACGTGAACAGAATCGCCAGCCATCAACGCGTGGTAATTGTGTTAATTAATCGAATTAGAAACTATTATGTCACAGTTAACACTTTCGTGCTTTCATTGCGTAAGGTTTTTTATTTAAGGTTGTTTATTTGTTTAGCTCGCTACTTAGCACTTTAGTGTACCTCGTCTAATTAATTTGAGCAAGCCTTTAATTGCCCGTATCTTTCATTTTAATGCACATGTAATTCGTATATATCATGAGATCGGATAATCGGATGCATATTTACCTAAAGTTAGTTTAAGACAAAGTATGGAAACGGCTTTTTATTGTTTTGTTAAATAAAAATCCCGGGATTGCGGAATTGGATAGGCAGGATGTTATTTATTTAGCTTATTTAGTTTTTGACAAAGTATGGAACTGTCTCTTTATTTTATTTCCATAAATAAAAATCCCGGAATTCCGGTACTGTAGAACATAAATACGTATGCATAGTTGTATAAATGATCCCAGAGTCTCGGTGTTTTGAAAATAAATACCACGTGCTAATTTAGTAATTTTCAAACAATATCTTTTTATTTAACGAAATGTATTTTAAAAAGCCGCTTCCATAATTTGTGAGCCAAAAAGTAACTTTAGGTAAATATGCATCCGATTATCCGATCTCTAATCATGATAGGATAGACGAATGATAAGAAGGAGTCGTTAGGGTCGAAACAAAGGAATCGACGCAAATTGGGTGACAGATTTTTTATTCTATACATAATAACAGTTCTCTTTTCTTCTTCTTCATGTGCCATCTCCATTCCGAAGGTCGGCGACCATATGTCTGTAGCTCGTTCTATTACATGCCATGCGGATAATATCTTCTGTGCTACCAGCATTAAACAAATCCCTCAAATTCTTAGCCCAAGATGTTCTTCTTCTGCCACGACCTCGTTTCCCTTCAATATTGCCTTCAATGATTAATCTTAACATTTATATTATCATTTCTATATATATGCCCAAAATATTGTCCTTTTCTCTTTTTAATGCTTACTACAATTTCGAGGTTTTTATTCATTAATTTTAATACACTTTCATTACTTATTTTGTCCCTCCATTTAATTTTAAGCATCCTGCGATAGATCCACATTTCAAAAGCTGTCAGTTTGTCAGTCAGTTTTTGCTTTAAGGTCCAGCTTTCAAAACCGTACATCAGTATCGGTAGGATGTAGCATTTCACCAGTCGCCACCTCAATCCTAAGTTAATTTTCCTATTAGTGAACAGTTTCTTCATTACCGTTAAAGTTGCTTCGGGCTATTTCTATTCTGGTCTTAATCTCCTGTTCCGGTTCCCATGTCTCGTTAAACCAGCAACCAAGATTACTTATACTTTTTTACTCTTTCTACAATATTTAAGTCCCAATTTCAAAGGTGCACTGGGTGTACAATTTTTGCTAACAATCAAAAATTTTGTCTTGTTGCAGTTTATTTTAATTCCAAATTCCAAAAGTGTATTACTTAATTTATCTAGCATTATTTGAAGGTCATCTAGACTTTCAGCTAAAAGAACGGTGTCATCGGCATAACGTATGTTCTGTATGAGTTTGCCATTTACTCGGATGCCTAGGTTAAGATTGTTGAAAGCTTCCTTGAAAATCATTTCTCTCTTTTAGATGAGAAATATTGTAGAAGTAACGACGTATCTGCGATTATTACTTTTGAAGATACAGCACCATATTTGTGGCGCTGTCGCGGGTCGCTAAAAACGCTCTATGCAAAGTACACTGCAACTGTGACGTCATAATTTACTAAAGTCGCTTAATTTGTATGAGCGTGTAAACACAATTGCCAATAACTTTGTTATTTTGACGTTTATAGTTATACTTTCTATATTAAATAATGTTACATTTAATGTGAGGAAGTTAGAAAGGTATTCGTTTCATTAGAATTTTGTAAAAAATAATTGTACATTTTTTAGAAATCTACAAGCAGTATTAATACAAAATAAAAGTGAAATTTCTATACTGAGTTACGCTTATGAGATAGAAATTGCTCAACTTTGATCATTATATAATGAACATAGACATATTCAGTTGTCATTTACCCTATTGAGCGCGCCGTCAAGTGGCTCGGACGCTCAAGATCGCCATGGAATGAAGGGACTTTGGATCTGTATCCCCCGGCACGCCTTGAAAAGGACCGTCTCTTATAAAGACGCGTGATACGAACGACAAAATTAATCATTAATTTATTTATTGAGTTAATCATTGATTGCTTATACATACATGAGATTGTTGTACTTTACATATGATATATATTTTCCCGTGTAACAACCCTTATAGATTAACACCACATGCACTTATAAATACAAAACGCGTGTAGTAATATTATTAGTATTAATTATAAATAGTAAAAAATTATGACCTTAAGGACATAAATAATACTAACGCAAACAAAAAAGAGTGCGAACTAAAGAGACCGCAGTAAACCAGACAAACATTATAAAAAAAAACCGCATTAAAATCGGATCATCCGTTTGGGAGCTACGTTGCCTCAGACACACACACAGACACGTAAAACTTATAACCAGTTCAGAATATTATCGCGCTATCAGACCCGCCAAACACAATCACAGCTAAGCTCAACAGGCTACTCGAGGCGGCTTCTGCGTCGCCGAACTCCACAAGCACGTAAGTAGCAATCACACACCAACACCTGTGTAGCTTAACTGTTTATTAAGTGCATAAGCGCACATGTTATACTATTCGGACCACTCTGGTAACCGAACCCACATCAGAGCGCACGCACTCTCCTGAGGCTGCGCTAAGCACCGCCCCCGTTCTGGAGGCGGGAGCGTTTTAGTTTAAGCCGATAGGGTCCCAGGCCTTCCGCCCGACCAAAGGCTGTAGGTAGTGTTTAGTTGGTAGGCTGGCCTTCTGCTGCGGCACTCCCGACGACACGTCCGAGCACACACTGGCAGTGTGCTCGGCGTGGGAAGAGCAGCGCAGCGAGCTCATCGCTGCGCTGGGAAGCGGCGACCTCTCGCTGCCGAGCGTGGTCGTGGGCCATGCTCCGCGGCGAGGCGGAATGGGAGGCTGTCGCCTCCTTCTGCGAGAGCGTCATCTCGCAGAAGGAGGCCGCGGAGAGGAGCGGGAGGAGGACGTCGAGGCCGCCCCCTCCGCCGCAGACGGATTGGTAGGCGAAGGCGGGCACACGCAAGCGCGGTGTTGCCCGTCTAATGACCCTACCGGGAGGCCGCGTGCGCGCCTGGCTAAGCGCGCACGCCAAGGTGTGGGTCTCTCTGTCTGGGGGACTGTCCAGGGGTTCTCGGACAGTCCCTCCTTTAGCGGTGGCTTGACCATTCTGCTGGTCGAGCCGGCCCTGGGACACATGGCGGTCGAATCGCGAAAGCGCACCCCGCCATGTGCCCTACACGGGCCCAGAGAACCTGGGGGGTTTTTAGTGGGTAGGCCGGCACTCTACCGGAAAGCCCCACACACGGCCGCGCCTAGCCAGCGCGGCGTCAAGGTGCATAAGGAGCATTTTCCCCCTAAAAAAAAAAAAAGGCTGGCCTTCTGCTAGAGTCCAACATAACCACCCGCCGTAGACCGGGCGCGGGTGGTATCCGTGCAAGGTCGTCCAAGCACCAGGGGGTTGTCATAGCGACCACTGTGGTGGCGCGCCCCCTATGAGGATTTACTACCATCCCCGTGGGAAAAAAACAGAATATTATAACAGTGTCTTCTGTTATGCTAAAGTTAACAATATTTTATAACCTTTGTTACTACGAGTACATATTAGATAATATATTGTAATACATTTTGCCAATACTATTGTCATCGCGTAGCTATAAACGACGCAGGCGCACGCGCACCGTTATGTAACCCCGTTACTGAATCGCTAGATCGCACAATGGCGTTCTAATAATACGCGTGATACTGATTTACCTTAACAAAGCAAATCGCAACAGGCTTTGAGGGAGACGCAATAGCTATGTCTGAGTTTTGGCTGAAATCTTTAGAATTTACTGATACAATAAAGTAAGTTACAGATCTTGCATCTGCAACTTGTTTTATTGTATCGCATGTTAATTTATTAAGTTGTAAGAAAAATTAAAAACAAAAATGTTTTTGTATTAATTTTTCTTTATTAAAGTTTTAGTTTTAATTTACAACATAACCACCGTCAGAACTAATCACAGTGCTCCATCTATTAGGAAGGTCGCTGATACCTCTGGCCCAAAACTCTGGAAGTTTAGAATCAAAAAACTTTGTCACTTTCTGTTTTCGGATTACTTAAAAAAATGTTTTAAATGGTTGAATAGGGGATGTGGTACGGTTTTCCCAACTGAGTTCCTTTAATTTTATTTGAGTCTTTTTGGCGATGGAATAAAAAAAATCTTTAATTTTTTTTTCCACCAACTTATCCTACAACCTTATATTTAAAGTGCACAAAATTTTATTCATGCTAGTAATGTAAGCTTTATCTAATCTAGTGGAATGAAACTTATGTGACATCTAAATTTTCTTTCAAAAAACATATTAAATTATTTCTTTTACAAAAACAACGATTAGGTATTCCAAAGGGGTATTCGGTAGCGGATTTCGCCATTTGAACGGCGGACTCACATTTTTCGCTCGATCTTTTACTGCTGTGATATTATTAAATAATTATATATTCTACTTGTGTGCGTGCACGTATGTGTGTGTGTGCTATTATACTTGTATACGCAAATACGCTTGCTTATGGGCGCGCAAAATGATTTAAGTCACTATAAGACCTTTGTAATTTCCTGCTAAGAAACCCTCGGGTGGTAGCAGAATACCAGTGCTTTGCTCACATCCTGATGTGAGTAAATTTCAGTCACTGAGCTACGACCCTTTTGCACTTCTGCAGCGCACACAATTTAGTTTGTTTTGTGTAATTGTTAAGTTTGTATAATTTTAAGTCTTTGTATTTGTGTGTGATGAAGTCAAGTATAAATAAAGTTTTATCTATCTATCTATGTATGACAATACAAAGAGAGAAAAAAATTAATTCAACTTTATATCCATTGAAGTAGATTACTTAAAAAACAATGGTAAAATAGGATACAAAGAAAATTGAATTCGAGACGCATAAAATACAATCGTGATGTGTTTGTATCTAGGACCCTGAAATATGTGGACGAGTGATTTACTGTTCATACAAATTTCAAATGACTTTTGATATAAAGAAACAGGTAATACATTCCATGATATGCGGTTCTTAATCGCTCGATCACGATAAACTTACCAAAGGACACACCAATAGAATCGAAAGCTGTTAAAGGATCCGAGCATAGTCGCTATATGAAACCACAGAAATATTTCAAATTCACTTGAGAGATACAGATTTCTCTACAAAATTTCAACTCAGATCGGTTTTAGACATCGATTATAATTTTCGAAATTCTCAAATGGATGTTTCGTGAGCAGTCGTATTCAGATTAAACGACAACTATAAGACTTCATTAAATGTATATAACCCAGATTTAACAATGATATTAATAAGTTTTAGCTAAGTTTCTTTATATATTAAAATTTTCGTCCTGTCTGCAAGTAATTATATACCGAATAAAGGCTTTACATTTTGGCACTTCTATTAGAAATATCACATAAGCAATATTAAAGCTTACTTGATTCAAATTCATAATGAAGTATGCTCAATGCTCAGATCTAAAAAATGCGATTTGCCATTTACGATTCATTAAATGAATGAGATTTTGTAACGATGTTAAAATCAAATTCAGGATTATGTTTCTTTATATTTTATGGAATTATGGTTAATTAGTGTAATCCAGTTATAGATGCAGACTTCAAATTTTATATATAACTCTTTATTGCACATAAAGTTTCACAGGAAATAACATTAAATATAAAATATGTACATAGGTGGACTTATCCCTAATAGTGATTTCTTCCAGCCAACCTAACTGGGGATTTAGTTATAAATTGCGGATACTACTTAAAATGCAATCAACAAAGTATAGAAAATTTTAGTACTTCTCATAGAAAAATCACATAAGCAACTTTCACTTAATACAAAATGCTCAGATCTAAAGACAATAGTTTGAGTAATGTATTGCTGGCAGATGGATCGTGACGTAAGCACGCAACGAAATAATTAACTGACAAAAACAATAAACTGTCTCTCAGAATCACATATTGGTAGTACAAAAAGTCAATTTAATAAATCCTATAAGTACTTTGTAAGATGTCTTTCAATATTTTAACACAAAGGATGCCATCACGATGGACACGTCAAATTCTTCGACAGTGAAAGCTACCTCCGGCTTAGGCGTTAAGCTTCTAAGAATCCGTGGTCTGTCTAGTTGTGAACTGATAACTAGTTATTGATGAACAGTTATGAAATGGTTGTTATGAGCGCACAAGCAAGTAAATATTTATAACTCACTGGGTATTGAGTGAGGTTAGGCTGGAAAGTTTCCTTCTGGATAATACTACATCATTAGGTCTTACAGAAGCTCTATTAAATGTAATATCTAATACGATCATGCAATAAACTAACATTAACTGTAACTTTGATGAAGAATTTCCTTAGTTTGAATATTATAAATTATATCCTCACTTTGGAATTATTATTAATGATGCTGCTGTAATACCAAGTATGTTAAGCGGCACACGGCAGCCGCTAGCTGCAGAATTTATAACAAACTCGACAATATACTTAAATTGCACAATCTAAATAAATAGACCATATACACATATATGACATACGTTTAATAATTTATTATTTAATTTAATTATAAATTTTATTATTATTATTAGAAAAAGTGACACTAAATACGTATAAGTCAAGTTGTAAATCAACTGAGAATATGATTACAAAATAATTTCAGGTTTTGGTGAGGAATTGTACAGTTTTAACGGAAAAATTATTTGGTGAGGTCACTAGCCGGATACGTAAGGATTGTAGTTTCCGGTTGACATCCTACAGTTAGATATACGTGTAGACGTACGAACCCTATATTTTTATAGTTGAATGCGTATTTACGTATCTATTATGGTACGATTATGTCTTTATTCCGGTAATAATATATTAGATACAACGGAAGACCGCTTTTTTTTCTATATACAATCAAGGTAATAACTCTATCTATCGGATGTTTACAATCAAAATCAAAATAATCTTCACAAATTTATACATAAGAAAACAAAAAACCTTGTACGTGCATAGGAAAAAAAATTATGCAATACAATAACTATAGTAGGAGATAAAACACATTGCACTTGAAACTGTACTGATTTATATGGAAACTTATTTGAATTTCTATTGCTGTATAAATGATAAAAGATAAAGCGAGAACAATAACGAATGTTTCTACAATACCAGAGTTATTTAGGTACTTGCATCGAAATATCGATATTAATGTGGATCTTCCCGGGATTTCTTATGAACAAATAATAATAAAAACATCACATATAGACAAATATAACAAAGATAATTGACATACAATTTTTATTAGTTTACATTAATTCACAAACAAATTATTGATAGTCTTAAGCAAATTCTCATACGCATTATTCCGCTTTTATAAATACAAATTCTAGTCCATTCCGTTGCGCATTTCAAGCGTGGAGTGCTCCGCATTTCCGCTATTGTTTTATTATTATTCTTCTGTTCTCACAAGCTATGTTGTGCGAACTACAAATGTGGCAACATCACGCATATTGGAATTTTTATTTTTACATTAATTCACAATACAAATTATTGATAGTCTTAAGCAAATTCTCATACGCATATTTCGCCTTTTTTATAAATACAAAATCTAGTCCATTCCGTTGCGCATTTCAAGCGTGGAGTGCTCCGCACTTCCGCTATTGTTTTATTATTATTCTTCTGTTCTCACAAGCTATGTTGTGCGAACTACAAATGTGGCAACATCACGCATATTGGAATTTTTATTAGTATACATTAATTCACAATACAAATTATTGATTAAGCAAATTCTCATACGCATATTTCGCCTTTTTTATAAATACAAAATCTAGTCCATTCCGTTGCGCATTTCAAGCGTGGAGTGCTCCGCATTTCCGCTATTGTTTTATTATTATTCTTCTGTTCTCACAAGCTATGTTGTGCGAACTACAAATGTAGCAACATCACGCATATTGGAATTTTTATTTTTACATTAATTCACAATACAAATTATTGATAGTCTTAAGCAAATTCTCATACGCATATTTCGCCTTTTTTATAAATACAAAATCTACTCCATTCCGTTGCGCATCAAGCGTGGAGTGCTCGTATTTCCGCTATTGTTTTATTATTATTCTTCTGTTCTCACAAGCTATGTTGTGCGAACTACAAATGTGGCAACATCACGCATATTGGAATTTTGCAACTTCGAACATCCGATGTTATTGATGTAAGTATGGCAACGTCGCGCGTATGGTAGTTTAAATTGTATCAAAGTAAATAACTTTCTATTTAAAAAATGACGGGATTTTTTCTGCTCTTTAAAATAATCTCGGGATTTGAGGCATATCCATTTTATTCTTTCGCTGTATGAAATCAGTCTAAGTATATGAATAACTCTACCTAATTCCAACCTCTGTACATTACACATAACATAAAGGTTATTTAATCTTCGCAGCCGATCAGAGATAAGGTCACTATTCCCGTAACACAGTTACAATTAAAAAGGGCGTTACTAAATCAAATCTTTCGAGAGATATTACTAAATAAAACAAACCTCCCGTAGGTAACAAAGGCCGAGAAAAAGAAGACAATCCTAACAAAACCACAACAGCGAATGCAATTAAGCAATAATTTCGACATATTGGAAATGATAAAAAGAAAAATAATCTTCAATACAATACACAAGCAATTTGTTTTGTTTTCATCATCCAAATGGTTCATTGAATTTCCAAGTGTACTATTACTTATATCTGCGGTTTCAACAACAATTGCGAGAGCTGATCAATAGATCGTCTTTCTTGTTCATAGTTGCGAGGTACTTGGGCCGATTGTGTCAGACGTGGTCCTAAGATAAATTCTTTGATTGGTTATTGATTGAGTTTTGTTCGGAATTATAAGTGACCAACGCCGTTTCAATTACTATTTGACTTATGTATTGTGTTCTGATAAAATCTGGTTTTAAGGATATAACATTCATCAGTGTCCGTCGGTAATTTTGTCAGTACACTACAATGTATGTAGTATTTAATTTGTTAATTAGGTTTACAATACTCGGTACGCAAAATGATAACTCATGTAAATGCTTCAGTAATGATGCTTCAGAATAATTTTCTTCACACAACTTAACAAAATCAAAAATTTATTCAAATATCAAAAATGCTAAGCCGTTGTTGGTTCACAAATCTACGGCAAAAGACCTTGTACTAGAAAGAATCAGCAAGAAAACCAGCTAGGGCTATTTTTTCCCTGCATTTTTGAAGAGTCGTCAATTAACTGGCCTCAAATAAATAATCTGAACCCAACTTCCTTTATAATTTTAACAAACTCACATTATAATTATAATGTTTTATAAAGACTACAGTATATAATTATGACTATAAATAAATACTTGGGCGCTCCTTCACTAAACTACGATTTTTAATTCGAGTCAGTAAAATGACAAGTGCAACTGTCACTGATACAAAAAAGGGTGACCCACTACAACCCACTACAATAGTGATGTTCGGCAATCAATAGATTTAGACATTTAGTCATGCTTTATTATATTAGGTATCAAAGCGTTTTTTTATTGTAAATATGTAATACATACCATATTAAATAATATGATTTGTGACACATGACACTGGAAATGTCAATTTACAATAAATATAGTATAAAACAAAGTCGCTACCCGCCGTCTGTCTGTC
Source organism: Scirpophaga incertulas (assembly GCA_036419045.1). NCBI lineage: Eukaryota > Metazoa > Arthropoda > Insecta > Lepidoptera > Crambidae > Scirpophaga > Scirpophaga incertulas. The sequence goes on along the minus strand of CM071639.1, from coordinate 1,448,162 downwards.
GCTATGTATGCTTAGATCTTTAAAACTACGCAACGGATTTTGATGCGGCTTTTTAACAGATAAAGTGATTCTTAAGGAAGGTTTATATGTGTAATACATGCATAATATAGTAAAGAAACACTGATTTTAGAGGTTTCTAATGTGATGTCGTAAATAAGCACGTTTTTTTGCGCTTATATTGCAAAAACTAGGTATATTTACATAAGCATTGCACCTGAAGCTGGGGCGGGTCGCTAGTACAGAATAAGAGAAAGAGGCCCCAGCTTTTATTTATAGTCATAGTTATATTTATTATGACGACCTCCATAGTTGAGTGGATAGTACACCAGTTTCAAGGTGTCGCCATCTCTGAGGTCCCGGGTTCGAATCCCGGTGGGGGCAGATGTTTGTGTGATGAATGCCAGCATTTGTACCTTAGTCATGGTTGTTGATATATATTTCAATAAAAAATATTTATATATGTATAATACATGTACGTCTATCCGTTATCCTAGATCCCATAACACAAGCCTTACAGAGCTTACATTGGGCTAGGCTGGGTGTAAATGTAACAAATATTTATTTATTATTTATTATTTATTATTTATATACAAATACCGTGAACAAATATGTTAAACGTATATTTGTGTAATATTTTAATATCAAGAAAAACTTATTTTCCTCTTTTTATTATATTTTATTTGCAGTCTGTAGGTTGAATCCAGAGAACCATCCAGTATTGTAATATGTAATTTCGAAACATCAATTGCTTTAAATATACAATTTGATAACGAAGCTACAGTCTATGTAAAATTTAATTGATGGGACATTATTTATATTTTTAAATATTAAAAATAATTATATATTTTTTAAGCAAAGTAATATAAGCTGCCAGTGCCGCCTATAGAAGCGAACTACGCACTTACAAATGTGTGTGCGTGCCACATGCACGGAACACAACGTTCCGTGATGGTGTCTTCAGATTGTTTCGTTAAGAATTCAAATGAAATATCGTTAACTAAAGTATCAAATATGATAATTTCTCAAAAGAATCAACTTGAACAGTTGACAACCCTTTAATTAACGATTGCATATATGTTTTCTTAGACAAAATTCATCGTGAAAATACATAGAATACGAGACCTTCGTTTTTAGTGACGGAATTGTTCACACTGTATGAGAATATATTTCTTAGAGTAGCTTCAATTCTTTTAGAAGCTCATACGTCTGCATTCATCGTTTTATTCTTTGGACTAGTCCAGTATCCTTTTAGTCTACAACTTTCGGTTACCATGAAGTTGCTTCAGAACTTAATAAAGATAATTCCTCAATATGCAAATAAAACCATAAAGAGCCCACTTTCTCCAAATGTATCTAATAGCTGTGACATTTGTTAAGCGGAAAGTAAACAATTCTCCAATCCGACATTGACATCCATGACTTAACAAACGAGCGTGTCTGTGACTGCTTAAACTTTTAATTTGACTGTTACTTAATTTTTGGGTGCGATTTTAGTATACTTTTAATGTTTTCATTAGATTTCAAAATGTGTTTTGTGTTAAAAACTTTCAGATCTGACTAATGCCCGGTTTCTGAGTACATTTTGTCAATGGTTTATCTGTTCAATAACGCTATCAGTTCGATAACTCTCAACAAATCGTTTCTGAACACCGTAGAATTAGATAAACTCCGTTTAAACTTAGTTCAACCTAACTGACCATTTGGTGCCGTTTATCGGTCCCATAACTTTATTTGACGTTTATGTCTCTATGGTTTATGTGTCTAACAAGAATCTAAAAGAATAAAATAGTGTTCGCTACATTTTAAATTATGATATTTGAAAAAGACAATGAGTTGTACAATATTCAATACGAGTAGTTCTTTAGAGTCGCATACAGAAGTACTGGAGTTCATTTCTGGAATATCTATACCCAGAAACTTACGAGAAAGAAGAAATCCATTTGAAATGTTTTCAGATGAAGAGTTTACTGCGAGATATCGCTTTAACAAGAACACGGTGATTTATATAAGTGATCGCATAAGTCCCACGTTAACTAAAAAAATTAAAAAATAAAAATAAAATTTTATTTCATAAAATAGTGTTTTAATACTTACTATCGATAAAAAATGATGAAGAAATATTACAAAATAAATGTTTAAATTGTAATTTTGGATGAATTAATATAACAAAGTCAATTTTTATTTCGTATTTTGTGAACAGACCCATCTAGTGACATAATTTAGAACTACTTAACTGTTTCATAGCTGTTGAAAGCACGGCCTCGCATTCAGAAACTCACTGACAGTTATAAGACGTTTATCTTTTGCGATAACTTTGTTGGATCATTAGTTATTGAGAGTTTAGCTAAGGTATTCAGAAACCGGGCATAAGGCGATTATGTCGAGTCTAAAATATAATTCTTTCGCTATACATCTGTTTCCCAATTCTCCAATACAGAATTTGTAGTTTCAGATAATAATTAAGTTTATGCTATATATTTCTTTTTTGTATAACAATTTTCGGTTGAGTAAATGTATTACTAAACATGTGTATGTAAAACGCATATTGTAAATTATAGTCAGACTATGTTTATTATTTATATTGTATTCATTTATTTTGTATCAATTGTAACGTGTTTTGTATCATAAATAAACAAATAAAAAACTCTGAAAATTCTTAATAAGAATCTTTTCCAGATTAAGAATAAAATAATGTTGAATAGGTCTTATTATATATTTGATAATATAAATTGTTATATTATTCCTATATCTTCAGTTTTTCAATATTTTTTATCAAGCCATTTGAATAATATACACAGGAGACCTATTTTTGAATTACGAATGCGATTTCGAAATCACCGCTGACAAAATAGTCAGCGGTGACTTTGAGGTCACGGATTCCTAAACATCCAATTTTTGAAAGTCGATCGCAGAGCTGCCAACATAGATAAAGTACACACATAAATGTAAAAGTTCGGTTCCACGCAGAATGTAGCCGCTGCCGATTATTGCCGGCTAACTATTATGGTTATTATATATATTATAGGTATATAAAGGTTTAATATTTAATATATATATATATAAATAAATATGTATATAGGAATGGAGTCGCTGCTGGTTACTGCCGGCTTAACCATTTATATATATATATATTAATATATATATATATATATATATATAATATATATATTGTATATATAGCCTGAAAATCAAACAAAACACAGATAACATTTCCACAAGTATGACTTGATTACGAGTGGGTGAGGGCACTCGTAATGAAATCACACCTGTGACAAGGTAGCCACATCAGTGATATTCAAAAATAAGAATTATTGAAAATCGGTGATTATTAGTCACATCGGTGATTTCGAAGTCGCATTCGTAATTCAAAAATAGGTCTCCTGGACCCTAATTATGAAATAGATAAATAATCAGAGCCTTTCGCCGATATGAGTCACAGTACATAGGAATCTTCAAATTTGAAACTCTTTGGATAAGAGATATTTTGTTTTGAAACTTTAGTTAGTAACGGATCAAATTATTGTTTTTTCTTTTTTTTTCCTTAAGAGTCGGCTGTGATTTCTCATGGATACCATCGCAAGCACGTGCCAGAGTGATTATGCCGATCTCCAAATCAATCGAGGCGGCTTGACCTGGATATTCTACCAACTAAATTCAGTCTGAGCTTTGGTCATAATCTCATAAGGCTCTTACGACTTAGATGGACTTAAGTATTATTTATAAAATTATGTTATTTGTTCCAGCCTCATTTGTTGCAAGTTCTCATTTTAAGTAGTGTTCGTGACAAGCGTTGCTGACACGAACAGCGGGGTCAATTTAACGATGTTTTTTTAGATCTAATTCAATTAGTATGACACCCGTCCCGCTACGTTTGTCACGACATTTGGGCTCTCATTCGTGATACAAAAAAGGTATTATTGTACTTTGTTAATAAATCTATTTAATATAATTATGTTTAATAACAACATAACGTTAACAACGAAATTTATTATATTATTATAGAAAGTAGTTCGTTTTTTTTATACCTAATACTACAAATTTATTTGCTACCTTTATTTTTCATACTCTGTGTTAGAATCTGTAGATGTTTTTAATATCTCAAAAAGAAAAAAATTGAAATTGAATTGTTAAAGATTACCGATTTGATAATTACAATAAAACCTAATTATGTGTAAGTAATTAACAGTTATTGCTATTTGGTTGAAATAGTTTATTTTTACATTCTACATAAAAAAATAATTTAAAGCAAATTGAATGGACGTGTGTGTGCGTTTTTGTATGTGAGTTGCTGTGTTTGTCTACTACTTACTTTTACTTAACGTACTATTTACTTTTTTTTATTAATCCGTGGTTAATATTATGGGTCACAGTATTATCATACATAGAAAAAATAAGTTTATAACTGTACTTTTAATAGCAATTGTAATATATAATAAAATTACTACATGGTGTAAAATTTTGACCCTATATCCCTATGTATCGTTAAGTCTTTAAAACTACACAACGGATTTTGATACGTTTTTTTAATTGATAGAGTGATTGAAGAGGTTTGAGAGAATTTACTATGTGTAATAACTAAAGATCGGATAATCGGATGCATATTTACCTAAAGTTAGTTTAAGACAAAGTATGGAAACGGCTTTTTTATTGTTTTATTAAATAAAAATCCCGGGATTGCGGAATTGGATAGCCGGATGTTTTATTATTTTACCTAATTTATTTTTTGACAAAGTATGGAACTGTCTTTTTATTTTATTTCCATAAATAAAAATCCCGGAATTCCGGTACTGTAGAACATTTTGGTAATGCAAAACTAGTCGGTAATATGAGCTTAAAAACGACGTTACATGAAGGTTAGTTTCAGTTCCCCGTGTGATTTGTGAGTAGGTATATAGAGTACTACTTTCGTATAACACTCTTCATGTAATAAATCGTACATTCATAAATCGCACGGGGAACTGAAACTAAACTTCATGTAAATACGTATGCATAGTTGTATAAATGAACCCGGAGTCTCGGTCTTTTGAAAATAAATACCACGTGCTAATTTAGTAATTTTCAAACAATATCACTACGTTAAATTTGCACTCCCGTATTTTTCCCGGGATTTTTATTTAAGGAAATGTATTTTAAAAAGCCGCTTCCATAATTTGTGAGCCAAAAATTAACTTTAGGTAAATATGTATCCGATTATCTGATCTCTAATAATAACATAACATACATAACATAATATAAGCACCCCATGTGTTTTGTTCATACAGATTTATTTTTAATTTTTCCATTCAATCAATTGGAAAAGCGTGTTTTTTTAGTTTTTCAAACTATAATTTATTATATACAACGTTCACGGTTTTTTCTGTAGTGTATTTAGTTTCAGCATTGCACCAGTGCGAAGCCGGGGCAGGTCGCTAGTTTCTTATTATATAAATAACTCCATCCGTCCTAACCATAATTGTAGTAAATGATTCATTATTGCCAAAATAGCATTCATTTCGCTGTACAGTTAAAATCAACAACGCAGTTTCCGCTGCTAACCTCGATCTCCTAAGCTGTTTCATCTTCACAAACATTAGATAATAGCGTCATAATGTCCATCAGTTTTGGCGGCACAAGACGCCATATCAGACACGACTAATGAGCATCGTTCCATAGCTGGCTCACTAATTACTCGCAGTACTGCTAGAGTTGATTCCATGTTTTAGTGTGAAGTGAAAGCTGCACGTCGCGATGTTGCATCACACGCAATTCGTTGCGAGTTCGTTATAGATACTAGTTATATTAATAACAACGATACGCACTTGTTTATAGAGGGAAGTGATATATGCTCACATTTACGATCTGTTCTGTTTCAATTTGAGAGCGCAGCAGTTAAGTTGTTCGTGAGAGAAAAAGCGATATAACATTATATATTAGGCTATTCATTTTTGTAAGGTAAGGTGAGGTTTCAATTCTAAACATAATAATAATAATGTGCGTAGGGCAGTGACGACCCCATCACCCGCTGGTGGGGCATTTAATGCCCCTTAACTGCCATAAATGTCCCATCAGTGCAGTCAGTCTCCCTCAGGGCAGCTTGTGGCATGCTGGCGGTGAGTTGCGTCACCGAGGGTACCGATGTGCTTCAGGGGGGCGTATGCCACCCGCCGCTGTCTTGCCTTAACCAGCCGGGCAGAGTGGAGTCGCAAGAGCAGATGTTCGAAGGGTGGAAGTGTAATAATGTCATAACGCCGACGGCGTCTCGATCGCTGTCGCAGACACACCTCTCTACACCCTTCGCCGTTCACACCAATGTTGCTCTCTTCGCACCAATATTGGTCTGCTTTTTTGGGGGGCCCATTTAGTAAGCGGCGAGTCACCACCTGCCATATTTAAAATCCCTTAGGAGGCTTTGAGAAGGCAGGTGACCGGAGTCTCTTCCATAGCCCGTTCTCATTACCACCAAAATCGAAATGCAATAGTCCACAAACTTTTGACCACAAATGACAATAGTTTCTGTGCATCTAACTCGGTGTAGTCTTTAGCTGCATTTTTCATGATGTAGATAGAGATTGGACCCAGTTGGTACAACTCCACGCACACTTTCATTAAATTTCGCTTAAATGGCCTCTATGCGTTGGATCTGTATCCCCGCGCAAGCCTTTTAAAGGACCGTGTCTTATAAAGATACGTGATTTAAGCTACATAATAATAACTTTATTTCAGAAAAGAACATATTACAAAAATTTCGGAAATATTAAAAAAACCCACACTAAGCACAGCTTGTAAAGTGGGTTTTTTTGTATTTTGTTTATGTAATATGAACATTAACAATTTTAAGGAATACACATGCACAAGTATATAATAATTTCTTAATTCTTTGTTGCACAGTAGACATAAAAATAAAATGGCGGACAATAAGGCATTCTTAACTAGTCATCCGTACTCCCAGTATAATCAGTAAGTGATTTCAGATTTGACTATGTTTGTGTGAAATTTCTATGTTTGAGACTGCACCCACGACACATGATGAAAATCCAAAGTTGGGCGACGTTTTTTTAAAGAAAGGTAGTGCTCACGAACCACTCTCTTAAATATGCATTTGCTTGTAGACGCCTGAATGTGGTAGGGTAGATCATTCCATAGATTAATGGCAGTGACATTAAATGATGACGAAAAGAAGTTAGTGCGTTGGACTGGAATTCTCAAAGTTAAGTTACCTGATGAACGGACGTCACAGTCATGAGTGGACCCAAGAAAATCAAACCTTTACTATATATATATATATATATATATATATATATATATATATATATATATATATATATATATATATACAGCTCATTATGAAATATTTTCTTGCCACTATCTTGGCTGAAACATTGTTGATTTACTTAGTATTTCCTCAGGAGAGGAGAGGCTGAGATCCTGATGGCTACCACCACAACCAAGTGGTTATCTCTGACTCCAGATCGATCGAGGCAGCTCGATTGTTGTGACCAACCGACCAAACTCAGCCTAAGGCCTTGGTCCTTCCATCTCAAAGTCTTAGTATCTTCCAATTTTCAAATAGTATGTCTGAGTCAGTCACATACAAAAATAAACCCACATACACAAACATACATTCACAACATATACATACATCTTCATATTATTCATAGTACCAAATGTTTTTTCTACATGAACAGTTTTATTTCGTCTACTTTTGTTTGTGACTCCATATTTAATGCTTTTTGTTATTGGCTATGTACGCTTTTCAATTGCGTCTTGTAAAAAAATTACAATTAAATGAAAATAAAACTGCAACTGACAATGAAAAACGGTTGACTCTAAACTTATTTAGAAAATTTCAGGCTTTTAAAGAAGAACAGCCAAAAAACTCTGAATGTCTATTTATATCACCTTTTTTTAATTTTCACTTAAAAAATATTACAGCACTTAATTTCAGTAATCAACATTTTTCAAAATCATTTTCAGAATTATGCTTAAATAATTCGGAAACGTAGAAAGGATAAACGAAAGACGACCAGACGAAAGAAATTTATAAGGCAAATAAATTTGTTTCGTCAGTCGTCTAATAGATAATAATTCTTGTAACTTTAATAAAAATACAACAAATGGATGTGAAATGTCAAGAATAATAAATAGATCTCTGCGTAAACGTTTTTACGTAACCAATTCAACAGTCACTAATCCGACGTGAAAATTGACCTCATCAAGAATTAATCTACACAGACCGGAAGAAATTTCCGGTGCTCTATATAAATTCACGTAACTATATTTTTACTGGCAATTCTACTTGTAGTACGTTTGTTAATGCTTTGTACTAAAAGTAGGTCTCCACACGGTTTAAAAGCCGAAACTAATCGTTTGCACTGCTGTCGCAGTGAGCCAAATTTTCGGACTTAAAAAGACTAAAAGTGAATTTATTTGTTAATCGTTTGAATAATCATGTTTTATCGTTCGGTTCGGACCATCAGCATCTGACATCCGTCAGTGATGTAATGAAATTATGTTGCGAGATTTATCTTTAACATCTTAACAGGAAACAAATGCCATATCAGATTACCATATCAGATTATATACGAATTGTTAATATCGAGTCAGGAGTCAGTAGACGGGCGCTCAATTTGCGTCGAGTCAGACTAACGGCCGGGAACCGCGCCGGGTCCCTTAACAGGCATGGCGCAGAAACTTCAGTTTTCATGCTTTCCACAAACATACTCTACCCTCCCTAAAGTCCCTCCAAAAAAAATCAGGACATCCTAAGAAATTATTTTGTAAAAGATACATTACGGATGGATGAAAGTAGACTGACCAAAATGATTTATGAAGCTGGAGTGAGTGGAGATACGGGACGAGGAAGACCTAGGCGAACATATTTCGAACAAATCGAAAGTGTCCTCAAAAAAGGCCAGGTCAGAAGTACCCGCAATCGTCGAGCATGTATGAGGAATGTTATGAAAGTAGATGAAGCGAAAGAGATTTGTAAAGATCGTAACAAGTGGAAAGACGTAATCTCTGCCTACCCCCGTGGGAAAAGGCGTGAGTGTATGTATGTATGTATGTACATTAAAATACCGTTAGATCGTGCTTGTGTTTTAGCTGACCCGACGTATAAATCAGGTTCAACTTTCTGCAACACTGAAACTCAACTGGACTAAATTATGCTTTTTATTTATCAAATTGTCACGCACATACTTAATGCAAATTTAAGACTTTGGTTTTATCATAGAAACCAATGTCAGAACTGGACCAAACTGGAATGGAAATGGAACTGCTCAAGAAGCGCCAGCTCAAATAAAAAAATAATCATCAAATTCGGCACACAGTCGAATGTTTTTAGGTACTAAACATAAGAACATGCAGTCGAGAGCCCTTTTTATCTTATGTTAAAAATCTAAATCAGGCAAACAAAATCTTATATCTACTGCAATAAAGTCGTGTCTAGGTCATTCTTTTTAGTTTCTTACGTACCTGTAATCTAGGTTAAGTCTATTAGATCAACTAATCGGGCGAGGAATTCCTTGACGACTCATATGAACCATTCCCACGTACAAACACGACCTTAGTTACTTCATTGAATCCTAATATCAAGTCAGTGTCATTCTAGTGCATGGAAGTTACGAAAACGCTGATTTTTCAAATAATCAATTACTTAGTTCTTTGATTTAAGCAACTTTTAAATAATACACAAAAAAATTACTTTCAATTAGTAATCTTTCCTAATCAATCGCTCTCGCACACGAAAAGTTCTGTACCATCACTACATTACAAAAACAAAGTCGGTATCCGCCGTCTGTCTGTCGCTATGTATGCTTGGATCTATAAAACTACGCAACGGATTTTGATGTGGTTTTTTTAATAGATAGAGTGATTCTTAAGAAAGGTTTATATGCATAATACATGCATAATATAGTAGAGAAACACTGATAAAATTAGAGGTTTCTAATGTGATGTCGTAAATAAGCACGTTTTTAGCGCTTATATTGCAAAAACGCTGGCTGAACCCTACGAGATAGACTAAAATAATGTACTACAGTATTGTCCATCTTAAAAAGTTCAACAAAAAAGTCCGCGATGGTATATGTCTATCTCTTAGGGATTACCCACCATAACCATATTTTCATTGCATTCATGCGGCGCCGCCGCGGGTCGCCGGCGGGCGCGAGGAAGTCGCGACCGCTACGGCGACCCGGGATGGACCACGCCCCTTCCGTGGCCGGGGGCGTCGTCGGTGGAGAAGACCGGGGGAGGTAGTGTAGCCACCCCCGGGGAGGGCTCCCCTGTATCGACAGGGGAGCGAAGGCTGGGGGTTCCCGGAAGTAGCTTGGTAAGTTCCCGGGGGCTCCCTTCATGCCTGAGGAAGGCCATCCCTGAGGTTTTTAGTGGGTAGGCCTCCCCCTTCTGGGGAGGAGAGCCCCACATAACCGCCGGCTCGCCACAGCCGGGGTATGCAATTTAATGCATTTTCCTCAGGGAAACAAAAAAAAAAAGGGGCGGGTCGCTAGTTATCTATAAAAAGGGGGAAAAATAATATCTATTGTGTGGGAGCCCCACTAAAATATGAGAGTATTATACTCAGAGACCACAGTTTTCTACTTGCTTCAATCCAAACATACCTCCTTAGCTTTCTCAACTGTCCTTCCTCAACACCTTCGTGCACGCCCGTCGGTTACGGGTACTCTTCACCTGACCTTCTTTCAATATACCACGTATTTGGTCCCAGTATGTTCGTCTAGGCCACCCTATACCAACTCATTCATTAACCTTATAAATTTCTTTTGTCAGTCGTCTTTCATCCATACTTTCTGAGTGTCCAAACCATCTAAGCATTACTTTCTCGATTTTTGTCACACAACGCAATTCTATTATGACACTATTTAGTAATTTATGCTTCATCGTCTCAACAATTATCATCTCTATCATTTATTTTAATTTAATTATTTATTTTTAAATTCCACATTTAACTAAATATTCCGTGAATATTTTACTCGTCTATCTGTTGCAGTTATCATTTGCGAACAAAAATAAATAATCAGTGAGCGTACGATACTTAAAAACGATATTCGATATATCGTAGACTTCGTCGTGTCGTATCTTACTCTTAGTTACTATCGTTTAAAACATTTCAACGGGGATCGAACGAACGATATTAATTTTGACATAAGAAAGCCTCAAATGACAACGATGAATTGAATTTGACAGACGAACATTCGCAAATATACAGGCTACAAAAAACTAGAAGCTCCTTTATGGACAAATTTTTATAACAAGATTCCACATAGTGTCGCTGAATTGCCTCTTCATAAGTTCAAGGTACATGTTAAAAAGACGCTAATGAGTAAGGGCTATTACAAAGTCAATGATTATTTAAATGATGCCAATGCTTGGTGTTGATTTAAGGATGCATTCTAAAGTGTAAATATTTGTTTTCCCTTATAAATTGTAAACATATATGTACATTGTATGATAACGACATAATTTATTGTAAATGTTGTTATTACTTTTGATAAAGCTGATAAGTTTCTTGCGCCCATTTAGCTAAAAAATACGTCCTGAATGGGTGGTAGGAAAAACATTTTTTGTACGATTCAAAAGAGCTTTCTATAAGTCATTTTTTAATAAAGTTGATTTTGATTTTATGGATAAAGCGATTGGGCCTTAGTCAGCTACGCTGGCCCAGTACCTCAGATGTAAAAATATTGTGTGAATTGTCCAAAATGTGACGATAAGTATCCAGTAAGTAGAGAAATCAAAATCAAAATCTACCATCTGTGCAGACGAAGTCGCGGGCACCAGCTAGTATCTATACTACGAGTAGGATTTTTTGAGTTGCTCCTCAGAATTTTTTTGTTATCGACAATATTAATCACTGTTTTGTACATTACAATATAATTATAATTTGTTATCAATATTACAACTAGTTAGTTACGTATTATGTTGAAAATCGCGGAAATCGTGATAGCTGATCGTGACTGAATCATAAGGCGCATGGTTACCGACTGAGTTGACAACAACATACTCGTTTGATTAATGCTAACACTATTGAAAAAGTCCTACTTCACGAACTGCCATTAATCTTGCAAAGAGGTTATACACTGTATCACCTAAATATCTTTCCCTTATAAATGTACTCTTTAATAAATGTACGGCCCACTGTTGAACAAGGGACATCAACACCACCAACTGTGAGCCAGTCTCAAGCAACACTAGTCAATACCGGCAGAGGATTCGTAGACCGCGACATGTCCTTAGCGACCCCCCTAACCAACTCACGCAGGAACTTCTAGACCTGCAAGCGGCGGCGTCTGAGCCGTCGCTCCCCCTTGTCAACCCCTTAAACGGCAGCCTTCTGCTTAGCCATGATTAGGTTCTTGTCAATACTGGCCGGTCCCACTTTGGAGATTAGTGCCTTCTTCTAGCGCATATACCCTCGCCATGGGGTAGCGCTAACCGTGCCTCTCCTGAGGTGCGGCCCTCTCGTCAATAAAGCCAGTAGGGTCAATAGGACCAAAGGCTAGGCTGAGTTTAGTCGGTAAGTCTGTGTAGTCGAGCCGTCTCGACAGTACCAGGAGTCCGACATAATCAACTGAACAAGGGATCAACCTTAGACGAGATAGAATTGTAGCGTCGCGTAGGTGGCGCTGTGCTCTCGGCAGTGGCCGACAATCGGATGTTTTGGGGAGCCCGAGGTTGATCCTGCCATGTACCAATGGGTTTTCCGTTTCTAGAACTTCATCTGTACATTTATCTAACGCTCTTTTACGATGAAGGAAAACATCATGAGGCTACCATGTAGGTTGCTATGTATGCACTTCTGCGAAGAAATTCAAAGGTGTATGAAGTCAATCAATCCGCACGTGCCAATGTGGATGACTAAAGTCTAATCGCCCTAACATAGTTCGGGTAGGCTAGTCATCCTCAAAAGGCTGTGATGATGAGATAGAATTGAATTTTGAGAAGAAGGTACGGAGCTTAAACCAAATACGTATACGTCAAATTTGTACAAATGGGTTTATAATTCTTCACATTTCGAATTCACAAATAACTGATCACGAGATAATTATTGACGACATCTTGAGCGCCAAATTGCTTCCGAAAGATGTCAAAAGTATCGGAGTCCTCATGGCGGGAACGGTACCAGGTTCTTAGGGTCTTGCCCATCGCCACGGTTAGGTATGATGCCGCCAGACCAGACCAGTATGGTCTGAGCGAGCGTTCTCTACGTTATGTAAGCGATTTATTACGCACCCTGATCCGGCTTAGTCTTTTTGACCAAAATGATCGCTGGAAGACCTCTGCCGCTTTACCGATATACGCCAGTGTATTACCGACTACCCTCAATGTAATCCGGACAAGCAAACTATGTAGCAGAAACAAAGAACCTTATAAGGAGGCTCAAAATCACGCAAAGGGCAAAAGAGAGTTTCTCTGCATGATTGTATGAGAAACAATGAGGTCCTGGAGTAGCAGCATATACCAGATACCACAGCACTAAATGGGCAGATAATTTGATGAGGATCGGAGGAAGGCACTGGAAGTGCAGGATCCTTGGGGGACTGGATTGATTATCTACTAACTGAAATGATAATGATAATGAACTAAGTAGAGGCCGTGAGTCCATAATAAATAAGGAGAAGCTTCGTACAGAAAACCTTAAAACATCAGAATCCGCTCTTGTAAACGCGGGAGCACTGACAAATTGGACAAAAAGAGGAATTATATCGTACCTTTTCGAGGATCGGTTCAAAGCTACTACTATCGGTTCAATACTAGCTATCGGTTAAAGAGTATGCTTTACTATAAGACTCTCCGGTAGACTACTGCTACCTTGCAGAGATTGAAATCGAGATCTGTGGTCGAGAGAGATTGGTCTATGGTCATACATTTACAAATCTGTGATAGCATATAGTTATGGTGACCTTAGGGCACGAGTGTTGTAACATGACAGAAAATATAAACATCTCTGAAGTCATATGATATATGTTAATATTGTTTATCCATACTAATATTATAAATGGGATAGTGTGTCTCTCTGTTTGTCCGTCTTTCACGGCAAAACGGAGCGACGAATTGACGTGATTTCTACGTGAAGATAGAGAGTAACATAGGCTACTTTTTATCCCGGAAAATTCGGCTTCGCTCAAAAACTACTACACAGATTTTCATGCGGTTTTCATCAATAGATAGAGAGAGTCTTGAGCAAGGTTTTGCGGTATTTTTTATCTCGGAAAAACGGATAGTCCCACGGCAAGCGCGATAAAACCTTCTCGCCATAAGCCGACTTCCGCGCATATGTAACCGTGGGCAAAAGCACCCTTAACCCTCTATAGACTCAATCCCGAATTCCACGCGAGCGAAGCCGCGGGCAGAATGCTAGTGACTATATAAAAGTACAAGAATAAAAATAATTACATTCAAAGAAAGTTAATGTAAAATGATAACCGGATCTAAAGCCTACTACAAAGGGACAAAAACTTATATTGTATTGCAACAATCGAGTGACATTTGAGAAGCAATTGCCAATCATTTAGGACCGCGCGCGCCATGTAATGATTGAATCAACGTCTTGCTGTACATTACATGTTAAACAGTTACAGAATTTATGATAGTTATCTGATAGTAGGACAATTCTACTTACAGTAAACTAGCTTTTCGCTCGTGATTTCTTTTGTGTTATATCAGATATTTCAAAAGGAAGAGATATTGTGATAAAAATGAATTTATGTTCTTCTCCGTGTATTTATTAACTATTGTCATACCCAATTGTATCAAAACCCAGACAACTGTTATTATAACATTTTAAGCACAGATAAAAAAAACATATATTCGCGTAGTAAAATGTCCTTACGTTGCTTTTCAGGTTTCAAATTATGCGTATATCAACTTTCGTCAAAATAAATATAGTAGTTTGTAAGCCTACAAAGAAAATCTTTCGTCCCCTATTATCACCTGCTTTGGGATAAAATCGCCGAGCGCGGTGACCCGGGCCACACTTCCCTCGTCAAACATATACCCGTCATGTACGACCCCGGAACGGTTACTGGGGTCGCTAGCAGGCAAGATGTCGAACCTTCCGTTCGTGCGCCTTCCGCAAGCACCCTCAAGGGTGTTCAGCTGAACATAGCCAAAAAAATTTAGGATAAAATTTGAAAAGTCAGGTGAAGGTCATAGAGGTATTTTTTACTACAGTAATATATTGTTTTCCAGCGGAAAAATGTGATAAAAACAGCTAAGTTTTCGTGCAATTCGGTACGAAGATAGGTAGGCAAATGGGGAAGAAAACAAGATATTTATTAAATTCCTCATCTTATTTTTTAAATTGAATGATGATTATTTCGTCTGTGTGGACACATATTACATAATAATGTGGACACATAATAATAATAATTACAAGCTATATTATAGTATAGTTTCACCAAAATCCATTCAATATTTTTACGTTATCCATACCAAACTCATCCATACAAATCCATACCAAAAATACCTACTATATTTTGGAAAATGCCTACAAATATTAAGAAGTAACTGGTGGGTTATAAAGACAAAAACCAGCGGTGACAATGTGCTGAGATTATGTCGAGTTGGGTGCTAGTAAATACTTAGTTCTTTTTGAAACAAAAACCTACATCGAACCAAACGCACAGTATGATGTAATGACACATTATAGCATCAGTCATGCGATCCCGTGCGGCTCTCTCTTCGTATCGGCATTCCGTCAGCTGACACCGCTGCTATATGTCACGCTTTCTGACTTAATTTTCATATCAATATCAGATACTGATATGATCCTATTCGCGTCTCATGTCCAGTTCGCATTTTGATACATTGGTGCTGCAGATCATATTATATTCTTCTTCAGAGGCGTTAATGTTAATTAAACTTATAATTTTACAGATCGCAGTTCACTGCGTCCATTCTTCTTCAAAGTATTTTAAATCTATACTAATATTATAGAGAGGAATGATTTGTTTGTTTGTAGTGAATAGGCTCCGAAACTACTGGACCGATTTCAAAAATTCATCTTTGGATAGCTACATTATCCCCGAGTAACATAGGCTACTTTTTATCCCGGAAAAATCGACAGATCCCACGGGATGCGCAATAAAGGCTTCGCTCAAAAACTACTGCACAGATTTTCATGCGGTTTTCATCAATAGATAGAGTGATTCTTGAGCAAGGTTTTGCGGTATTTTTTTATCTCGGAAAAACGGATAGTCCCACTGGAAGCGCGATAAAACCTTCGCGCCATAAACCGACTTCCGCACATATGTAGCCGTGGGCATAAGCTATGACCCTTAACCCTCTATAGACCCAATCCCGCATTCCACGCAGGCGAAGCCGTGGGCAGAAATCGAGTATTATATAAGATTTTATTTGGCATTCTGACGTTCTGGGTAATATAGCGGTGAAGAATTCCTTAGTTAGTAGCGTTATATGCCAATAATTAAATTAAATACGAAGAAACATAAATAAAATACACTTGCTCTAATCCTAAAATTTAACTTCATCAGAATGTGAATATCGTGGTCGTATTTTGACTTTATCACTTGAGATTGAATCGAGTGCATTACGAAATAAGTAATACATTCTTTGGAATCCCTATTAATTAATATTATAAACGCGAAAGTTTGTATGTATGAATGTTTGGTTACTCTTTTACGCAAACACTACTAAATAGATTTTAATTAAACTGTACAATCATATAGATTATATATCAGAATAACATAGACTACAATTTATTAAGATATACGTCATGCTATTATAAGTTACTCGAAATACTAAATCTGCGCAGACGAAGTCGCGGGTACCAGCTAGTATTATATATAAAAAAAAACAAATGCATAATTATATACTATTAATAGGTAATTTGACCTTGCTTAAACTTATAGTAATACTCAATTGCTAACTATGCTAAGGCTCTTTAGATGCAGCCTACATTCAGCAATGAATCGATCTAATGATAATGACGTTATAATCAAAAGCTTATTCCAAAGCGAGTATAATCCGCTACTATTTTTAAAGTAACATCGCCTTGACTTTACAAAGAAAAACAAAATTCCGTACCTAATGTGGCATTAATTAATTAATTACCTTTACCATAGGAATAATTTAATCCCGCTCTAGGCCGCCCACGGAACAAATAGACGCCCAATTAGGCAGAAAAACATCGGCGAACCACCTGTACACTCCAAACACAATAACCCGTCATTACATCGACATATCCGTAATTAAAACGGCGGAACGAAAGAAGGTCGCACCTAATCCCTCATTCAAAATTGTTTAATGATAAGTGACGCTTAAGGCTGCAGCGCTATGTATACTAGCGGCAGATTATGTTGCATAAAAAATTGTTCATTTAGAACTTTTGTTGAGAACTGTCCTTACTTTACATGTTGTTTGGTGCAATTATTGATTGTATTTCGTGTAGCTTGTCTTAATCTGACGTACTCTTATTCTTTTAAATTGTAGAATATATAAGCTACATTATTGTTAAGTTTCGACAAAATGCATTTAATAGTTTTTACTTAAAATAATAACAAACATACATCCATACTAATTTTCGCGTCTATAATATTAGTAGAAGTATTATAATAAGAATAAATAAGAGCGGCTAACATTGAGAGTATTTTCCTTTTACAAAAAAGAGCGATTCGTGCTATTTACTGTTTACGGGCTAGAGAATCCCTAAAAGAATTGTTCAAACAAAATTAATATTTTAACTTTAGCTAGTCAATATATATATATATATATATATATGTATATATGATAATTTAGTTTTTGTATATAGAAACTATAATAAATTCAATAAAAACAGTGATCTACATAATGTGAATACTAGAAACAAAAATAAACTTGCCGTTCCAATGTTCAGACTCCATAAAACTAGCTGTTCGTTCTTGGGGACAGGTATATCTATGTTTAACAAACTTCCGCAAAGTGTCATTGATTTGCCTTTATATAAATTTAAAATCCATATCAAAAAGACACTCACGAGTAAAGGTTATTATAAAGTAAGTGTCTATCTAAATGATCACAGTATTTGGGAATAGGGACACTATTCATAGAGCCATGTTTGGTAACATTATTTATAATATTGTATTATTTTTATATGTGTATGTAAACATACATACGACTGTAATCGTATTAGGTATGATTGTATCTTATACTATATTGTATTTTTATATTATATTATTATAATTATTAACATTGAAAAGAGGAGATAAAAAATAGACCTTCAGAGTTTCTTGCCTGTTCTTCTCGAGAAGGCTCTCCCAATTTCCGAACAGGTGTCGAGTCAATATTTTTTTTTCCTTATTCATACGGACGGACAAGGTTTTTGTTTTTTTTAAGCTTTTTTTTTGTTTTAATTGTTGACGTCAATAAGTGCTTGTAAAGGTCTATGTTGAATAAAGATTATTTTGATTTTGAATGTTTTTTTAGCTGAGATATTGTAGAATCATCAGCGTATCTGCTCTTATTAGATGTTAAAAAGACGCTGATAAGTAAGGGCTATCACAAAGTCAATGATTATTTAAATGATACCAATGCTTGGTGTTGATTCTAAAGTGTAAATATTTGTTTTTCCGTATAAATTGTAAACGACATAATTTATTGTAAATGTTGTTACTACTTTTGATAAAGCTGATAAGTTTCTTGCGCCCATTCTTCTTATCAGCTAAAAAATACGTACCGAATCAAAGTCCAGAAAAAAAAAATTTTGGAGATTCAAAATTTCATATTCAATTTCAAAATCATTTATTCAGTCGGGGCTGTTACAAGCACTTGTGAATGTCGAAAAGCTACGCCATCGGTTTGCAAATCTACGGCGGGAGACCTTGTACTGAGAAGAACCGGCAAGAAACTCAGCAAGGGCTGTTTTTTTTCCCTGTATTAAATAAATACAGAGTCGTCAATTTGGAAAATGACTTCAATATTGATAATTCATGTAGTCACTTTCCATTACATAATATAATTAATAAAAATTTATTTTGAAAACATGCCTATATTAGGAATGCCGTGTCATACAGTTTTAAAAGAATATATTAAAGTTAAATTAAAATTATAATAAATACGAGTAGTACCCAGTATAGCAAAGAGCAGACTCATCTCCGCTGGCAGCACCCGTTCACGAGCATGACGCATGAACCAGCCATCGCTTCGCTCAACCATGTCTTAGGGAACGTAACGACCCGCCTCACACGACACTGCCGAAGAGATTTTAATGAGAGTATGACTACCCTTAAGCCACAAAAGGATACAAATTACCAAAAGCAGGTACCCGTGTAAATTATCACAACTAAAAATAGAGTTTTCCATTAAGTCATATTTGAATAAAGTTAATTTTGATTTGAATGTGAAATACCGACTCGATTTATTCACCAAGCTTCTTTGAAGATAATTTAGCCTTATCCTCTAAATCATTACGGACCTGAACTTCACGCGATATGTCGACACCGAGAATTCCAATACTACCTAAAGCTACTAAGGTAGCACTCTGTAATCGAAGATTTTTTTTATATTCCGAATATACAAAAGAAAATATTCTATATACCCTATGAGATATATCTATTCGCCAGTTCAGTCGCGATTATCGCTAAACTAACGTATAAATAAACATTACACAGTGTTTAAATTAATTGTAATTTTCATTATATATCCCGGGATGTAATGTAGTATATTTCCCATAGCGAAACCCAAAAAACAATTTTGGGCGATTCCAAAGAGCTTTCTATAAAGTCATATTTTAATAAAGTTAATTTAAATTTTGACAAAAACATATAAGCGGAATCATCACAACTAATATACGTCCCTCGAAAGGCGGATTTCAATTTCTCTGATGTGTTGTGACGTGACGCGTCAGAACGGTATCGGTTTCATACACACAACACAAGCCATCACAACACAACACGCATTACTGGTATGAACGTTGCTATACTAAATGTATGAAACCCATACCATTCTGACGCGTCACGTCACAACACTTCAGACAAATATAAATCCGCCTTAAGGGACACAAGCCTACCTACCTAATAATTTAAAAAAGGTTTTATATGTGATTACTTTTTAGTGTAACATAATATGTGGTTATTGAATTATTCGAAAAAAATACAGTTTAGAAATGTCGAAAACAGTGATTCCTAATTCAAAAATAATTTTAAATCCAAATGAAGTACGTAACTCATCAAATTGACAAGATAACAAATATAATTCTAAATTCGAATTTGACAAATTAAACAATAGTTATTGAATTAAGTGGAAGGTAAAGATGATTGTCTTCGTTCTGTTTTACTAAAATGAACTTTGATATCAAATAATTAAGTTTAACATCGGTTAAACAGTAGACACGAAGGAAACTATAATACACAGATTAAGCCGTTTTAAAATGATCTTATATATACATATAATAAATACAAGTTTCCTGTGTCATTTAAAAGCGAGCATAATGTTATTACTTCCCTTAACGACGATAATACCAAACAATAACATTTACCTGTCTATTTAGGCCTTAGTCAACCACGCTGGCCCAGTACAGACTGATTGACTCCATACCATACACCTTTAAATTTCTTCGCAGGTGTATGCAGGTTGTCTCACGATGTTTTGCTTCACCGTAGGAGCGTCAGATATATCTATGGAATACTATAAATTAAAATCACAATGTTAAATTGCAGGATCAATCCCGAAGGATAAACTATTTAATAACGCATTTTATAAAAATGAACGTTATTTTATTCACGGTTTTTTCCGTTTTTTTGACGTCTTCATATTTTTTTAATAACAAACAAAATTTCAAAATCGTGTAACGAGTAATTAACGTTTTTCTATGCATTATATTTTCGTTTTTTAACGTCTTTATAAATTTTGTTTTGAACTAGTACATACATCTCAATGGACGAAAAACGAATTAATTGTAATAACGTAATTTAAAGGCAAGCAGATTTTATTTTTATAAAGCTATAACGAAGAAAGGACAAAATTGTGTAAAGAAATAAATAGCGTTATTTTAAGCACTGTTTTTTCAATTTATATAAACAATATCTCTACATCTGTTGTAATCAAAACTTGCGCGAAACAATCAAAATGTTATACAACATAAAATAACAGTAATAAGTCATGTAATATGAAAACTATTAACTTACATGTACGAAAGAAATAAACAGCAATTTAATAATAATGACAAAAGAAGTTTCTAGTTAGTTAACTGGACTCAAATTATAATGTAATTTGTTAAGCAATAACACAAGTTTGTTTTAGTTTTTTTTTTTTAAGA
Organism: Scirpophaga incertulas; assembly: GCA_036419045.1. Lineage (NCBI taxonomy): Eukaryota > Metazoa > Arthropoda > Insecta > Lepidoptera > Crambidae > Scirpophaga > Scirpophaga incertulas. The sequence goes on along the minus strand of CM071639.1, from coordinate 1,426,909 downwards.
AACACAACGACTGTCACGGAAAATAAAGAAATATATATATATTCCTCTACAATACATTATTTATATTGCATCTATAATTATAAAATCTAGCGCAGAATTAATCTCTTCATAATCCTCGGAACAAAACCTCAGATTGTTTTGATACAAATGACTCAATATTTCAAGTTGACGCATGACTTTGACGACTGCTAAACCAAATATCGCTCACGAGACAAAAGGTGCTTACGTCATTGTGATACGGCTCAGATTGTTTTGTAAGTCGTGCCATCATATTCGATGTCAATTGTACGGTACGTGGGTGATTTAATTGTTACTTTTTTAATTTGTTTTAGCCGCAGGCCATACATTTAGTTTATTGTGATTGAATGTACTGATATGAAAATGTATGCAAATTGAAAAATGTTATTGTTTGGCATTATCGTCGTTAAGGGAAGTAATAACATTATGCTCGCTTTTAAATGACACAGGAAACTTGTATTTTATTATATGTATATATAAAGATCATTTTAAAACGGCTTAATCTGTCGATTATAGTTTCCTTCGTGTCTAATGGTTAAATGATGTTAAACTTAATTATTTGTTATCAAAGTTCATTTTAGTAAAACAGAACGAAGATAATCATCTTTACCTTCCACTTAATTCAATAACTATTGTTTAATTTGTCAAATTCGAATTTAGAATTATATTTGTTATCTTGTCAATTTGATGAGTTTCGTACTTCATTTGGATTTAAAATTATTTTTGAATTAGGAATCACTGTTTTCGACATTTCTAAACTGTATTTTTTTCGAATAATTCAATAACCACATATTATGTTACACTAAAAAGTAATCACATATAAAACCTTTTTTAAATTATTAGTCGCAAGAAAACCTTTATACGGCAACGAAAAAAGACAACAGAAACAGACTGTGACAGAGCAAAAAACGATCATCAATTTCGCGGAATGGTCCTCCTACTTATTTCTTGCTTTGTTTTTTTTTTCGGTTAATCAAACGTCAAAGACGCGCTCAAGGCAACGGCCCAAGCTCTTGGACCGTTTTATGAAATCGAATTTACGATTCGTGAATAAAACTGATCAAGTGTAAGTCCGACTCGCGCACAAAACATTCCGTACCATTATATTTAAAGTTATAAAAAAATCATGTTTGTTGTATGGGAGTCCTAATTAATCATTTGTTTTATTTTAATAAGAACAAACATTGCATGTTGCTGAAATGCGTATGTTAAGATAGATGCGTGGACAAGGAAGGATAGAATGAGGAATGAATATATCAAAGGAAGTCTGAAAGTAGCTCCTATTGTTGAAAAATTGAAAGAAAAGAGACTTTTTTTTTTTATTGCTAAAGTTGACAAACAAGCAGGCTGCCCACCTGATGGTAAGTGGTAACAGTCGCCTATAGTACATGTGGTTCCCACGAGATTCGCAGCAAATCTGCAAACCTCATAAGAACCACAGTGTACGTTGCCAACTTGTGACATAAGATGTAAAGTCACAGTACCCAGTAATTTCACTGCCTATCTTACCCTTCACGCCGGAACACAGCAAAGCGAACCCTGGTGTTTGGCGGCGGAAATAGGGAAGACGGAGGTACCCATGCAGACAACCCTGGTACAGAGTCTACCTCCTAGAAAATAACCTGATAAGGTCATGTATTAAGAAGGGGGAATGATCATGTTACTGGGGAAAGTTATGGACAAGAAAGTGGATGGAAGTGTGGGGAGAGGAAGACCGAAGAAACGATGGTTGGACTGTGTGAATGATGATATGTTGAAGAAAGGAGTCAGTATAGAAATAGCGAGTAATAGAAGAGAGTTAAAGAAGAAGACTTGTTACAATGACCTTAAATAAAATTGGGAACAGGGCAGAAGAAAGAAGAATTACCAAAGTAGCTATATAAATAAACTAGCTGACCCGTACCCACTTCGTTGGGCATAATATTAATAATCCCCGAAGCGAGCACGAACGCGAACCGAATTAAACCTGAAGCCATCGCGCGCCGTCCGCTGCTTTGGTCTTCACACTTATGACGATGAGTTTACTTGTTTTCATAGATTCATAATTTTTCGGAATATATGACTAATAAATATGACCTAATGATTTGAATTATTTTATTAATATAAAAATTAAATTGTCTATGCTAATGTTAAAAATATACTTTTTGTAATTTAAATATAAAAGTTAGACATATGCTGTCGTTGACTTTTTTGTAGGCATTTTCAAGCTCCACATTTTTTCTCTAGAACTCAAAAATATATCTTTCATAGTTAAGGCAGCATTCGTAAGAAACGCTTTCATTCGACCGTTTTTTCTCCGATTCACTTTGCAAAACGGGCTACCACGTAAAAGCCTTTTTATTTTTTGGTTTTTTATATAACCTATGACACTCAGCAATAATGTGGCTTTCTATTGGTGAAAGAATTTTTAAAATCGGTCCAGTAGATCCCGAGATTACCCCCTACAATTTAACAAATATACAAACACACAAACTTTACTTCTTTATAATATTAGTATAGAAGTATAGATGTTATTCTCATATGGAAATGCCGAACAAAAGTTTGTTGCATGGGAGCCCCGTAATATATAAATTTCATTCTATAATTTATAGTTATAGCAAACACAGCAATACATCATCTGTAAAAAAATTAACTATCGCGGTTGACGAGATACAGCCTGGTGACAGACAAACGGACAGAGGAGTCCCGTTTCAACCTTTGGGCACGGAACCATAAAAATATGGATGACAGCGCATTATGTAAGTTTGATATTACTACAGATACACATTTGTGTTGTCAGTTTGTCTGTTCGCTGAGAATTCGTATTTCTCGTGTCTTGATTACATGAGTACAATGATTAGCATATTTTTTATGGTAATGAATATTAATGTTTTAAAGTACATCCTATTACAAGCAGTGAACGCGTGTTGTACGAACGTTCGATCTTGAAGATGAATTAATGATCCTGAATCCAAAAATATCGTTTAAAATATATGTAATTTTATTAACTAAATATTAATGTATTTAAATACATCCTGTTACAAACAATGAATGCGTGTTGTATGTGTGTATTCTATCATGGGACAAAAATATTATAGATTGATTGCTTTATGAAAGTTGAATTAAGTAAATAGTTCTTAAACTTACATCAATACTCCTAGCTCGTTTTTTTACGGAGGGAAATGCACCCTCCCTAGCACCGTGACATCGCGCTGGCAAGGCGCGGCCGTGTGTGGGGCTCTCCGGTCGAGAGAACCTGCCTACCCACTAAAATCCCCCGGTGACCTCTGGGCCCATATCGGGGGACGTGGCAGGTTACACTTTCGCGATTCTACCGCTACACGCCTACCGGCTAGCTCGACCTAGTTGGTCGAGCCATCGCGAAGGGGGGGATTGTCCGAGGATACTAGGACAATCCCCCAGGTTAAGAGACACTTCTAGGGCGTGCGCGGTAGCCACGTTATTAGATCTAGGATAAAGGATAGACACACATATATTAAACGTATGCGTCACATATATTAACATTAACATATTATCTAAAACCCGAGATGTACTTAGTGGTGTCCCACAGGGGTCAGTCCTTGGGCCCTTGTTATTTATTCTGTACCTGACAGATCTCAAAAGTATTATTAAGCTACCTTTTTCCGTGTTTGCAGATGATACCAAATTTTTTGGTAATCCTTGTACTCAAATGCAGGACACACAAAGCGATCTTAATGCCATTTATAATTGGACCCAGGAATGGTTGTTGACACTAAATCTTGATAAATGCACAGTGTTACACATTGGAAAAATAACCCCCGTACCTTGGAAACCAACAACTAACACCTGTTGAATCGCAAAAAGATAAAACTCATATCACAAATATAGTGAAAAAGACAAACTCTATGCTATATATCATTCGCAAGGCTGCCAAAACCTTTTTGAATCTCTACAAGACCTATGTCAGACCACTGCTTGAGTATGCGTATATTATTTGGGACCCTTATTTCAAAAAAGATATTTTCCTCTTAGAAAAAGTGCAGAGAAGGGCAACTAAGATGGTTCGTGCCCTGCGCCTTTTTTCCTATGAGGAAAGACTTCAAGCACTTGGCCTTTCCACACTAAAAGAACGTAGACAGAGAGGTAGTCTCATTGAGACCTACAAAATATTGAGGGAGTACTATGACGTGACTAGCCTACCAGAACTGAGGCCATGTCCTAAAACTGTGAATACAGTCTTCCAACAAGAACCCTAAAAGGAACTTTCTGCCAGTCGAGTTGTGTCTGCTTGGAACAGACTAACAGAGAATGTTGTTATGGCACCCTCACTGAATTCCTTCAAGAATGGACTTGACAAATTGCACACATCTCCAAGCTATTCAAAACACACGTATCAGCTCCGTAGCTGCTAGTGTGTCACCTATAATAATAATAATAAAATATAAAAGATCTGTCCCCACCAGGACTCAGACCCAGGACGTCCGAAATGGCGACACCTTGAAACCGGTGTACTTATCACTCGGCGATGGAGGTCTTTTACTTTAGGAAGGAAGATGAATTAAAAGCTTTGTTCAATATTTACTGATAAGCAAGTAGACTATCTTCCTAATGGTGATTCCAGTTGACAAAAGTACATGTTCTCCCTGTGGCAAATCTGCTACAATCCAACATATGTATTTGAATTAACCAACTTCAGACATAAGATGTAAGTTCACGGTATGTTGTGTTGCGGCAATGCTGGCGGACGAGGGAGGTTGGAGGGCTGTGGCCTCCTTCTGTGAAGCAGTGATGCTCCAGAAGGAGGCCGCCGAGCGGGGTCGGGAGATGGCCGACCCCGCTCGAAGAAGGCGGCGCCGGGCTCGGTAGCACAGCTGCGGCGCCGCCGCGGGTCTCCGGCGGGCGCGAGGAAGTCGCGACCGCTACGGCGACCCGGGATGGACCACGCCCCTTCCGTGGCCGGGGGGCGTCGTCGGTGGAGAAGACCGGGGTAGGTAGTATAGCCTCCCCCGAGGAGGGCTCCCCTCTAGGCAGGGGAGCAGAGGCTGGGGGTTCCCGGAAGTTACTTGATGTTCCCGGTTGCTCCCTACATGCCTGAGGAAGGCCATCCCTGAGGTTTTTAGTGGGTAGGCCTCCCCCTTCTGGGGAGGAGAGCCCCACATAACCCCGGCTCGCCACAGCCGGGGTATGCAATTTAATGCATTTTCCTCAGGGGAACAAAAAAAAAAAAAGTTCACGGTATGTAGTTATCACTGACTAACTTGTCAAAGGTAACCTTGCTTAGCTAACCTAATCTAGATTGAAGGGTATAACTTACCCTACAAACCGGAACAAGGTAACACAAGCACTGCTATTTTGCAGCAGAAATAGGTACATTTCAAATATTACTACATAGGATATAGCAAAGTCGCTATCCGCCGTCTGCCTGTCCCTATGTATGCTTAGATCTTTAAAACTACGCAACGGATTTTGATGCGATTTTTAATAGATAGAGTGATTCTTATGTAAGGTTCATATATATAATACATGCAAAACATAGTAGAGAAACACCTATAAATTTAGAGGTTTCTAATCCCGTGCGAAGCCAGGGCTAATATAATATAAGTAACTTTTATAACTAAATCATATTTAAAGTGACTTGGCTTCATGTTCTTAAGAATCATATAAAATTAAACTTCTTATGTCTCTTAATAATCTTACCACATTTGTAGCTCGACAAACAATATCCATTCAAGTACCTGGAAAAAACAAAAGCTTTCATAAGTAAACGAAAAGTAAACAAATTGAGAATATAAGCATTGAAATAAGTCGTAAAATGTAAATAAAATAGAAGATCAAAATGTCATTTCTGCTAATAAAAAATTACTTTTAAGAGAAATATATCATTAAAATATTGATTTGTGAACTTTTTAGTAATGAATTAACTTCAGTGAAATAAATAACTATGTATAAGAAATTTAAAAAACCTTATCTACTTACAGGTTTTTTTATACTAAGTCCTAATATTGCATTAAACTAAATACAAACGACGATGGGGCTTATGGTCTCAGCACTGGTCATCGAATTGAGAATTTCGGGAGCCGTGTTGCCGATCCTGCATTCGAATTAGAAATATTTATTTCATGTTCCTACAGTTAAAGAAATTATCGTGAGACAACCTGCGTATGTCTGTTATGAAACAAAGGTGTGTGTGAAGTGGAAGCCATTTTTTTTTTGTTTCGACGGGAAATGTCTAAAATCGCACTGTACCCGTCCGTTGGCTAGGTGACGTGTGCCACTAAAATACCCCGGTGTTCTTATTGTCTCTTTGGGTGTGTACGATGGGGTCCACATTGCGATGCCACTACACACAAGTAGTTAGAAGAGCTAAAAGCCCAAACATACTTAGTTTAAACCTATGCCCTCGGTGAGGACATAATACTTGTAATAGAGTCCAGTTATACCCAAACATTATTACCCAAACATACTTAGTTTAAACCTATGCCCTCGGTGAGGACATAATACTTGTAATAGAGTCCAGTTATACCCTTAAGATAAAACCCTAACAACACAATACAACAACAGATCATGTAATCTTTTTCAAAACAAACACTTTTAATACAAATATTCGATTTAAATTATAGTATGTATTGACAAAAATTCTGTGGATAATATATAAACATTTTGTTTAAAAATAGTTATCCTTTATTAGCAACTAAAATGTCATAATACGTCCTTAACTATGAAGTTGCGTTTTTTCACTTGTATTAAAAACTGTACAGCTTTTAATTCAAAGATCATAAAATATATCAATTTTTCCATTACTTTTTAAGCCTAAAGTGTAAGTTTTATTTCCAATTAATTTTCTCAATTAGGATATTTTAAAACTAAATTTTTGTACATCGCATTTTGTACATTATTTCTAACAAACTTATAAACAATATGGCAACAAATTTGCTTGCATTCAAACGTATTTTATTACTTAGTTTGATGGCTATAGACGTGAGTAAAAATATCTTAAAGTTTGCTCTCTTGTTTATTAAATGAATAAGGAAAACGTTAGTATGAAATAAGCTGAATTCTGTAAAATCTCCATACAAAAATGCAATTACATACTTTAATCCCTAATATCGTGGTGATTACGCATTTCTTTCGAAGTTGTCAACAGTATCATTCATCCAAGCAAAGCGAGAATTCTGGTGGCCTTATTTAATTTATTTTTTAAGATATATCATTATATGATTCTGTGTAAAATAAATCATTGTGTTTACGCAACATATGTACATACAATAAGTTCTTTGTTTTGGTATATTAAATATATGTAATTTTATTAGTTTATGATTTTGAAAAGAGGAGATTAAAAATTTGACAAAGTTTCTTGCATGATCTTCTCGAGAAGACTCTCCCAATTTCCAAACAATATGTTCCTGTAAAAATATATGTTGAATAAAGATGATTTTGTTTGATTTTAATTGATTATAATATTATAATCAAAATGTCACTACCTAGTCTTCAAAAATTTCAATTCTTAGTATTATTATCTCAAAAGTATTTAATACTTTTGAGATATTAATTTGATTCTTAGCAAATCAAAAGACAAAAGTTCAGCAAGTGCTTTGCAAAATTAATCTACCCACATATCTAAGTTCTCACATTGGATCTAACAGACACAAATAAATATTTGCTTTGTTTTTGCACAATAAAAGAGTTAAATAAAACTCCATAGACCCTATATTAATTAAGCACTTAATCTCTTTGCATTGCCTTCAGATGCTGACCTCGTTCAAAGGCTGAAGCGATAAAAGCGCACGTGGGAAGGTCTGCATCAGTGCTACAGAAGTATGCTTGATTTACCACTGCGACATTGTTTTTGGGTGTGAAGAGATTTGGGCATCCGATGTGGAGAGGTCAAGTGTACATTCGAATTAATTGACACAATTAGTTTCTTTAGTGCGTTTAGGGGAACAAGCATTTGAAATCTTTTATATAAATATATTTGTAGGATAGGCAGCAAACGAGCAAACGAATCACCTGATGGTAAGCAATAACCGTTGCCCATGGACACCCGCAACACCAGAGGAGTCACAGATGCGTTGCCGGCCTTTTAAATGGGAATATGCTCTTTTTTTGAAGGTTTCGATATCGCATCGGTTCGGAAATACTGCAGGCGACAATTCATTCCACAGTTTAGTAGTGCGTAACAGAAAATTCCTGGAAAAACGCACTGTGCTGGACTGCCAAGCGTCTAGGTGATGAGGATGAATGTTGTATCGCGTAGAATGGTGACGGAAACTAGCAGCAGGAATTAATCCGAACAATTCCTGGGAGCACTCATATATTTTTTTGTTTTCACTCTCTTAAGATCTTTACCAATTCGTCTATCCGCGATATTTCTACGCTTAACTCAGTTATATAAAAGAAGAAAAGACTATCAAATAACAGAACCACAAAACTTATGATTGTAATCAAATACGTACTTCGAACTCAGCTACGCATGGTTTATCAGACTCAAAACATGTTCAAGGATTATGTATCTTCAGTCGTCCGAAAAAAGACGCGAGCACGCCGCAATCGGCTGTTGTAAAAACCGTTTTTAATCAAAAAGCAAAAAGAACACGCGCTGCCGAGGTCTTATCTAATTTACTCACCTAATTTGATGCTGACAGTTGCTATGAATTACCAAGTTTAAGTGGAAATAAAACTTACTTCTTATTATAGTTATTTGGGCCAAGAATCCCCTTCTTTTCATTTCTTCCGATTTCCTTGGCGTATACGCCAGTGAATAATTTTATTAGTTTAACATTGACTAACTAACTATACTGTCGAATTGTCGTAATAACTTCGAACTACACTACAAAAATTATTTTGTAGTTTCGGCATGAAAGTGAGACAAACAGATTTACGTTCGCATTTATAATATTAGTAATGATTTAGTTTTTATTTGTAAATTATATTCTTGGAAAATAAACCGAATTATTTATTATTAACAAATGTTTTAAATTCAAATAAGGCTGTTTCGATTCAAATTTCAAAATTCAAATTCAAAATCATTTATTCAGTCTAGGCTGTTACAAGTACTTGTGAAAATCGAAAAGCTACGCCATCGGTTCGCAAATCTACGGCGGGCGACCTTGTACTGAGAAGAACCGGCAAGAAACTCAGCAAGGGCTGTTTTTTTCTCTGTATTAAATAGATACAGAGTCGTCAATTTGGAAAATGACTTTAATATGGATAATCCATGAAGTCACTTTCCATTACATAATATAGGAAATACAACTAATAAAAGTATAATTTGAAAACATGCCTATATTAGGAATGCCGTGTCATACAGTTTTAAAAGAATATATTAAAGTTAAATTAAAATTATAATTTAACTTTAATATATTCTAGTGGCTTCATCATTTGCAATACAATATTCGTAGGAGAAACAATGATTACATTATATTACAATACATTTGTTATGAGTACAATGGTTAATTAATCACTAACTTGAAGGTAATTTCAGATAACCTTCATCCGCGTTCCATCTTAAATACTTTTATTGCTTGCCTTTCTCTCGCCCTGTTCCTAATTTTATTAGAGATCGCCGCAATGTCTTCTCTTCTATTCTTCTCTATTACTCTTCTTCAATATATCATCATTTACACAGTCCATCCATCCTTTGTTAGGTCTTCCTCTCCCTACATAATCATTCTCTCTTCTTAATGCATGACCATACCAGGAAAGTCTCTTTCCTCTCAATTTGTCAACAATATTTGAGTCAGATTGTTTTTAATGCTTATACTGAACATAATATTTTTTTCCATGGCCTTATAAATACAGACTCATTATGCGTTTTTATTAATTAAATACACCACTAATTTCATTTCATTTATTTATTTTGCTTTCCAGAATGGTAATCATAGGTGTTATAAATATTCTGTACATTATGGACCCTGTCGGGCACAGCAAATGTAGGAGAGAGGATGACTTATCATTTTTATCAATCATCAATACATAGTATAAAACAAAGTCGCTTTCGCTGTATGTCCGTATGTATGCTTAGATCTTTAAAACTACGCAACGGATTTTGACGCGGTTTTTTTAATAGATAGAGTGATTCTTAAGGAAGGTTTGTATGTATAATAAATGCATAATATAGTAGAGAAACACTGATAAATTTAAAGGTTTCTAATGTGATGTCGTAAATAAGCACGTTTTTTTGCGCTTATATTGCAAACGCTGGCTGAACCCTACGAGATAGACCAAAATAATGTACTACAGTATTGTACAACTTACAAAAATCCACAAAAAAGTCCGCGATGGTATATGTCTATCTCTTAGGGATAACCCACCATAACCATTTTTTCACTGCACCCGTGCGAAGCCGGGGCGGGTCGCTAGTTAAAAATAAAAGAAAACCATAAGTGATTATTATTATTACTATGTCAAATGATCGTAAGTCTAAACACTCTTCTTATGTATTATCTCTATATTATTATTTAGCTATCTGTTATATGATTAATTAGATTATTATTAAATTAAGTATCATTGTTATATTCATTTTTATTAATACTTGTGTCTAACTTTTTCTTTCTATTGATTTTTTTTTTGGGTCTAGAGTTACATATATCTTTTACTCCTCGCCTTTATCCTGAGGTGAGTTGCGCAGCTCATTCTAAACATCTCTCTATTTCTATAATTTGAATACATTCAAAACTACTTTTATCCTTACATTATATGACATTAATTGTCTATTTAAAAGTTTTATAGCCAGGAGTTTCCATAATGAATATTTAATTCTGGAAAAATTGTCAAACAGTATATTTGATTTTAAATTTTAGTACTTTCTACAATTGTTTTTATTATTTCAAACTATTAACATTAAAATTATCACTTTACTTCCATACATACATACATACATACACTCACGCCTTTTTCCCACGGGGGTAGGCAGAGATTACGTCTTTCCACTTGCTACGGTCTTTACTCACAGAAAACCGGCGTAAAATAGCGCTTGCGCTGTGTTTCGCCGAGTGAGTGAGGGTACCGGAGGCCCAACCCCCCTTATTCCCGTTTATTCCTCTTATTCCTCTTATTCCCTTTTAAAAGGCCGGCAACGCATCTGTGACTCCACTGGTGTTGCGGGTGTCCATGGGCAACGGTTATTGCTTACCACCAGGTGATCCGTTTGCTCGTTTGCTGCCCTATCCTATAAAAAAAAAAAAAAAAAAACATATCTCTTTCGCTTCATCTACTTTCATAACATTCCTCATACATGCTCGACGATTGCGGGTACTTCTGACCTGGCCTTTTTTGAGGACACTTTCGATTTGTTCGAAATATGTTCGCCTAGGTCTTCCTCGTCCCGTATCTCCACTCACTCCAGCTTCATAAATCATTTCGGTCAGTCTACTTTCATCCATCCGTTCCACATGCCCAAACCATCCAAGCATCCCTTTCTCTATTCTTTTTTTACTTCCATGCAGGGTAGATACCCTTGTATCATAATGTGCTACAGAATTACGTTTTTTTTTTGGTGGTTTACAATATTTTTATTGTCTATATTATGAATATTAAGAATTACATAATTAGATTTCTATGTTATTTTCGCATAGAAGATGGTGCCATTTTCTTTTCATAGCTTTCTCAACTCTACTTTGTCTGGAATATCTCCGCGATATATTTTTGTTAATTTGTCTCCGGTTGAGAAAAAAGGTTACCACAAAAATTATTATTTTTCAATATTTATATCAGTGTAATTTATTTCAATAAATAAATAATTTAAACAATAGTTGGTGTCAGTGAAGATTCTCTTTGATTATATATATTAAATTGACTATTTTTCCAGATTTACGGTGAAAAGTGCAATAATCAACACGAAATTAAAAGTCATATAAATCTCAGATAAATAAATGAACCAACTCATAGTAACTTTGTTTAATGCTTCATTATTTTATGTTTATATGCTATTGTAACTTAGTCATAGGTTTTAATATATATTTCTATTAAACATATTTATATATGTATAATATATGTAATATGTATGTTTATCCGTTACCCTAGATCCCATAACACAAGCCTTACACGAGCTTACTTTGGCTAGGCTAATCGGTGTAAGTGTAAGAAAGATTTATTTATTTTACTTTATTTTATTTCATTTCATTTATTTATAGTTTCACAACTTATTATCTTAATAATAATAACGTCTTATTAACTGATAATTATTAAAAACGGCTCGTGGTCCAGTTCACGCAATATTTTTGCTACACAACGTCATTCTACAAAAATTGTGAATTAATTAATTTATTAACGTTACGTCGACGTTGGCTAATCCTTGCCGCTAAATGTAGTCGAAACCGGAAAATTACACGAAGCCATTTTTGTCATTAAAAAATTTTCCGTAGAACAAATTTGCATGAAACTGGAATGATGAAAGAAGCTGCTGGCTGCGCAGCGAATCCGCATTTAAAGTGATATTTTCTAAATCCTGAAATATTAGTTCATTCGTAGATTTTAAATTACATTCGGAAAGAGAAACCTTCGTTCCCGTAACAAAGCCTTCGCGATCAATTTCAGTTTTTCAGTGAGCATTGCGTAAATTGTATTAGGTGGTACTTATACTTTTTGTGTACGAACATGCAGCTGAATCAATATTGTATATAAACTTTTTAGTGTACACAATTAAACAATATAAAAATAGAAATAAAAATATTAAGTAGTAAGTTACCAAAGGCTGACTTATCTCTCAGAGTAACACTGTAAAACTGTGGTAAACTAGAAACAATTTTATTGTCAAGTTGGAAGATTCATTTTCCCTTTATCACTGACGACGACCTCCACAGTCGAGTGTATAGTACACTGGTTTCAAGGTGTCGCCATCTCTGAGGTCCCGGGTTCGATTCCCGGTAGGGGCAGATGTTTGTGTGACGAATACGAGCATTTGTATCGTAATCATGGTAGGTAATAATATATGTACATATCTGTTACCCTAGGCCCCATGAGACAAGCCTTCAGAGCTCACTTTGGGCTAGGCTAATTGGTGTCATGGCGGTAGAATCGCGAAAGCGTACCCCGGCATGTGCCCCGCATGGGCCTAGAGAACTCAGGGGGGTTTTAGTGGATAGGCCGGTCCTGTCAGGCCGAAGAGCCCCGCACACGGCCGCGCCTAGCCAGCGCGGCGTCATAAGGTGCATTTCCCCTCTAAAAAAAATGGCTAATGTGTGCAAGAAATATTTATTTATTTATATTTTATTCACTACTAGATGAATAGTTTGCTTCTTCACCAATATATTAGTATAAATAAGGAAGATGGTTACGTAATATACCCCACTAACATATAACTATATAGATAACATTAATAAGAATATGTTAAATTTATATTATTCAGTTGCCAGCAGATAGTAATTATCCACTTATTTCATTAAAAATTTGCTATTGAATTGTACACGTTTTTTTAAAGCAAACTGATCATCAAGTAGCTCCATAATTATATATGATGGATCACGATTTATTTTTCGAGCTTATGATGTCTACACGTATATTTTTTGTTGTTAATTTTACGTACTTTTTGAGGCTTTACGGAAGTGTACCTGGCAGCAGCAATGTTTTGTTATCATCGCCTCTCGCACAGTTCCGTGCTGATGTGCTCCTACTGGAGTTGTCTGTCACACTGACTCTGACTCCGTGTTAAACTCTACATTACCATCATCACCTCAGCAAAATGATGCTTTTTTTTTTTATGTGATAGGGGGCAAACGAGCAGACGGATCACCCGATGGTAAGCAATTACCGCCGCCCATGAACGCCCGCAACACCAGAGGAGTCACAAGCGCGTTGCCGGCCTTTTAAATGGGAGTACGCTCTTTTCTTGAAGGTTTGGATATCGTAACGCCTCGGAAACACTGCAGGCGACAATTCATTCCACAGTTTAGTTGTACGAGGCAGAAAGTTTCTAGAGAAACGCACAGTGGTGGACTGCCAAGTATTGAGATGGTGAGGATGGAAGGTTTGTCGCGTGGAACGATGTCGGAAAGTAGTTGCAGGAAATGTAGTAGTTGCTCTCTACTGGACATATACCTCCCCCATATATCAAACAGATCAGCCTTGTTAGAAAATGTAAGGGGGAACTCTACAATTTACACTACTTTTAATGTTAACATCTGCCCCCACCTGGATTCGAACCTAAGACCTAAGAGGTCACCTTGAAACTGGTCTACTAACCACATAACTGTGGAGATCGTTTAACTAGTGATTTTTACAGTCCCATATTGTATGTGGTGTTAATTCACTGCAACCAATCTTTTAGTGTAGTTATAATAATAATATTCGTTTATTTCGGGAAATATTAGCATATGCATTAATGCATATAGTTGGTAAAATTAAAAATATCAATTCGAAATTATCTACCAATTAAAATTACAATTAATTTTAATCTGGATATACCGCCCGAAGTACCGACTATTTTTCATATTCTTTTTCGGTTTATGCCGTCCGGTTGTGGAACTCTCTCCCTGAGGGTATTAGGGGAGCGCGAACGTTGGAGTCCTTTAAGAATCAACTCCGTGTTCACTTCCTGTCAAAGATTCCTTAACTTAAACTAGTTATATTGTCCTGTCCAATTACTGTACCCATCCTATATTTAAATCTCCTTTTAATATTTCCTTGGTCCTAGGTTGCCTGGAAGAGATTGCTGTTTAGCAATAAGGCCGCCATTTGTACATTTGTTATTTTCTTTTTTTTTTTGTGTGTGTATTTTATGTATACAATAAAGGGTTATGTTATGTTATGTTATTAAATATACAATTAAAATGGTGGATCTGTACCCATACTTGTAGCAATAGCATCTTCCACCAATCGATAAATACTCTCTTTGTTTTTCTCTCAGGAGAGAGAGGCTGACAATCCTGACAAGGAGCACGAAACGTACCCAGGATACCCCCGCAACGGCAGGTGTTGCAGAGGTTATGTCGGACTCCACGCCATCAGAGCGGTCGGACCATATAACCTACCGACTAAACTCAACCTGTGCCTAACGTCTAAGAACCATATAGGCAAATCGTGAGGGCGATTAAATATTCTCAAAATACTAATACACAAACAGATGCAGTTACTTAATTTTTTTATTAGCACCAAATGGCCTGTGTAGGCGCTCAAGAAAAATCGTTATGCGTCGCGACATCTGAGTGAAATTGAACGCCCGCCGTGACGCGGCATATATCAGGATTGGGTGGGAAGAATACTCGTACGTCAATGTCAACGGACTTCATATTGAATTCAAATTTTGTACTTTCATGTTTCTACTTACTCACTTGTAACTTTGCGACCAGTGTGAAATAAACGCACTTTGTAAAATATCGCAATTATTACAAAATCATTCGTAACATTATGTTTTATTCCCAGCGTGTATCACATCGCTCATTCAAAAGAATATTGACATAATTACCAAAAAGTCGAAAATGAGTTTTTGATACCATAACTTCGTGTTTTGCACGTTTTATCTGTGGTAAAAACGACAGAATTTTTGTTCCATTAGTTTCCGAAAGAGAGAGTCACTGTCGTCATGGTTTTGGCCTATTATTCGTAAGGTAACGCGGAAACACAGACTTATTGTGATATATTATAAACTCCTACCAGTTTTTATGCTTCTTAACGATCATACTTCTTCGATAAGTACAAGTACTAAAGGTACCTGGTTAAAGGTCTGTCTCGCTATTATTATAAATTGATCTCATTATTATTATAAACACTACCTAGGTACCTACTTAGATAGATTTATTATTTTTAATATAAGATTTACTTAGAATTGTTTAATAACAGTTTATTTTTGTTTTCTTATGTTAAGATTTTTATAAAATAAAATTAGTTAAACTTTTGAAAAAGTTTACGTTTCAAGTTCATAAAATGTATTATAAAAATAAAACAAATTAAGAATTATGTAGTTTAAATTCATGATTTATTCCCATATCCAAACCTGGTATAATGTCATAATTGTAATATTTAAATTACAAAATGTCATAAATGTACGTCCGGTTTGTTTCATTTGGTATTTTTTAATAGTTATCTTGAGGTTTCTCGCAAACTTTTTATGTAATATTATTGTTAATAAAGTAATACAACATAACTATTAAAATATATCGATAGAATGATTGGAAATACACAATATTTTCGATGTCAAACTTTTAAAACGCTCTCCTGAAAAATCGCAAATACGTAATTACGTCAATGTTCTTTTGGATGAGCGACATGCTCCAAGCAAATCCAAGCAGACTGCCCGGACAATAAGCAACCCTACAAAAACAGCAGTGTACGTTGCCAACATGTGAAATAACATGTAAAGTCACAGTACAGTCACAGTACCTAATAATTTTGTAACGTGATGTTGATAGTACGTACGTGTGGCTACGTATATGCACAAAATTACCCATTCACGATTGTTGTGGATATGACCCACTTGCGGCCCGTCGGCCTTCCCATTGCTTGAACTCTCAACTCGATATCGCTGTCCAAGTCACAAACTTAACTCTGTTTACTCCTATTTATTTTACTTGTACATATTGTAAGAAGATCCACGCTATTATTAACCCGGCGTGAGTGAGGTTGGGTATGTCATACCCGAAAAGTTTCTAAACGCAGATATTTTAATGTTACTGTTGCCATGCAAGTCCTGGTGTTTCAGTAGCTGGAGGTAAAGATGCAAGGGGTGAGGTACAGTATCGAGTTTAGTGTTGCACCGGCGGCGACGGCAAATACACATGCGTACCCGCGGCTGGGGTATGGAATTGTGTTGATTTGTAGGTGTAATTTTGGTGCTCTATTACATGATATCACAAGACTTTTCAGTTCCTTTTTTATTTATAATAATTAGAAGACACTATTGTTATATTGATTTACCAAAGTTGGAATTTTGTTAGATTTTTATGACAAAAGAAATTAATTGCCTGAATTTGTATTTTTCGAAAATAATTTAGATATTGTGTTATTTTAATAAAAAATAATGCTGCTTAACTTAATGTTGATATTTTATTTACTCATCTTGTTGAATAGTTACTATTATTAATATATCTTAAGCATTAATTCTAATTACACAATCATAGTATCAAAAATTTTACATCAAAATTTTGGGTATATCATACCCACCTCATAGCTGGTGTAACAATTTCTCACCTCATTCACGCCGGGTTAAGAGAATGACGTAACTTTTTACAAAACACTAGATGCTTAAGGCTCTGACTTAATTTATGCAAAAGAAGCTCAACCAATATTAAATAGAAAGCTATAGAGGGTAATTTGAAAAACATGTGTTCACTGGTCGACTAAGTAAATGAGAAGTGAAGTCGCCACGAAGCCGCCGAGCTCGAGAGCGCTCAGATAAATTCGGTTGCTGTCGCTGGAACGCTACATAGCACACGTAGCGCCATCTGTTTTTCGTCAGCGATAACACGCCAAAATGTCGGACAGCAATGCCCGGGTCAATAGTTTGCATTCGCTTTTATACGATCCGTAGGCATATTTTTTTCGTATCTTCTACAATATGTATTTCAACTAGTAGAAAAGAGATGGGTTCCGTACCATGTTGATTGAGGCCGAAAAAAAAAATGAACGAATGATTATGACTGGAGATACACTGGACGGTTCTCTCCAGTCGCATTCAATACACGATTGCAACTGTCTTTATTATGTTCAAATATCGTATTAATTAAATCTCTGTATACACACATAAATAAGATATCTTCCCTAGACTATAACATATATAGCTATAATATATAAATTATCCAGGTATCCAAGATTTACATTGACGTAGCGGGCATTAAGTTTTCTGTTTCATCATAGTTGAGGAAATTATGCATTTTGTTTCTGTTGTCTACAAAGTGTAGTACAAACTATTCATTCTCTTGTAACTTGGGCGCTACAGCAGCTCACAAGCAACGGCGGAGCGTGCGTTATGCATTTACTTGATTCTAAAGGAAACAGGTTGTGGTTCGTTTCTTGTTGCTTGTTTCTAATATGGTCTTCTACCGCATGGAGGCTCTATAGCAGGGTCATCTGTTTGGCTCCCGTCTTACATATTTCTGCTGCAAAACTGCGGTATCCGCTTTATAGTGTACTAGATTGAAAGGTGTGATTCTGGCAACACATTACTAGGTACAGTGGCTATGTTATAATACAAGTTAAAAACGGACAAAATCCGATAAATTATGCTATTATAACCGGACATTGTCCCCTAAACAAACACCTCTTCACAAGAGATGACAGACAGTCCTATACCGCTATGTTATATATACATGCCGAGGAAACGCCCCGTGACATCCTCGTTGAGTGTAAAAGGAATATCTTCATCCTCTAGTATCCCTACCAGAGGTATGAAGCAACCCGAAGAAGCTGCTAGAATTCTGAGAGAAACTGGGATGGATGGAGTAAGTGGGAAGTGAACTTTTAAGAACACAAAATGATCCAATTATGAGGCTAAAATAAACTAAGTTAGCAACGTAATTTTTAATGGTTTTATTTTAAATGTAAACGATTTATATATTCTATAGGCGACTAAAACGCCATTAGCGGGGAAATCCACTTGTTTATCAAAATATATATTTATAATAAACAAACTGAATTAGTGAAGCTACTTTGCACATTATTTTTGTGAATAATTTCCTTCAATGGACCTTAGAATATTCGTATATGCGTATTGAAAACGATCATGTGGCAAAAGAAGAGTGTACTATTAACACAAAATTGAAACCTTGACAAACAAATTAATTCGGCAACAGTAAAAAAGATTTGGGTTTTAATTAATATCCAAACGGCAAGAAAGCTTAGCACTTGAAATAACCAGTGTTATGTTCTATCAATTGTTCTTATGAGTATCAGTAACTAATATAGAGAGTATTTTCCTGTTTCAAAAAAGAGATTCGTATAAACAATAATAGACAATAGTTTGTCAACAATTAATATGAAAAGGAGATAAAAATAAACCTTCGGTGTTCATTACCTATTATTCTTCTCTAGAAGATTCTTCCATTTTCCGAACAGATGTAAACTGGTTTTATGTATGTGTTTTTGTATTGTTTGTATTTTTAGGTAAATCAGAAGTAATGAAAGCCTATGTTGAATAAATATTTTGTTGCCAAATTTTAATTTTAATGCCAAATTTTGTGTTATCAACTTAGGAATCAAAGTAATTAATATGCAAATAGCAAACAAATATTAGACGCCGAATTTCTGTTTTGAAGGCAACCAGAAATAGAAAAACATTTATTCAACAACTCAATACGATAAATGTAAAGTAAAAAAACATGTATTTTACAGACTTGACATCTTAACTTATTTAAATGATGCCAATGCTTGGTGTTAATTTGAACACATTATATTCTAAAGTGTAAATATTTGTTTTACCGTATAAATTGTAATAAATTGTATTATGTACGCTCTATGATAACGACATAATTTATTGTAAATGTTGTTATTACTTTTAATAAAGCTGAGAAGTTTCTTCTTATTAGCTAAAAAATACGTCCTGAATGGGTGATAGGAAAAAAAATCAAGCCGATTCAAAAGAGCTTTCTATAAATTCATATTTGAATAATTTTGATTTTGAACTTGGATGTGGTTGTCTGCGACACTTACGTAATCTGTAGTAATAGACAAGTTCACTTGGTAACTTTTTTTTATATAGAACATAATACTTCATACAAAAAAAAATAAAACCTCTTGCCTAATATAACATTTTAAATATAATTTGAGAATTACAAATAATAATTTCCTTATTTTGTTAAACAATGGAAATACATCAGTAACGTGCATGCGACAGCCTCACGCTTGCGGATCAAGGTTTGATGCCAGGTCAAAAATAATTAACTGTATAATAAACATAGTCATTACTGAAGAATTAAATGCTTCCTAAATCTATGTATGGTTTATCCGTGAGTGATGAGGTTAATTTGAATAGAATAATTGCTATATTCAGGAAGCCAAAGGTTGAAGAGTAATCGTGACTTCACCATAATGCATCTTCAAAAGTTGCCACAGAAAAAAATACTGACGAAATAACTTAAACGTCTTGTACTTGCAGAATCAGAAAAACTCTTCTGGTATCAAAAAAATATCTAAAATGAATATACTAGTATTGAAAATATACTTGTGAATATAAATGCAGTCAATATATTAAGAAAGATTTTTTCCGTAAATATGTGACACGTGGTATAAAAAATTTGACCTTCAAAATTTCTTGCCTGTTCTTCTCAACAATTCTCTCCCAGTTTCCAAATAGATGCAGAGTAACTTTTATTTCCTTGTACGTATTCTTAACCTTATACAGTTATGTAGCTTTTAAGCTCTTTGTGTTCTTTAAATTTTATATTTAATAAGTGCCTTTAAAAGTCTATGTTGAATAAAGATTATTTTAATTTTGGTTTTTGATTTTGAGTTGTTATAAACCGGAAGTAAAAAGATTCAGAATTTATCCAACGTTGAATCCAACTGGTAAACATTCGTTCACGTTCATCGAGAGAAATCTGAAGTTACGAATGTGACAAATCGGGATAGCCTAATCTGGTAAAGTAGTGACGAGACTTGATCGCATACAACAGGAACGAGATTGAACAAGACGTATTTATCACTTTCATACATGATTCTAAATTATGAAAATCACTTTCATAATAAAGACATCAACGAGCGCGTCTATTTATCTCCCGATTTTATTCACGTAGGGTTATTGTGTAATATTATCAATGTTACTAGAGCCTTACTGCTTAATAAACCGATAAGAAAATAATGCCGAACTTAAAAACATATAGAGTAATATATATGTTTCATCCTTAGGATTACAATGCACATATATGTTTACATAACATACATTATAACGCTATTTACAAACAGCGAACTGAAGTTGTTGCAGTACACATACGAGTATACAAACAATTAACCAGCCTGCAAGGTTGGAGATGGCTGTTGTATAACCCACTGTGGCCGGCTAGCTACATTACGTCCGACACGAGAATCAAAACCGTGACCTTTCCACAGAAGTGGTTAATCGCCGACCATAATAGTGTCGGAAAATTAATTCAATGTTGAGCAAGTCGCTGTGTATAATGAAGTATGACTTCAAGTAAGGGTTGTTATTATTAGCAACCCTGAAAAAGAAGAGCACATTTTAATTATTACAAGGAAGAAATACTAATATTATGGACCATACAACGCTACCTACAACGATAACAAAACGAATAATACATAATAATAACTCACCGCTGCGTTCCAATGTTCAGACTCCATAAAACTAGCTGTTCGTTCTTGGGGAAATGTATATCTATGTTTAACAAACTTCCGCAAAGTGTCATTGATTTGCCTTTATATAAATTTAAAATCCATATCAAAAAGACACTCATGAGTAAAGTTATTATAAAGTAAGTGACTATCTAAATGATCACACTATTTGGGAATAGGGACACTATTCATAGAGCCATGTTTGGTAACAACATTATTTATAATATTGTATTATTTTATATGTGTATGTAAACATACATACGACTGTAATCGTATTAGGTATGATTGTATCGTATATTATATTGTATTTTTATATTATATTATTATAATTATTAACATTGAAAAGAGGAGTTAAAAATAGACCTTCAGAGTTTCTTGCCTGTTCTTCTCGAGAAGGCTCTCCCAATTTCCGAACAGGTGTCGAGTCAATATTTTTTTTTCCTTATTCGTACGTATAACGGGCGGACAAGGTTTTTGTTTTTTTTTTAAGCTTTTTTTTTGTTTTGTTTGTTGACGTCAATAAGTGCCTGTAAAGGTTTATGTTGAATAAAGATTATTTTGATTTTGATTTTGCATGATACCAAAACTGTAGCAGGCTTAGTATAAGTAGCACGCATAGCCTGCTGCACTGGTATTTTGCTTGCCACAGTGGTGACATCCTGTCAATGATGATGATTTTTGTCCAGTGCAATCACTGCACCCACCCTCTAAATCTCGTTTTAGTACCTACTTAACTGGTCCAAGATTGCTGTTTAGAAATACTCGTAAGACCGCCTATTGTACATTTGTTATTTAATGTATTTTTTATTATTTGTGAAAGAACAAAACAATAAAAATATCCAGCAAATATTCGCTAAAAACACAGTAAATAAATAGACAAGTAAGTACATAATTATATATCAGCCAAACTCTTGCAAATGCAACGCAAGCAAATATGTTTTCGATAAACCCAAAAGTGCGATTTACTCGTGGTCTCCTCATCCACAGAACTGGATATTTAACCTCTGATCGTGGAACACCACAATTCTATTATTATTGTAATTATGACGGCAAGAAATAGTTAAAACTGTGCTATGATATAAAGGCGGACCGAAAAGTACAACAGAGCAGACCAAAAAAAAATCCTGCTCTCATGGATAATCCAACCGAGCACCTTCCGATCAATAAAAATAACCCTTTAGTTTCTGCCAGATAAATTAGGACAGATATAATGTTCGTACGCAATACTTACTTAACACTTCACAAAATTGTTATAATCAAATTGTGATAGTCTTAAATAACATCACTTTTTACGACTAAACTATCTACATACAGTCAGGGAATAAAAAGGACCGTTATCTTAATGGCGATTTTTGCTTGCACGAAAATAATCTTTCTAAATCTAAATATATAAAAGAAGAAACTGACTGACTGACATATCAACGCACAGCCCAAACCGCTGGTCCTAGAGATTACAAATTTGGCACGTAGGTTCCTTATAAGGTGTAGGGGTGCACTAAGGAAGGATTTTTCAAAATTCATCCCTTAAGGGGTGAAATGGGGGTCCAAAGTTTGTATGGAGAAACAAGATTTGTTTGAATATTTTATTCGAAACTTCGCAGGAGTACTCCTAACAATAAAAGAGTAAACACGTCTTTCAGGATTTTTGAAAATTCAACCCCTAAAAGAGGGAAATGGGTGTGTCAAAGTCTGAAAATCGACAATGGGTATTGTTTCTATGGTTTATCGGGTCGCTGATTACGAAAACAACAATGATTTTAAAATCCAACGTGGCGGACGTGAAATAACATCAAGGAGTAGCAATCATTTCTTTAAAAAAAATATGGGAACCTCCTTCACTAAAACGTCATATACCGAAACTTCCAAAATGTTAGAAATACTTTTCCGAGAAGCGTATCTAAATTGGTTCAGCCAAACATGAGATAATCGCGGACAAACATACATACTTACATACGTACATAAAACATACGGGTCACACTGAGAAGCCCCTTTATGTAGACGGTTGAAAAATACGATTAATACGCGGGCGAAGCCGCGGGCACAAGCTAGTAACAAATATACCAATTTATCACAATTTTATTAAAAGACAGCAATGTTGTAATCACAATTATAAAATGTCATATGTATTCTCCTCACTTTCAACAAAAAATTACTTAACTGTAGACTTTTCAACTTATTTATATAAATAATTTAAAAAGTCTGTTACATTTCATAACAATATTATGCAGTCGACATAAGCTAAAATAAGTTGAACTAGATAGTCACAACAAACTGACTAGATAATGATCCAATTCCTGCGAAGCGCGGTGTCATCTTAGTCGTGACCCACAAAGCCAAGATATGGTGATAGCTTAAGGTTAGTTTGATCATATCTTTATGTGAGTTGGCGAAGTCGCTCATCACGAGGTCCAATTGCATTTTCGAGGTTGAAATGTTATTAGTACAATTACCAGTCGTGGTTCGAGTACCACAGATCAAGGATACATTTATAAATTAAGGAGGATTACTTAAAAACTAAATTTTTACTCTGGTTATTTAGAATTATTATCTAAGACCACGTAATTATTTTCATCTATACTTAACGTTAGAAAGTTCGCATGAAACTCCATGGTAAGTATATTTTTTATAAATAAATATTTCTCATACACCAATTAGCCTAACTCAAAGTAAGCTCTGAAAGTCTTCTATTATAGGATCTAGGGTAACGGATAGACATACATATATTATACATATATTTTTTTTATAAATATATATTAACAATATAGTATATTCACTATGTTATTTCTTTTCTTTTTACAAGCTTTTATATTAGCTTCACTTGTAACTATGTCAGAAAATCTTGGAATCTTAATTTAACCCACTTCCCGGTCTTCGATTGAGCTAAAATTTTGCATGCCCGTACAAGTCGGATGACAATGCACGGTTATGTGTGTGACGTTATTCTAAATCCAACATGGCGGCGTTACAAAGATGGAGGATCAATTATGTTTAATGCACCCCTACAATATGGGTATCAAATGAAAGGGTTTGCTAAGCTTGGTTTTTTAGTCGGAAAATAAATTGAAAGTAAAAAAAAAATTAAATACTAGTTTTTATGAAATGCGCTAAACAGAACAAAATAAACTTTTACATATAAAAGATTGTCGTTAAAAATATTCTATAAGTAAGTAAATCTCGCGACTTTTTCTCGCGAATTTTTATTTTTATTGTTTTTTAGTTGTTTATTGTCATATATATGTTGTTGTTTATAGTATATGTTACGTTTTACTGTGTATTTTGTGGTGTATGTTGTGGCTACCTTAAAAAAAATGTTATATTCCATAGGTTCGAACCCGACCTCAGACATGGCGCCACCTTCAAGCCGGTATACTAATCACTCGACTACAGATCCAGGAAAGGGGATAGAATGAATAAATAAATAAATAAAGTAATCAATAAATAAATAAATATTTGTTACACTTACACCAATTAGCCTAGCCCAAACTAAGCTCTGTAAGGCTTGTGTAAATCTAGGGCAACGGATAGACATACATATATTATACATATATAAATAATTTTTATTGACATATATATCAACAACCATGACTAAGGTACAAATGCTCGCATTCATCACACAAACATCTGCCCCCACCGGGATTCGAACCCGGGACCTCAGAGATGGCGACACCTTGAAACCGGTGTATTATCCACTCGACTATGGAGGTCGTCAAATGGTGTTGTTACAAGAAAGCTAATTGTAATATTTAATTATTTAAAGATATATTTTTCAAATGAAGAAACAATAAAGTCGTATAGTTTTAATTACCCAATTAAAAGACCCAATGAAAACTAATTTAAGCATACATCCTGTTTGCTATAAACTCAGCGCCTGGTAGCTTTCGGGAGATAACCCTTTGTCCATTCCTTAGTTTTCATTTATCTATTTACGTATAATTCAGGTTTTACATAAAAGTATCAAATAAGCTGATGATAAGTGTCTAATACAGTCACCAACTAACAGCCAACCTTTACTAGTACACTACAAAAACCGCCTTTATTACTTAACGACATAAGAGCTGTCTCAGGTAATCTCTGGCGCGTTACTGCCTTTACATTCAGAAAGTTGTTCCACTGTTTCCGATACGGTACTTGTCGTAGGAGTCTAGAGCATTCCAATACCTGTTTGAGACAAAGTTGATAAATCGGTATTCTGACGTCGATTACCGCAACCCACAAGGGGGTGTGCCGCCATTAGCGAAGTTACGTTGCATTACTCGGCAGCCATAACGGCCGCAACTATTTGAAGCTAATTTGTAATACATCTTTACCTGAAATTGCGGTTTTTATGAAGATTTTCATGAATCTTACTTTATCCAATTTTATTTAAAAACTAGCGGACCCGACAGACTTCGTCCTGTCAAAAAGATTTGTAAAGTGACAGTTTTTTGTTGCTACTTATTTTATAGTCAGGGCAAAAAAATTATCCTGTACAGAACTGTTACCCAGGTGGTAGGGAGTTGTGAATAAAAAATAACTAATTGCAAAAAAGCTCTAAATGTATTTTTATATTTTGTAACTATTCAATTTTCGAACGTGACATTAAATCCTCCAACGATGTATTCTGTGCTCCAACACTAAGGAAAAATATAGCTAACAAAGCCACAATAAAAACGTTGTCAATATTTTTTTGTATTTGCATCAAAATACATAGGTAAAGAATATAAATTAATTTATCTATGGCCACAAAGTTTTTATTGTCAAACTTTTATGAATCTGTGGACAATACGTTATTTGTCATTTTATTTAAGTTATAGTATTATTAACACTGTCGCAACTTTACGTTGTCAACGATTTCCATATTTTGTCGATCTATCAAAATTTAAAATTGTTTGATTCACAAAAGAAAAATAATAGCAAAGTGCCTTTTGTGCTGAGATACATTTTTAATTATTAACTTTGGCGTATTGACAAAGTAAGTAAAATAATAATCTACTGATAATTAGTAGTGCATACCCCAAATATGAAGCAAATCGGTTGACCTTAAATATTTGCTGTTCTGTACATTTTGGATACGTTACACTTGTATGGAACAGAAAATGTTTTAAGGTCTACTACGATTTGCCTCTTAATTGGGGCATGCATTATTAATCATCAGTAGATTATTATTTAAAATTAAAGCCAACGTCTTACAAATCAGTTTCAGAAGCGTGTGCTTCCTTTGTTAGGGTAGCAAGGTTGGTATACTGGAGTAGTTGACTGTTTTGCCATATTGACAAAACAAAAAGTCACCTTAGCAAAGTAAAATTGTTAAAACAACAAAATAAAATTTTGCTCTTCTCACAAAGTTAATAAAAATTGTATTTGTAACAACGTTTAACATTGCTAATAAATGTTGTTATAATCACAATAAACATCTGACAATAAAAACTTTGTATCTATATCAATTTGCTTTAAACGGTTGTGTGGGGTTAAAGTTTTTTTGATACAATGACAATAATTTTCTCTCAGTGAACGCACACACGGACACTGTTTTGATAGATATTATTGAAATTCAACTTTATACAGCGTTAATAAAGCGCAAATTGACTCTTTGATATTAGAAACACACATACATTGCTTAGACAAAAGTCAGTGCTTGCAATATAAACTTTATACGATAACAATAAAACTTAAATTGACTGTACGTTTTAGTCAGAAAACGTTTGTATGGGAAAAAAGGGCAGTTTTATAGAGTTCTTCCTATAATTAGTCGAATTCATCAATTTACATTTATCTAACTAATAACATACTCTCTGGCAATTATTGCAATGCAAAGTATGAAATTCTGATGAAAAACATAGAACCATATTTGGTATTACATTTAAATAAACGATATTTAAAATTTAATAGTACCTAATCAAAAATTTGCAATACAAATTGAAAATTTCCCCAGCTCTTAAATTACAAACGTAGACGTGCATTTAGCAGCATGTTAAACAGTTGAACTACTAAAAGTTTTTATTGCGAATGAAATAGTCTCACGTTCAACATATAACCTGTGACTTGTATGCCTACAAGTTTGTTTACTTATATAATCAAAAGCAGTGATCTTTTTATATACTCAAATATGCTTTGTTTTGGATACAGCAAAATTTTTGAATTTTGCCATTTTCGAATATATGTCAAAACAGTACTGCTCGTAGCCACAATGAATTTTCAAAAACGAGTTAATCGTGACTATTTATCTGAGTTATGGTGATATTATTGCACGGACAAAATATGTAAAAGACTATCATTAAAGAATAACACTTCAAATTTAACCAAATTTCAGTCAAAATCGTAATTCGCTACTGCACCAATAAAACTGTACCACGGGCAGTGGATATAATTATATCAATGGAAAATTGATTGATAAATGAAATCAAGGTCGTTAGTTATAAACATTCGTTACCAGAATTCAAGATGGCGCCTTAACATTGACTTATGCAAGATGCGTTAGTCAAGACTAAATTGGAAATTATGCTTGCTGATCACGCGACATATCGTGACAGTTCATATCAAACAAACGATTCTTCAACAATGGTGAAAGGAATAGAAACAAAGATACGTTATGTTTGATATTAGATAGACGTATAAGTTTAGTTGAGAACACTAAAAAAATATTGCATTAGAAAACATTACAATAAAAATAAATAAGAAATTCCAATTCAATTCAAATTCAAAATCATTTATTCAGTCTGGGCTGTTACAAGCACTTGTGAATGTCGAAAAGCTACGCCATCGGTTCGCAAATCTACGGCGGGAGACCTTGTACTGAGAAGCACCGGCAAGAAACTCAGCAAGGGCTGTTTTTTTTTCCCTGTATTAAATAGATACAGAGTCGTCAATTTAGAAAATGACTTCAATATTGATAATTCATGAAGTCACTTTCCATTACATAATATAAATATAAATGACTTTATAATATGTACTTATATTCTGCCAGGACTTTTTAGTAAGTAAAAGAAGAATTGGGAAGCGTTGGGCATGCAGTGGCGGGTCCAGGGGGGCGGGTCATGGGGTCGTAAGCCTGAGCTGGTACTAGGGACGTAGGTGGAGCACTAATTGAACATAATGATTTTATTTATATATTTTGTCATCATACAGATTTTTTGTAACTCGCGTCATACCCCTCGACATACCTCTAGCTGTTATGACAAATCATTCACCACGGCTATGGAATATAAATAGGCTGCCTTATTCTTTGTGTGTCTGTCTCTGTATCTTTTCTATTTGTAACTAGGCATCTTGCTTTTTCCACTCCTGGTATATCTTATAGGCATCCATATAATCATCGTCTTAAGTTCTTTAAAATGATATCCTTACGTAACCGACGTTTGATTTCTGATCTCATGTTTCTGCATAAAATTTTAAATAATAAAATTAATTGCATGCATTTGCATAATAAATTAAAGTTAACTGTCCCTTACAGATATCCCCGCTACCAAATACGTAAATTGTTCCATGTTCTTCCCCATAGGACAAACCTGGGCCTGCATCACCCAATCTCAAGAATTTGTAAGGCATATAACGAGATAAGCACCAAAATTTCAGACATAGATATTTTCCACGACTCGGCCAAAGCATTTAAAAATAAATTAATAGGATATTTTCAACCAGATAGCACAAAATCAGTCAAAGCTTAACTTTATTCTTAATCTTAACTTAAATTGTAATTTATTTTATTTAATCTTAATTTTGTTTTTGTTATATTTTATTTAGCATTGTAATGTTGTTTGTATAAATGTAAGATGATGACCACACTAATGTACGATGAGAGCTGTGTGTACCTGTAATAGGCGAGCATACTCAGAGAACCATAGAAATACCATTGTCAGTGTTTTTGTAAATTGTCTAACATGCATCGCTGTTGGTATGCCTTATCAATAAATAAATAAGTAACAATATCCAATAGATGGCAGCACAGTAAGCCACGTGGCGGAAGACAATTGCACATTTGATTTTCAGAGGTGTAATCATTAGATATTACTTGGTCAGCGACAGTATTCAGTCAGTCGGAAAGAGTGCAAGTTATAAAAGTCATGCTAGTATCCCATTGCTTTAAATAAATAAACCGTTATTTCTTGAAGGTGTTTGATATTGTTGACAACAATATTCACTGATGACAGCTTAGAAATTCTTCTTTGGAGAACATAGAGTGTATTAATTTAGTTGTAAATTTTCTGAAAACTACAACCAATTAAAAATGACTTCAGCAAACAAATGTTTATCGGAAACTTGTTAACTTAATTTCGAAACAATATGTTTCGAAATTTTGCAATTCCATAGAAATACCATACGCAACTACGCGACATTTAGATTTCCAATCGTGGAAGTATTTGCCGCAGCACGAAAATTTTCTTGGAACGTGTTCGACGCAGCGCCACAAAACACAATGGCGCACTTGCAAAACTATAGCACCATAGACTTTTAGAAATATATACGACTAGCTGGTTTCCACGACCTCGTCTGCGCAGAATGAATATTTCGAGTAGCTTATAGCGTGGCGTATATCTTTATAATAAAATAAAATAAAAAAGCCTGTATTTCTCGCACTTGATAGAAAATGTAAGTTAGTTAATAATTTAATGTTTAAAGTTTTATTAGTATGTAGTGTATTTTACAGTATTTAGCTAATGTACATATATACATATTTAAATATGTATATATACTATTACATTTATTTTAATATTAATATTATTATATATCTTTATAAATTGTTTTAAAAATCTTTATAAGCTTTATTATTGTACAGTTTTATTAAATACTATTCGCTAGTTTTTACATGAAAGAGTAATAAACATTCATCCATACAAACTTTTACGTTTATAACACTAGTATGGATGTATTTATCAAAAATTAATATTTAAAAAGTAAAAATCTTTTTTTTAATACAAGCTTTTATTAAATGGACTAAAAAGAACAAAACACACTTTTACATATAAAAGCTTGTCGCGAGATTTACTTAATAGAATACTTTTAACGACTTACTTTAATAAAAGCTTGTATAAAAAAAGATTTTTACTTTTTAAATATTAACATCTGATAAAAATTTATGTCTCACTTGCCCAATCTGTCCTTACTTATTGTATTGCAGTATGGGGGGGCG
Organism: Scirpophaga incertulas; assembly: GCA_036419045.1. Taxonomy (NCBI): domain Eukaryota; kingdom Metazoa; phylum Arthropoda; class Insecta; order Lepidoptera; family Crambidae; genus Scirpophaga; species Scirpophaga incertulas. The sequence continues at coordinate 1,396,611 of CM071639.1, read as the reverse complement.
CAGCAAAAACATATTTTATTAATCTTGAGCGAGCGCAAAGGTCTTTAATTAAAGTAATAAATCGTAAACCCTATAGATTTTCTACCGACGCTTTGTACTCTACTTCAAATCTTCTTTCTGTCAGGAAACTTTATATCCTTAACACTATCCTAAGCCTCCACAAAATATTGCCATTTGATAAAGGTATTTAAGAAAAGAAGAAGCGACTTAGCTGCTCCTACATACGCCGCTCGAACGGCCTTCGCTAGTCGGCAAAATCTAGCGCAGGCCGCACGTGTGTATAATAAAATAAATCGTAAACTCAATATTTACGCTATGACATTTAAGAACTGTAAGAAAGCTCTTACAGAATGGCTTGCTACCCTTAATTATAATGACACTGAAGACATTCTAGTTTCATTTAAGTGACGATAATTTATCATTTACAAGGACACACACATACTCAATCACATACACACACCACACATTTACACACACACACACACACACACACACCCATACACACAAATATACACACACTACACATAATTACTATACTTACTTTTTCGCACATCAACAGAATCTCTTTTCTTTTACTTTGTAAATTTTTCTACTAAAAATGCCATATAAATCTTTAGTATTGTTCGAAGGAAGAGCGAGGTTTCCCATCACAAGTGTTTCGACTACTTTCTGGGAAACCCCAGCAACTTATTTATAATGATTTATCTAAATAAATGCATTTTTATTTTTATTTTTATTTTAATTTATTTTCCGAATAAAAAACCAAGCTTAGCAAACCCTTTCATTTGATACCCATATTGTAGGGGTGCATTATAAATAATTGGTCCGCCATCTTGGGAAAGTCCGCCATATTGGATTAAGAGTGACGTCATATTAATTATCGAGGTGTTCTTTGCAAGCCCTTTCATTTGATACCCATATTGTAGGGGTGCATTAAAGATAATTGATCCGCCATCTTGGTAATGCCGCCATGTTGGATTTAGAATGATGTCACACACATAACCATGCATTGTCATCCGACTTACACGTGCTTGGAAAATTTCAGCTCAATCGGAGCCTGGGAAGTGGGTCAAATTAAGATTCCAAGATTTTCTTACATAGTTACAAGTGAAGCTAATATAAAAGCTTTTAAAAAATAGACCAATATGTGTTACAAATGTCTTCTTTCTCTTACTATAGATGGTGGAAGAGCTGAGTAAGTTAATTTAAAAGTTAAGAAATATGTAAATGTAGTTATTAACAGTAAATAAAGTGTAATTTGGCATGACAAAGTAAAAAGTGGAATGCAGATGCAATTTCCGATTAGAACGGATAGTATTCTGTGGCTGATTGGATCAAGGGTCAGCGCGGCTTGTTCATAATGCGGGGTCGAGTGCCGTTCGAGTCGATAATTTTATTAGATTTTTTTCTTATATATTAACATATATATATTATTTAAAACAAAATGCAAAACTACAAACATAGAAACATCTATAAATTAACTCAATACCTACCTTTACCCACTTTTAATTTCAAATTTATATTGAAATAGAATTCTACATTACACTTAATTAAATAATATTTTTGATAGAAACAACCTATATGGAATACTTTTTACTAAAGGAGTATTTTCAGTGCAATCAGTAAATCTAATATACGTAGCAACTAGGTTTTCGGATATAATATATTAATATTATATCCGAAAACCAGTTTCACTCAACACATTTAAGAAAACCACACAGATTCATATACCTATGTATAAAGAAACTCAATTTTAAAATCAACACATGTGTGACACCGTTTTAGCGTTGCATAATCCGGACATAATGTCGTGTTATGCTTATTTGTATTATTTGTGTGTCGTTGATTATAAGCCGCCATTTGCAAATTTGTTGCTCCAAATTTCATATACAATGAAGTTTGGTGCAGCTAGACTGAAGCCCGGAAGTTTGCTGACAATAGTATTGAATCAACAACAGACTTTACATGAATTATGGGTAAAGGCCAAAACGTAGACAATAGAATTGTTTTACAATATAATTGCGAATCAATCAATATATAATTTAATTGTTACAGTTTAATGTAAATGTATTTTCAAAAGGAGTATCAGTTGCTTAGCGCTAGTGTAATAGAAAAGTAATAACTTCTTTAGTTGTTAGCGACATTTACGAATAGATCATCAAAAATACTTTTATAAAAAACAGTTACCAATGCTTGGGTTCAATTGCAACGAACACCAGGAGACATGCTCATAAAATCAATGGGTAGGAGGACACGACACACAACTTGGGCTTGCTTAGCCCTTTGACAAGCTTTTCCCGTGCACTCTCCGCAGTTCTTATCTGCAGCTGTTAAAGTTGATTCTTCCGGCGAAATGAAGAGAAGGAACACGTCTTCCTCCCCTCCACCGGAGGAGGGATAGTGCGCCGGGGACCAACAACTTCCACAGAAAAAGAAACGTTCGCAATTCTTAAGGTATGTGATCCTGGTTCTTTTATGGATTTCATAAATATAACTTCAAGTATAACTCGTCATTTATATTTGGTTGGTCATAAGCTTCAGTATAAGGCTTATAAGTGGTAACTTTATTAAAACATTTTATACGCTTTAAATTTAAAAACGTCATTTCAGTACCGGTTGGCAATTTAACAGATAATTACGGAGATTTTTCTTATATTTATCTCATTATTAGCATAGAGTTGCCATCAGCATGCGGATCTAAAGTTGCTTGTGCAGTCATCTGCATAGGACAACAGCATCCTCATTCTAGAACTTCGTCGTCCTTTTCTGCAGGTTCATTCAATGACATCATAATAATAAAATCACAATCTTACATATCTCAGAAATTATTTATTACTCATGTAACTACAAAATTAATCTTACTTATTTCGCTAGTGTTTCTACTTTTAATAGAATGCGTCTTTCTGACCTACCACACCAACATTTACGTCTATAATCGCCGTCAGTATCAGACTTCTTCTTCTTCTCTTGCTGTTTTCTCAATTTTAATTTTTTATTAAGGGTCTGCGCAACATGTCCTCTTCTCCACTCTCCTCTATTACTAGCCATTTCGACACTCCCTTCTTCAACGTATCGATTTTCACACAGTCCATCCATTTTTTCTTCGGCCTTTTTCTCCCCACATGCCCGTCCACTTTCATATCTATAACTTCCCTAGTAACATGATCATTCCCTCTCCTAAATACGTGACCATACCAGGAAAGTCGTTTCTGTCAATTTTCAACAATAGATACTACTTTCAGACTTCCCCTGATATATTCATTCCTCACTCTATACTTTCTTGTCACTTCACACATCCATCATACACCCTCAGTATCAGACTATCATCAACATCATTCGCATCCATCTACACTGAAGAGCATGAGCCTATCCATGTTAGGGCAGTTACACCTTCGTCAACCATGCTGGGCCAGTTAGGGCAGTTACACCTTCGTCAACCATGCTGGGCCAGTTAGGGCAGTTACACCTTCGTCAACCATGCTGGGCCAGTTAGGGCAGTTACACCTTTGTCAACCATGCTGGGCCAGTTAGGGCAGTTACACCTTCGTTAACCATGCTGGGCCAGTTAGGGCAGTTACACCTTTGTCAACCATGCTGGGCCAGTTAGGGCAGTTACACCTTCGTTAACCATGCTGGGCCAGTTAGGGCAGTTACACCTTCGTTAACCATGCTGGGCCAGTTAGGGCAGTTACACCTTCGTCAACCATGCTAGGCCGGTTAGGGCAGTTACACATTCGTCAACCATGCTGGGCCAGTTAGGGCAGTTACATCTTCGTCAACCATGCTGGGCCAGTTAGGGCAGTTACACCTTCGTTAACCATGCTGGGCCAGTTAGGGCAGTTACACATTCGTCAACCATGCTGGGCCAGTTAGGGCAGTTACATCTTCGTCAACCATGCTGGGCCAGTTAGGGCAGTTACACCTTCGTTAACCATGCTGGGCCAGTTAGGGCAGTTACACCTTCGTCAACCATGCTGGGCCAGTTAGGGCAGTTACACATTCGTTAACCATGCTGGGCCAGTTAGGGCAGTTACACCTTCGTCAACCATGCTGGGCCAGTTAGGGCAGTTACACATTCGTCAACCATGCTGGGCCAGTTAGGGCAGTTACACCTTCGTTAACCATGCTGGGCCAGTTAGGGCAGTTACACTTCGTCAACCATGCTAGGCCAGTTAGGGCAGTTACACCTTACCATGCTGGGCCAGTACGAAAAGGTCGACTTCAGATAAACCTTTTAATTTCATCACAGGTCGTACCACGCTGTTTTCTTTCTCGGTAAGAGAGTCAAATAAATGTAGACATTAAATTCGAATAACGAAAGGTAGATTGGTACGTGGCAAAATCAAGTCTGGTACTTTCAAATCTAACGATTGTCGACGAGTGCCGACATCACTTATAATAAATTGAATTTGTACCAGCACATAAGGAGTAATAAGTTTTAATAAAAAATTTACTGTACTTTATTGAATTGAAATATTATGGAATTATTTATTGCATATGATATTGTCACACTTTTGATTTATCTGGGGGTAATGTAAATTAAATTTATTGCAATTTATATATAATTTAAGTAATTCGAATGACGGCACCGACAGAATACCAACACTACCCCTAACCCGACGGTAGCATAATGCTATGTTGGTATCCGGTTCGGTTCACAGACAGACCATCTATTATTGCAATTATTATCTTTCAAACGTCGTTATCGAAACGGACTGACAAAAAAGTACGCCGCCTTTGAAAGTTTTCGGTTAAGTAATAAAAATCGAAAGCTTCGATAAAAATCAAAACAGGCAATTGTGTTAAAATGTGAAACGACCCTACAAACGTGTTCCGAACGAATAAGAGTGCAAAAAAATGAAACAAATAACTAAACGAGAAGTGTATCAGCGAGCCGGCCATAATCCGATATAGGCGCGGGCGCCGCTTTCTCCGCGAAAGCACAGATAAATAACGCTACACTAGAAAGTAAAAGTGGACGGTACCGGTCGGCCATGCGGCCACCGCGGATCATCTTTAAGAAGCACAACGAACTGGTGTCAGTATGACAACTGTGCTGGTAACCTACTGTTTATAAGTTTAATGTTAACATTATATCAGGAGCTTTTCTTTTCGCTAATTTCACATTAAGTTTTCCTTATTTAAACCCTTTTTTTCGAGGGGAAATGCTCTTTATGCACCGTGTCACCGCGCTGGCAAGACGCGGCCGTGGCCTACCCACTAAAACCCCCCGGTATCCACCTATGTCGGGGCGCGTGGCGGGTTGCGCTTTCGTCATTCTATCGCCACACGCCCACGGGCTAGCTTGAGCTAGTCGGTCGAGCCATCGCCAAGGGCGGGATTGTCTGAGAACACTAGGAGAATCCCCCAGGTCGAGAGGCATTTCAACGGCGTGCGCGGTAGCTGGCCGCCCACGCTTCCCTTCCCGGCTACTTATTTGAGAACCTAGATAGCAAACTCAATTTAAAGATTTTTACACACAGGTAAATAGACATTAAACTAAGTAATAACGTAGTGTTTAGTCCTGCGTTGGCTAAACGGTAATAAATTAGTGCAGCAGTAACTTATTTGATAGAATGTCCGTGATTTGCGAATATATAAAATAAGAAAATGGCGAAGTTGTTATTGTAACTATGTATTTTTGGTAAGTGCGCAATACAATATTAAAGGAAGTGGGGTAAAAGGAACAATTTTATTGGCGGATAATTTCGCGAATATTATCTGTACATGGCGATGTGAAAGTTGTACTACTACACTTTGGTCCAAACACAAACATATACCATTCGCCGTCAAACGTATCTTGAGCGTCCGTGACTCTAGACAGCGCGCTCAACCTGGGTCGACTTTTTTTGACCCGACTCTTAAGATCCCAGAACAGCGCCGGGGTCACTAACAGGCAAGGCGCTGAACCTTCAGTTCGTGCGCCTTCTACTAACACACGCACGGTGAAGCTGGACATAGCCATCTGCGAATTCAGCATATGTCAAAAAAAAATTAAGACTGAACAATTAGTCATCACAAAATTTTGACGAAAACATCAGTAGGTTATTTTGTAATTTTTTCTTTGGTTTAAAATAACCTAATTCTGGTTCAATTGTTACCAAAACTTGCACTTTAGGGTTACACAATTATGCTTAAAGTTAATATTTCTGTGGCGCTTAAATTTTAAAATTAATTAATTAATCATTTTTAAGTTATAATTAGAGATCGGATAATCGGATGCATATTTACCTAAAGTTAATTTTTGGCTCACAAATTATGGAAGCGGCTTTTTAAAATACATTTCGTTAAACGAAAATCCCGGGAAAATACGGGACTGCAAATTTAACGTAGTGATATTGTTTGAAAATTACTAAATTAGCACGTGGTATTTATTTTCAAAAGACCGAGACTCCGGGTTCATTTATACAACTATGCATACGTATTTACATGAAGTTTAGTTTCAGTTCCCCGTGCGATTTATGAATGTACGATTTATTACATAAAGAGTGTTATACGAAAGTAGTGAGCTAGTTTGACTAAAACAATAATCAATTAAATAATTGAATAAAAAAACAGAAATGGTGAAAAATTTTATTTAACAAAACAATAAAAAGCCGTTTCCATACTTTGTCTTAAACTAACTTTAGGTAAATATGCGTCCGATTATCCGATCTCTAGTTATAATCCTATATGGTTTTTACGTTTATATACTCACGCCTCTTTCCCATGGAGGTAGGGAGAGATCACAGTTTTTCACATGCTACGATCCAAACGTACTCCCTTAGCTTCATTTAATATAATTTATTTAATATAATCGTCTCGATTATTGCTTAATAACCACTATTGTGGGCTAGCAGTTACCTGGTGTTGATTAGGAAGTCTGGGATTAATTTTTAGGTGAAAGGTTCTTTGGTAAGGTTTTTTAATTGCTGTATAATGCAAGCAGAGCTCCCAGCTGATGGCAAATGATATTTTGGCAATTTGCGATATAAGTATAAATTTAAGTATATCAGTTTAAAAAGCTCCTACCGCCCTGCCTCTACACTGTTACACTGTCACATGTCTTTATGAATGTAGTAATATCTTACGTGTCGTTGCATCACAAACGAGGAAAGTCGTAACGGTGCAAAGCTTACATTTTCACGGGGCTTTCTCAGCGTAAACTTTGGATTATTTTGGGCGTGATCGAACTGGTATTTGTGCTACATTTTATTCTATGGACGAATTTTATAAATATAAATCATAATTATTAAATGACAATCTAATAAGTATTTTTAATAAATAATTACCATCTAATATTATGAATGTGACATACAATAAATAAATAAATAGCATTCTACAATTAATTTCGAATGCGCATTATTCAATGTTTCTACAGTTACAAATTTTACTTTCAGATATTAAAGCGATATAAAATTTTCTTCCAGTTTCTCCTATATGACACACTTATATACACGGACCAAAAAGATCTACACGACAAGAACAAACCATAAAAAGAAATATTTTTAATATTTTGTACTAGATGTGCGCAGGAGTGTGTGTACGATTGTAAGGATCGTATTCTAAAATCAAACTCAAATCGTAACTTGGAACAGTTCGAAAGGGATAGTACTATTGAGTCCACATAGCGCCATTCCTTTCTAACTGTAATCATATACATAACCATCTTACGAGCCTTAGTTATCTTTGTATAAGTGTGAATTTCTTTAGTCACTCACTAAGATAATTAAATTACCATATTGACTTAATACTTAGTTTGTATTCTTTTTTAATTTACTATTTATGTCTCAAAACAATCAAATGGTGAATTTAAATAAACGTTTTTTTTTTTTTGGACGGACCTATGCTTTTGAGGCTTCACCTCAGATGGCTATGTTCAACTTTGCAATGAGTGTGTTTGTGGAACGACTATCGACACCGGCGACCGTTGCAGAATCGTTAGAGTCGAAGCGAAGGGTGTCGACGCAACTTGAGCGCGCCGTCTAATGGCTCGAAAAATTAAATAAACGTAATATATAATAATTATTAATACAAAAGCAATGATTCTTGACACGGCACCTGCAGCACTAACCACCAATGCTTGGGCCTTGCCTCGCTGCCGGCGGTATACTAAGTTTAAGATATTTATATTATTTATGTTTATTTTATATAGGTATCTTTATTATAAAACAGTTAAATTTAAGTTTGATATTTAAATATAAACATGTGACTAAAGTGTTTCTTTGAATTTTAATAAGAATATTGTTGACTATAAATACATGACAGCAACTACACGATTTTATAGATGTAACGCGTTGTCACTGACAAATCATCGAAAATCTGCAGTAATTCATATCTATACGTTGCCACGAAATGATGAAATCGTTGTGAGAATAAATCACAATAGAATTAATTCCTCGACAAAAACTGTTCTCTTTATTTTATCAAACATTATTAACCACGACTTTTAAGAAACTGTATTGTGTCTAGTAAAATATAATTATTAGATAATACTTCGTGTTATTATTTAAATAAACCTGTTTCTAATTTAGTGTGATCCCACATAATTAATATAATTGAAATCAATAAAACTAATTAATAAAATGGACTGTCTTTATGTTTAATAATATAATATGGAAAAATGGATAAAAAATTCAAACTTAACAGATAAACATTCGGTTGACTGGTTGCATTAATCCAACCTTTGTGTCTAAGCAGTGCAATAAAGAGTCAAATATTAGCAATTTGACAACAACTAATAAATACTGACAAATACACTCATACTTTTGAAACATATATAACACTAGCTTTCCGCCCGCGGCTTCGCCCGCGTTATATTCGAATTTCCCACAGGAAGGATATGTTTTAACAATACTGCCATACAACCTTTCACCCCCTCCTTTACAACCCTTTTCTGCTTTAAAAGGTAGCCTCTGTCCTTTCTCAGCCTCTAGACTATCTGTGTACCAAATTTCAATTAAATCGGTTCAGTGGTTTTAACAATATTTTCATACAACCTATTATCCCTCCTTTCAACCTTTTACAAACCTTTACAACCTTTTTTGTATAAAAAAGTAGCTTGTGTCCTTTCTTGGGCTCTAGACTATCTGTGTACCAAATTTCATTTAAATCGGTTCAGTAGTTTTGGCGTGAAAGCGGAACAGACAGACAGACAGAGTTACTTTCGCATTTATAATATTAGTATGGATGAAAACCGAAAGAACTTAAAGTTGTTAAACACAAAACATATTGAACTAACCAATTTTTGGACGTAAATTGAGCTAAACAATGGGACCAGCCTAATGTAGAGGCGCTGTGACGTGGCGTCGCTGGGGGCCGGTGGAATGCCGTCAATGCGAACGGGTCGGAGACTGGTGGAAACGTAACGAGCATTGTTTATTAATTCTTGTGACACCCGGCAGTCCGCGATAACTGATTAAATCGCGGGCGATAAATACTGTGCTGTATTTTTATGAAGATACAGTAAATGATGCCGTTGAAATTAAATATATAAAACTATACTGTGTCTAGTTGCCATTATTGATTAGTTTGACGACCTCCATAGTCGAGTGGATAATACACCGGTTTCAAGGTGTCGCTATCTCTGAGGTCCCGGGTTCGAATCCCGGTGGGGGCAGATGTTTGGGTGATTAATGCGAGCACTTGTACCTTAGTCATGGTTGTTGATATATATTACAATAAAAATTATTTATATATGTATGTCTATCCGTTACCCTAGATCCCATTGCACAAGCCTTATAGAGCTTAGTTTGGGCTAGGCTAATTGGTGTAAGTGTAACAAATATTTATTTATTTATTATACTATATCTATCTATACGTTGACGACACGTTTAGCGCAGAGATTGAGTTATCGGCTCCTACTCAACGGGTCGCGGGTTCAATTCCCGCATGTGACAGATATTTTGTATGACCTACAAAAATTTGTTCCGGTCTAGGTGGTGCACCCACGAAACAGGATAAAAATCCTAGTATGCGGCGACGTTTTAAAAAAAAAAGATTACGAAGCACGCGATAGACGAAGAGCGTAACGAGTTTGTACATTATTTAACATTTCTTTCAAACCTTTTTTCGAGAGGAAATGCGGGTAATTCCACCATACCTCTCTATCCCAGAGTCCCACACACACCCGCCCTAAGAGTGCCAAGCCTACCCATTAAAACACCTCGGTGTTGTACTTGCCTCTTTGGGTGTGTAGGGTAGGGACCACATTGCAATGCCACTGCACACATCATTTGCAACTCCAAATCTCCTTACTATCCCGATTCAAGTTCCTTAGTTCTTCACACGTTTCATGACCTCCGCTCATTAAAACAACTTACACTGCAAGTTCCCTTTCATCCATCTGGTTTCCGCTTATCCTCCTTCACTGATTCAGTAATTCGCTTTGGAATGACTTGCCTCTCTGCATACATGCAGCACGATTAAGTTCGTTGTAACGAATTCTCAGCCTCTCCTTCCAGAGGGTAAAAATAAAGATAGAGTATGTGATATCATTTTGTGGCTATGTCATTGACCACAGAAGGCTTTTTCAATATCACACTTATTTATTTTAGGAAGGCAGACATAACGATTACTCTAGGTATTTAGCGGACAGAAAAAGACTTAAGAGGTATTTGGTCTTAAGGAATTACCGGATAGGATCTTCATACTGCTTAAAATTGGTAATATAGACAGCCAGACGTTTTAATTATTGACTCCTCTGATGTGTCGTCGTGAGTACACGTCACGCCACGCCGTCACGGTGCGCTTGCGCTTAGAAAGCAGTGGAAAAGCGACTGTTAATTGCCATGCGCGTTCAACACGAAAACTTGTGCCATTTCGAATTTATACTGAATATTCTGACAATACAGTTTATTTTGGCGTAAGACGCGTTTTATCTCGTGTGTAGTTATTTTTATTTTTTGTTTTAGTCTTATGTTATTATAAATGTTTGGTGCACTGAATAATTTGACGTTTTAATTTTGTTGTATTATTTTGTCCATGATTATTGAATAAAGAGTGTCAAACAGATTCCTCAGCGTATAATACATAGTATACTAGCTTTCTGCCCGCGGCTTCGCCTGCGTGGATTTCGGGATTGGATCTATAGAGGGTTAAGGGTCATAGCTTTTGCCCACGGCTACATATGCGCGGAAGTCGGTTTATGGCGCGAAGGTTTTATCACGCTTCCCGTGGGACTATCCGTTTTTCCGAGATAAAAAATACCGCAAAACCTTGATCAAAAATCACTCTATCTATTGACGAAAACCGCATGAAGATCTGTGCAGTAGTTTTTGAGCGAAGCCTTTATTGCGCATCCTGTGGGATCTGTCGATTTTTCCGGGATAAAAAGTAGCCTATGTTACTCAGGGATACTGTAGCTTTCCAAAGGTGAAAGAATTGTTGAAGTCGGTCTAGTAGTTTCGGAGCCTATTCATTACAAACAAACAAACAAACAAATCTTTCCTCTTTATAATATTAGTATAGATTATAGAAAAAGCTTCCGACACTGCAAGCTCAAATTGTGCATGGAGCTTTGAGATGAATCTACTAAATGCTGTCACTGAGATTAACAACAATGAGTCGGCTTTTATAGAACACATCAAGTGTTCTCAACAGCTGTTTGATTTCCTAACATCCTCTTTTACTACCCCGAATCACGCAGAGGCGATCAAAAATCATCATTATGTAGTCAAAGTTCCACCAGATTGTACGATATATTTCTCTTGCACTTTAAAAATACTGACTGCAAAAGAAGGGAATCCTTTATTGGTCTATATTACACTAGCGATACATAATTGTGAGGCTTTTGTGAGTTTCGCAGTTAATATGCAACCTCCACCAGAGTTAAAATAATAAGTGAATCTACTGTAATATACTGCAGTGTCTTAAAAGTAAAAACTAATTCGTTCATGTTACTGGTGTGGAGATGACTATGGAACTTCACGTAATTCACTCAGTAATTTCTTATATACAAGATAAGTACCCAAGCAGACGACCCTGGTCTCCCTCCCTCTGGTCATGATAATATCTTGTTCTTATCTGATAATAAAGGCTTAAATACTAATATATAAAACCGGCCCTAAGGTCATTAAGTGTCGCTGTATAACGAATGCATAATAAATGCACTTTCTCAATGTAAACAGTCCATTGGTTCAACATTTGCCGTTACAGCATCAAGGTTCTGCCCAATGCCAACCTCCATTGTACACAAATACTGGCGTCTGACTTCATGGGCGGTCACACATTACACACTCATAATTTGAGTACACACATACCTCTGTTGTACTTTAAAGTTCAAGAATTGCCGACATAAATTGCTTAAATGCAATGATTCTTCTCATGCTAAACGCAAAGCTTTTCTCTATGATATATATGAAACAAATATTTTTTTCATGTTATACGGTGGCCTGACACCTGAGGCCTCTCACCTGATAGTTAACGATTACCGCTGCCCATAGACAACCAGAGGAGCACAGATGCGTTACCAATTAAATTACCGTAACCAAACTACTCGCTTAAAGACATTGAATATCGCATTCAAATCGCTTAAAACACAGTTTGGTAGTACGAGGCAGAAAGTTCCTGAACAAACGCATTGTTGTTCACTGCCAACCGTCAAAGTGATGAGGGTGAATGTTTTGCATCCAACGATGGTGGAAACTGGTGGGGATCAATCTGAACAATTCCTTGGAGCACTTTTTGTAATATATGCGATAGAGGATGCATAACGAGGCTATATATGTACGTAGCATGCATAAAAATACTTAAATACATATAAAATTAAATTGAAATAATATATGATTTATAATCGTAAATTCCACAAAATAATTAAAAATAATTAATAAAAATGAATATAACAATGATACTTAATTTAATAATAATCTAATTAATCATATGACAGATAGCTAAATAATAATATAGAGATAATACATAAGAAGAGTGTTTAGACTTACGATCATTTGACATAGTTATGGTTTTCTTTTATTTTTAATAAAAATGATAAGTCATCCTCTCTCCTACATTTGCTGTGCCCGACAGGGTCCATAATGTACAGAATATTTATAACACCTATGATTACCATTGTGGAAAGCAAAATAAATAAATGAAATGAAGTAGCGCCAAGGGATCAAGCTGATATGAAATATATGGGTAGTCGACGCTTCAAGTAGCTGTCCATTAAATGTGGACCAAGGGAGGATGTTAGTACTGGTGAACCCTTGAACAAAGATGAGAATAGTATTCTATATGTGACCGAAACCGTACATTATGAAGTTACAAGGTGGGCTAATATATGTATGTTCCAACGTACAGGCTACAAAAAACTAGAGCTTTGTTTATGGGCAAATGTATGAATTTTTATAACAAGATTCCACATAGTATAGTTAAATTGTCTATTCATAAGTTCAAGGTACCACCTACATGTTAAAAAGACGCTAATGAGTAAGGGCTATTACAAAGTCAATGATTATTTAAATGATGCCAATGCTTGGTGTTGATTTGAAGACATTACATTCTAAAGTGTAAATATTGCTTTTCCCGAATAAATTGTAGGCACACGTTGTATGATAACGACATAATTTATTGTAAATGTTGTTACTACTTTTGATAAAGCTGATAAGTTTCTTGCGCCCATTCTTCTTATCAGCTAAAAATACGTCCTGAATGGATTAGTAGGAAAAAAAATTTGGACGATTCCAAAGAGCTTTCTATAAAGTCATATTTGAATAAAGTATATTTGATTTGAATGTGAAATACCGACTCGATTTGTTCACCAAGCTTATTTGAAGCTAATTTAGGCTTATCCTCTAAATAGTTACGGAACTGAACTTCACGCGATATATCGACACCGAGAATTCCAATACTACCTGAAGCTGCTAAGGTAGCGCTCCCAAATCGAGTGGATGCTATAAAGGGTAGCTTTTTATATTCCGAATATACAAAAGAAAATATCCTTTATTCCCTATACGATATGTCTATTCGCCAGTTCACTCGCGGTTATCGCTAAACTAATGTATAAATAAACATTACACAGTGTTTAAGCTAATTACAATTTTCATTATATATCCCGGGATGTAATGTAGTATTATTTTATCCCATAGCGAAATCCGGCCTTAGATTTTATACGCTAACTGTTGAAAAGAAATTGAACTTATTTAATGTTTATGGCGGATTTGATGAGGGGCATTGAATGTGTAAAGATCCGTTACAACAATTGCTACCATCACACATAATAATGATCTACACAATTGCCCAAATCATGGATGCAATTATTATAATTACGAAGATAATTAGGCGTTTAATTGTAATAATTAAAGAAGGTGAGGCAATAGGTACAGCTAGGCATCTATTGGTAGGTTGCAAGGTGCTCCTAGATAGGGGTCATTATTCACGTCGCCATGATAGAGTGCTTGAAATCATACGCGAAGCAGCAAGTCTTTCAATAGCTAGAGCCCGACTGACCACAGACAAAAAACAAATTAAGTTTGTTAAAGAAGGCTCAACTAACAACTCAAAGAGCAAACCATTGTCAATCCTAGCCTCTGCTCCTGACTGGACTATTTTAATGGACACGTATGAAAAGCATTACAAAATCCCAGAGGATGTGTTTGTTTCCTCATCTAGACCAGACATTTTCCTTTTCTCTAGACACATTAAACATATAATACTTGTAGAGCTTACAGTTCCGTGGGAAACTAATATACCCAAAGACCACGCGATAAAAACAAATAAATACTACGATCTCACTAACGAAATAACTGAAAATGGCTTTACGGTCAAATTATACGCGGTAGAAGTTGGAGCGAGAGGTATACCAGCAAAATCTCTATACAATTTACTAAAAGACCTTGGCCTGTCGAGAGCTGCAATTATTTCAACTCTAGAGAGAGTATCATAGGCAGCACTCGCAGGCTCCTATCAAGTCTGGCTCGGCAGAGGGGGAAACACGAGCAGTGAAGGTAAGCGTTGATGCGCGTCGAAAGGAGGCCCCCTTAAACCTACAGCCGCGTCGCAAGTCCGGGAGCTGCTCGGAGTTTCTTTGTCACACGATGGACCCGGCACCCGCACGGTGAATCCATGGATTGCTAAGAAATTCGTCTCTAATAATTAAAGAAATTAATAAGTCTAAAGACAGCGATAATAGTCCTATAAATTTAGAACAGTCAGAGTTCTTTATGAGCAATACTTGATCTTAGGCAAACATAAATGTTAAGAAAACTAAATACTTACGTGAGGTAAAATCTTTTTAGTGGCCTGCCACTCCTATTCGACCTGACCTTCCAACCTCCCAAGGTCCTATAACTATCCTGCAGCCCTAGACAAAAAGCACGCGCGTCTTTTCTATTGTATTTCTAATATTATAATAGACTAAGCGTTTTCTATCGAAAAATGCTAGACAAAGTGTATCTACTGATAGAATGGCTGTGTCTACCGTGACAGTAGAAAATAGAATAGAAATAGAAAATAATCTACCGTGTTTCGCCTTAAGTTCCTTTACTTAAAGAGAAAAAATGCCATTAGGAGGAACTTCAAAACAATTCAAACGTGCGTACTTCACAATTATTTACCTACATTAATTAGGAGTAAATTAAACAAACTTTGGATTTGAAATTGAAAATCGTTGCGTAGACATTTATTTAGAGGTAGGTATGAGATTTACAATTAATCATTACAAAAGCGAGTGTCAGTATTGAATTCAAATTAGCTTTGTTTACTTACGGTTGTTACAAAATGACATAATATTAATATTTATAGATAATGAAAGATAATGAAAGATCCTTCATTTTGAATTTCCTAGATAATTTAAAAGCATAAAGACATTCCATCTAACTATCAATTAGATCTATCCATTTCGATATGTGATAGTAAATATATTCACAAACTACAAAAGTATAAAAGATGTCTTCCTTAGTAGTTGAGTTACAAATTAATACTACATTAATACAAAATTCAATGTGAACCAGAATTTTTTAATTCTGATTCACTATAATTAGAATTAACTAAATAAATTATTATAAGATAGTTAATCACCTCTCATTGCAACTTATTACAAATTTATAATTTGATCATTAGTCTATATCTAATATACATCATCACATAATATTTTGGACGACACATTGGTGACGGATTTTGCCATTTGAACATAAGAGGCGAGAAGATTAAATGAATTAAATATATAGTTATAATCACCAAATCATTCCAAACAACATTATATATTTTTATTACTTTTTCTTTTAATCTTATTTACTTATGTACTATGACAATGTTAATTGTTAACACACACTTATATAATATATACATCCTTATATAAATTCATGTATTTTCTTTTACATTCTTTAATTTTGTGCGCATGAAACCCTCAGGTTGTAGCAGAATACCAGTGCTTTGCTCACATCCGTATGTGGGCAATCCCAGTCACTGAGCTACGACCTATTTACACTTCTGCAGTACACACAGCTTAGTTTATAGTTTGCATTTATTTAGTTATTGTTAAGTTTTAGCTTAGTCTAATTTAAGTTTGTCCGTGTAACTATGTTTGTGTGTGATGAAGATATGTAAATAAAGAGTTTATCTATCTATCTATCTATCATAATAAGAATTATCAACAAAATCATATTCATTACCAATTAAACTTTGTAACCAATTAAACCGTTTTCATCAACTAGGTTCTTAGTATTATAAATATGTTCAATTCAATTAAATCTGTAATTTACCTGATGAAGAACCTCGACGAGATTAGAATAAACTTGACAAAATTAATTAAACCCTCAGCGAATGTACAATCGGCCTTTAAATATTTGACCGTAGACTCAACGCTTCGTGAATTAACTCTTCACATTAATTCACAGTTTTTTCGCTTGCCTCAGTAACAAAGATAAAATCTTGGTGAACGATTTTCTGAACCTTTTTATTGTTGTCTTCCAAGTCTGTGTTTATATATCTTTGACACTGCACCCTTCTGGTAGACGTCGTAAAATAATTGTGCAGTTTCTACACTATTTGATATTATTATATAACATTATCATAACATATTTTTACCCTCTCTTTTGAATTCTTAACTTTTCTCTCATGTATAACAAATGTTTAGAATTAAATATGTTACCTGTTACTTAAAACACTGTTTTATCAAATGGTGTATAGTTGTGTATAGTTCCCGTTTCAATTACTGCACCCATCCCCTAAATCTTTTTTTTTTATGTGATAGGGGGCAACCGAGCAGACGGATCACCCGATGGTAAGCAATTACCGCCGCCCATGAACGCCCGCAACACCAGAGGAGTCACAAGCGCGTTGCCGGCCTTTTAAATGGGAGTACGCTCTTTCCTTGTCTGATCTCAATCTGCTTCAAGTACTTCCCTGGTCCAGTTGAGTCCTAGAAGGAATTGCTCTTTAGCAATAAGAGCGCCTGTTGTTCATTTGTTACTTATTGTATATTCTATTGTTGTTCTTGTTTTAGGTATACAATAAAGTGTTATGTTATGTTATGTTAAAATTTTGACGACTGAATCCAGCATTGCATTGTGTACACAGAGAAACATACTTCCAAACACTACACAGATATCCTCATCGCCACTTGCTACAATCACGTTTAGCTACAAACTAGCCCCTATTTCATGGTAATAAGGATTAACTTTTAGACAGCATATAGTTAGGCGGATTTTATCAGCAAGGTTGCGAGGGGCGAGAGGCGCGCCATTTAAAACAATTATTGTTGGTTTTTGTAAAGTTAGATTACCTTCGGACGAAAGATAGGTAGGTGCACGGAGGAAGAGGCTTTGTTTCGGGAGTTAAACGGCGAAAAATTGGATGTCAATGGCACCGTTAAGTAAATTGAATTACAATAGAATCGCACGTTTATTACGTTGGTTATTTAATTTTGTTAGCGGTAGAGCTTATCGACATCACATTTTATTTCTAGAAGTTTCAATTTATCATTCTACTTAGATGCTTCTCTTCTATTTACAGATTTATCAAAGAAGGTTACATTGGTGGTAGGGATGCCAAGTATCTCGACTCCAACTAGTCTAACACTACTAGCATTCAGCGCATATATAGCCATACAGTCAGTAAACCTTATAATAAAAATAAGCTTGCCGTTCCAACGTACAGGCAGCAAAAATGTAGAGGCTCTATTATGGGGAAATACATAGCCTATTACTACAAAGTTCCATTTTATAGATTTAAATCATTTATCAAAAATAATACTCTTTTTTTAATGAGTTACGTTGCCCAATATTTTGACTATAGCAAATATGTAACATAATGAAACTATAGCCTTTATAGATATGATGTGAACTTGTTTAAGCTTGTAAAAGACTTCAATTTTTAAGACCACTCGTATATGCACTACCCATTGCTACTTAAGACTCTTAATTGTTCACGCTTTATCGGTGACCCTGGTTCTGATTTTCATAATTACCCTTCTTCTTATTATTTTCCCTTTGGTTAATGCTTCCTTATAGAGTCCATTATAAGTGGTTAGGTTGCAGTTCCATATGCCATCACTAAATCGTAACCGATCATTCGATTCAAGTGATCATCGAACAACGAGGAGTTGATTCTTCATTACCAATTGATAATGAAGATTCACTGCACTACTATCCATATTCTAAACTGAAAACACCTTTAGACACCAGGAATCGAAGAGCTATTGCGATCTCTGTTTATGAGGTTTAAACTGGTTCTTTACAGATGTGCTAAAAATGTTATTTTTATATATACTACTAGCTTTTGCCCGCGACTTCGTTCGCGTGGACTTCAGGTTCGTCCCGTCTTAATACTGTATTGCTTAAAATCGCTTCGTAAATAAGCCATTATTTCTCGTACAAAGTAAAGGATAAAAAATGGTTATTGTGGGTTATTCCTAAGAGATAAACATATACCTTCACGGACTTTTTGTAGACCTTTTTAAGTTGTACAATACTGTAGTAAATTGTTTTGATCTATCTTGTAGGATTCAGTCAGCGTTTGCAATGTAAGCGCAAAAAATGTGTTTTTTTTACGACCTCACATTAGAAACCTCAAAAATTGTAGCCTATGTGTTATTCTGATGTATAAGCTATATTGTGGTAAAGTTTCATTCAAATCCATTCAGTAGTTTTGACGTGAAAGAGTAACAAACATCCATACATCCATACTTACAAACTTTCGCCTTTATAATAGTAGTAGGATATACTTACTTTTTATATTGTATAAAAAGATAAACATCTGAGCGACTGTTTGCAAAGAAACAGGATATAAAGCATAACTAAACTAATTTTTATTAGGCATTAAAATCTAATCAAGCAACGCCATATCAATAACGCGTAGAATCTAAATCGAACAGTTTTATTACTATCACGCACACATTTATTCTCACACCCATCATCTGAGGTGAAGCCTTGAGCTAACCGATCGATCGGCCGCAAACTAGATGTCATTATATCTGAACTAGTATGGACCACTTGCGTGTGATTTGAAAGTGAAAACTAGAATTTATCTCAAGAGCGTTTGGAACGGCGTTTGCGCATTAATTTAATAATACTTATACCATTCGAAGTATTAAGTGCTACTTTAGATATTAACTAAGATTCCGCCCGCAGCTTCGCCCGCGTTCTATCAGATTTTTAAAAGGAAAACTATATTATCACATGGTAACATTTTTCATATTTCCTTCTTCGGTGAACAAAATCAGTTTACAAACTTTTAATGTCGTATTTACTTACATCTAAACAAAAGCCTATTAAATAAGTTACAAACTTCTAGCTTCGCAAATACTGTATTTTTTTTTACCGTGGGAGAGCCATGCTTCTGCACGAATTGGGCCGGCTCGACCGGAGTGATCCCACGGCCTCACAGAAAACCGGCGTAAAGTAGCACATGCGCTGAGTTTCGCCGAATGAGTGAGGTACCCTCCTTGGAAGTCCCGGTGGGGGCAGATGATTGTGTAATGAATGCGAGCATTTGTACCTTAGTCATGGTCGTTAATATATTCTATCAAATATATATATATATGTATAATATTATGTATGTATATCCGTTACCCTAGATCCCATAACACAAGCCTTATAGAGCTTAATTTGGGCTAGGCTAATTGGTGTAAGTGTAAGAAATATTTATTACTAACTTTCTGCCCGCGGCTTCGCCCGCATGGATTTCGGGATTGGGTTTATAGAGGGTTAAGGGTCATAGCTTTTGCCCACGACTACATATGCGCGGAAGTCGGTTTATGCGCGAAGGTTTTATCGCACTTCCCGTGGGACTATCCGTTTTTACGAGATAAAAAATACCGCAAAACCTTGCTCAAGAATCACTCTATCTATTGATGAAAATCTGTGCAGTAGTTTTTGAGCGAAGCCTTTATGCACATCCCGTGGGATCTGTCGATTTTTCCGGGATAAAAACCCTATTATTTAATCCGGACTTTTATCTTTACGTCTGCAAAAATTCAAAGCAATCGGTTCAGTAGTTACGGCGTGAAAGCGGAACAAACAAACAAACTCACTTTCCGATGTATAATATTAGTAAGGAGAGAAAGACCGGAGAAAAGATGGACTGTGTGAATGATGATATAATTTAAATTAAATTGGGAGCAGACCAGGAGAAAGAAAAACAAAATTAGTATACATTAAAACTGCAAGAACGGTCTATTATTACAATTAAACCATATTTCTAATACCTGAAAGCTTACAATGCTTGTCGTATAACTACAATATCTTAGTAGAAATCTAGTTATTATATTAACATCAGTAGTTAATTGACCGACATAAGTCGTCAGTATCCACAATGACTCAGTCTCCAACCGCGCCATACAAAATTAATTAAAACACTTCCTTACCGGGTGAATACCACTAATCATTATTATAAATTGAATTAATCATTATTATAAGTAAGCAGGCCGTAATAGCATCGATGGTGTTCAGTAGCAAGCTGCAGCGGCAAAAATAAGCCAATGTCGCAATTCAACTGTAATGTTCTATTTCATTAAACACAGATACGAAATCGTAATTACCTCTAACTCTTCATAAAACTGGTCGCTGGTTTTGTTAAATACGACGATTTGAACTAGAGTCAAAGAACTAGTGAATGAATAGTGGTAGTGAATAAACGAAATGAAAATAAGAATGCCACAGTTTTCACCAAGCGCTTTATACGTTTTTGGTTTGGTTATATTCTGCACTCTCCAGTATCTACTGGAAGCATGCAGAAGCCCTAAGAGGCTTCTGGCATTCTGGAAAGACCTAGGTTGATTGGAATACTCTTATTCCAACCATACAAGTCAACCACCATACGAAGCACAATTGTCTAATCATGTGACTGTGCCAAGCTTAACTAAACTTTTACTAAAGAATGGTAGCATTCAGTTTAATTCTAATATAATAAAAAAAATTGGTTGTCTGTAGAACTCCGTCTACTGCCGATATTTGAACGTGACAACGTTTATTACATGGTAATTTTTTCTGGGTGCAATGAAATTATTTAAAATAAACATGTATATTTTTATTTAATAGTTTGTTTAAATTTTCTGCTTCTGAAGTTATACATAAATTAATTATTATGAGTAATGTGTGTGGCTCCGTGTGGCGTCAGATTCGGCCGTTACGGTGTTTTCGAGAATGACTCCACGCCGTACCAATTTAATAGACGTTGTCACGTCAAAAAAATCTAATAAATCGTGTGCCGATTTTCGGTTCCTTATTTAGACGTAATGAAACCGGGTTTGAAGTGGTTTATTGCCGGTGATGAAAAGTAGATGACGTACGATACAAACGTCCGAAAAAGATCGTGGTCAAAATCCGCTAACTAGTTGGACTAGGACGTTTGTTCAATCAACGTTCAGCCTAGTCATTCAATTAAATGTCGTCATTCAATGAACGCGCTAGTGGTACAATCAAATAGCAGATTCAACCAGATGACTGCGACATATCCATATATCCCTTATACTTTCAGAGTTTCGCCTATTTTTTCAATTAAGCCACAAGCGGTTCCTGATTTTTTATTCCTAATTTCATTACATTTTTAAACTAACATTTTAACTAATTATAATCATGACTTATTTCTATAAATATGTGAAAGGTTTATTAGATGTATATTTCGTTTTAAATAAATATTCTCAGATTTTTAACTAATGTATACAATACTGTAATATTAAACTGAATATAACATACTGCTCCCACCATTTCACCCTTCTAACAACGTTTAACTAAAAGCATAACTTGACGATATTGTGGAATTGATACTAAATAAGATGTCGGGCTCGAGGTATTTGTGCCCGCGCTATCAACAAACCACGTTGACTACGCAGGTTCAAATCCGGCAACCCATATTCCTTACACTATTTTACCCTGATAATAATAGCACAATTAACTTTAAATTATATCATCTTGATATTTATACAATGCCAGGGTCGAAAGGGGTTTGAACCCTATTGATACAATATTGACAGACAACACGGGCTCAAACTAGAAAATTTGTCTCCACTTTTCACCCTTTACTTTGTTAAGACTAAATTGCTTCTATTCACTATTAACCAAGTACTGTTTGATTGAGACTTCTTTAAAGAAAGTCTCAGATTGGGGTAGACTTAATTTGGTCCAATTTAACCCCACAAAGACTCAAGTCTGCGCGTTCACAGCAAAAAAGCTCCCGTTTGTCGTGTCTCCTCGTTTTGAGAGCACTCCCTTAACCGCCTCAGCCAAAATTGGGATTCTTGGTGTCGACATATCGAGCGTAGTTCAGTTCCGTGGTCACTTAGAGGGTAAGGCTAAACTAGCCTCGAAGAAGCTTGGTGTGCTCAATAGATCGAGGCGGTATTTCACACCGGCCCACCGTCTGCAACTTTATAAGGCACAGGTCCGGCTTCATATGGAATACTGTTCTCATCTTTGGGCAGGGGCGCCCCAATACCAGCTTCTCCCTCTAGACTGGATTCAACGGAGAGCGATTCGCATCATCGACCACCAGGAAAATTCAAGTCGGCTTGACCCTTTGGCATTGCGTAGAGATGTAGCTTCTCTCTGCATACTCTATCGCATTTATTACGGAGAATGCTCAGAGGAATTATTTGGACTAATCCCTGCAACTACTTTCCGACATCGTTCCACGCGACAAACCTTCCATCCTCACCATCTCAATACTTGGCAGTCCACCACTGTGCGTTTCTCTAGAAACTTTCTGCCTCGCACAGCTAAACTGTGGAATGAATTGTCGCCTGCAGTGTTTCCGAAGCGTTACGATATCCAAACCTTCAAGAAAAGAGCGTACTCCCATTTAAAAGGCCGGCAACGCGCTTGTGACTCCTCTGGTGTTGCGGGCGTTCATGGGCGGCGGTAATTGCTTACCATCGGGTGATTCGTCTGCTCGTTTGCCCCCTATCACATAAAAAAAAAACTGTAATAGTATTTAATGCCAGCTTTGTATAAGAATGCGACTCGAGTTATTTAATTGAAACCAAAAACCTAGTCCCAATACGCCGTTATGCGATGCGCTTTGCGGTAATAACAAACCAGACAATAATGTAACAGAAGCCGTTTCGCAAGCGATCCAACTGGAGCAAACGGTGTTAGGTGAAGTGTATGTAGGCATGCAATTATATATTATTTATATTACTTAATATTTTCATGTATAAATCAATGTATTCGATCTTGGTATTAATTTAACAATTTTATGGTCTTACATAAATTAAAGTTCCGTGTACAATCTACCAATTAATAATGGTAGGCAGACATAAATTTTAGACACAATGCAGTCTAAAGTAAAAGAATAATAATTTTAAATCTGATACTAATTGCTAAGAATAAATATATTCAATCAGATTATTTTATATACATCAAAAGTCATCACAGCTCATATACGTCCCCACCGAGGGGCTCGAGCCTACCCTAACTACGTTAGGGCGATTAGGCCTTAGTCAACCACGCTGGCCCAGGCGGGTTGGTTGACTACGTACACCTTTGAATCACTTCGCAGATGTACGCAGGTTTCCTCGCGATGTTTTCCTTCACCGTAGGAGCGTCGGATAAATGTACATATGAAATTCGGAACGAAAAAACACATTGGTACGCGGTGGGGATTAGATCGCGGGCCTCCAGATTCTATGCGGCGCACAAACCAGTGCCGAGACCACAGCGCCACCGACGCTCTTAAAATCAAAAGTATTTTTATTAATTATATTACTTAATATAGATTGGTACATAAATATATCTAAGCAAACTATTTGTATATAATCAATAACTTTTCGCCGCCGGCTTCGTCTGTGTCATATCAAATTTTCCAACAGGAAAGATATATCTTATGTTCTTCTCCGTGTCTCATCCATATCATACCAAATTACATAAAAACCTGGTCAGTTTTATCTGATTTATAACTTTGAAAAAATATAATTTCTCGTGGTAAAAATGTTCCTATATCCTTCTCCTGGTCCCAATATACCTATATCAACTTTCATCAAAATATATTTATGGATGTATGACTATTACATACATTATGTGGTTTTATACTTTTTAAACAGATATTTAAACGAATTTATAAATGGATAGTTCTGGATTTGTATTGAGAGTTTATTCCAGAGTGGAGCGACACGAAAAGAGAACGAATGAAAAACTAGATGTTCTGGGAGGAGGACGCTTGGGAGGTGTAGAAGCTGGAATTTGGAGATCTTAAAAAAATGGTATACGCCAAAGTTAAACAGGAAGCCATTTCAAATGTGTTTCAAAATTAGAATAAGTAATCATACTTAGGAAGACCAAAGATGAAAAGATACTTAAAGCAATAAGCGTATTTTTTGACGTGTATAAAATAAGCACGTCGGATATATTCCCATTTTATTCACAAAGTTAGCAGCTCTCACGAATATTTAACCTTTTCAGAGGCGATGGTTTCACGATTTGGTTTCTTGCACGTTTTTATACATATATATACTATATACGTGTTCCCAGTTCACTGCTGGGGAGAGCAAATTGGTAGCTCACCAGATGCCACTAATTATTATTTATTTATTTACTAAATTTACATCAAGTCAAGAAGGATGAAAATAGATTGCATACAAATGAAATGAGAATGTTACGATGGATGTGTGGTGTGACAAGGATGGATAAGATAAGGAATGAGTACATAAGAGGAAGCCTAAAAGTAGCGCCAGTGGTAGAAAAGGTGAGAGGAAGTAGATTAGCATGGTTTGGACATGTGATGCGGAGGGATGAAAGTCATGTCACAAAGCGAATGTTGAATATGAAAGTGGAGGGATACACGGGCAGAGGAAGGCCGAATAAAAGATGGATCGATTGTGTGAAGAATGATATAAGAATGAGAGGAGTAAGCATGGAAATGACGGCTGATAAAGAGGAATGGAAGGAAAAGATCTACTGCGCCGACCCCAGATAATGGGAAATGGGCAAGAGGATGATGATATTTACTAAATTTACATACAGAATCTTTTCAAATCTAGACCCCAGAAACACATTTGTGGTTTGACATAAGGGGGTCAATATATATTTTATTTCCTTACCCACGTCCGTGTGCCACTATTGGGTGCCAACTGAAAACCAGCGCTTTTATCTTATTATTTATGTAGGTAATTCAGGAACAAATATTGAAAGTATTCCCTGACATTCTACAACAATAATGAAATAAATTTAGTACCTAAAGCACTGCAGCGGATCCAACGTGTTTGTTATTTATTAAATTTTGTATGCCTCACCAGGCCAAACATGTAAG
The DNA here is from genome assembly GCA_036419045.1 of Scirpophaga incertulas. Classification (NCBI taxonomy): domain Eukaryota; kingdom Metazoa; phylum Arthropoda; class Insecta; order Lepidoptera; family Crambidae; genus Scirpophaga; species Scirpophaga incertulas. The sequence goes on along the minus strand of CM071639.1, from coordinate 1,370,955 downwards.
GACAATCAAAAACCTGACTTCCACATTTTTATGTATACTCATGTTTGACACAATAAATAAATTATTATTATTATAACAATTGAAAGAAATCAATCATTTCGATTGAATTCGCTTTACTATGCTATTGAAGAGGTAGAAAAAGAAATAACAACCACAACTATTTAGTTACTGTTGTTTTTGTTTTAACATCAAACTGACGTAAACACCGATTCAAGTCTTAACCTCATTCGGTTCTCAGAATAGGACGCAAAAAATCTTGGTGCTTTTTACTGCGCAGTATCATCTTGTGATGTTATGTGTGAAGTCGTTATGTACGGCAAATTAATTCGCACCGTTTATCTATTGTGTGATTTTAGCGATAACATTAACGAATACGTACGTAACTCAAGCAACTAATGTGCCTACCAAGATTTAATTAATTGCTAAACTTAAATCAGCCATATATTCTTTATTTATTTATTTACTGTACTGCTACATGACACATATTAAAATTACAAAAAAGTAACTTGTATAACTAACTAAAATTTTCAAACGAATAACTGTACCACTCACCAACAGGCATTCTATATAACACCGGCAAAATATTCATATATTTTTTTGACGTGAAACGTCTTTCAAATCGCGCCGAAACATACGGGTACCAAGTTTAAAAAGTGGACCGTAACGAAAAGCTCTATATCATGGTACCTTAATAATTAAAAAACTATTAGTCTTAGAAACAAAAATGTAGTGTGAATATTTCACTTATATAGTCAGCTCGCTGTTGTGACATTGAGTTTTTTATTAAAATACTTAAAACACCGTCAATCTTGTATTTATTTAAATATTTTACTTTAAAAGCGATTCCATAACATAGACGTTTCACGTTCAAACCAACGGCCGTGTGCCCCGGCACAGCCCCACCCGCTTTTACAAAAAACCCGAAATTCCGTCACCAAAGACATCAAGATCGGGAATTTTTGAGATATTAAATTGTAATCAGAATAAATTCTCACCAAAGGCGACTGTAAGCCGAGATTGGTCCTGGCTATCGGAACACAGAACAATTTATGTATGCGACCTCTGGGGTACTTGTAAGGCACTGACAACGACACGCTTGATGTTAAGTTATCACAAGTTAGACAAGTCTTTAGTCTTTAGTTAGTCTTTAGTCAAGAGAGTCTTTAGACAGATTATTATTTTTTTATTTTTTGGACGGACCTATGCTGAAGCCTCAGATGGCCTATGTTCAGCTTTGCAATGAGTGTATTTGTGGAAGGCGCACGAACAGAAGGTTCGACGCTTAGCCGACTAACGACACCGGCGACCGTTCCGGAGTCGTTAGGGTAGTGGAGGGTGAGAATCTACCCGGTACGTGACGGTAACGGGTATATGTTTGACAGATGTCAAACATATATCCGCCCGGGTATTCGCGCTCGCCGACGAACACGGTGAGTGAGCGAGACGTGAGTGTGTGGCGTGAGGGACGACGCGGTTAGTGGCCGGCGGGAGGGATTCGTTTGCGCGAGTGTTTAGACAGATTAACAAGATCAAAATTTTATAAATCAGTAATTAAACCTGTCTAGAATCGCGTATGTTAAGATGGATATGTGGAATAACAGGGAAGGATAGAGTGGGGAATGAATATGTCAGGGGAAGTGGCAGTGATTGTTGAAAAATTAAGAGACTTTCCTGGTATGGTCACGTATTAAGACGAGGGAATGATCATGTTACTTGGAAAGTTATGGACATGAAAGTGGATAAACGCGTGGGGAGAGGAATACCGAAGAAACGATGGATACACTGTGTGAATGTTCATACATTGAAAAATGGAGTGATTGAAGAATGGAGTGATTGTTGAAATGGCGAGTGATTGAAGAATGGAGTGATTGTTGAAATGGCGAGTGATAGAGAGGAGTGAACGAGTTTTATTGCGCCAACCCCAATTAAATTGGGAACACAGCAAGAGAAAAAAGAAGAAGATGATCAACAAGTAGTCGAGTCCAGTAAAGCCTGTTCCTAGATGGTGTTAGGTTTTTAATAAATTCAAGCTACATCACATCGATTAAATACAGTGTTTATAAAATTACATAGATTATTTAAAAAACGCTGCTTTTTACGCTACGGATTACAAGATTTGATGTAAGAATTGATTCATTGACTTCTAACAATCTCCTCGCACAGTCTGCAACCCTTGTAATTTTATTTTTTCTTTTAATATATTTATAATCCCTTTTAATTGAATACTGTCATCCAACGTTTATTATACCTAATATGATTATCTATACTAATATTATAAAGAGGAAAGATTTGTTTGTTTGTTTGTTTGTTTGTAATGAATAGGCTCCGAAACTACTGGACCGATTTCAAAAATTCTTTCACCTTTTGAAAGCTACATTAACCCCGAGTAACATAGGCTACTTTTTATTCCGGAAAAATCGACAGATCCCACGGGTTGCGCAATAAAGGCTTCGTCCAAAAACTACTGCACAGATTTTCATGCGGTTTTCATCAATAGATGGAGTGATTCTTGAGCAAGGCTTTGCGGTATTTTTTATCGCAGAAAAACTTATAGTCCCACGGGAAACGCGATAAAACCTTCGCGCCATATACCGACTTCCACGCATATGTAGCCGTGGGCAAAAGCTATGACCCTTAACCCTCTATAGACCCAATCCCGAAACCCACGCAGGCGAAGCCGCGGGCAGAAAGCTAGTGGCTAATATTTTTTCATTCCAAAGTCAAATGAGTTTATCTTATTTAAATGTACCTAATGATATGTTAGCTGTATGTAGGTAATTTAGGAATAAAGATTGAAAGTACCCCTAATATTCTACAAGTCTTTGGAAGAATAATAAAATAAATTTAGTATCTCAATCATTGCAGTGTATCCGACATGAGACATTGAAATCCTATGGCTTTAAGTATTAATCAAATATTAATAAAATGTTGGTTTTTTTCAAATCGTATTTATTACGCTACGGTTTACAAGATTTGATACAAGAAATGACTCGTTGACTTCTAACGTCTTATACCTTAATACGTTGAATTATTCAAAACGCGATATTGTCAAAAATAGACGCCTCCGTATATTTACTTATCAATTCACATGTAAAATTCACAAGTTAGATGTAACACTGGCAAAACCTCAAGCACACCGCAAGTCAAGAGCATCGCCCACCAGCTAGCTCAGACCCGAGGCTGCGGAAGCGACTTGTGCGCGTGGGTGATTTAACGATCACCATCAGTTAATATTGTTATAAGTATATTATCATTGTGCGTAATCGATTGTTTGTTATACACAAATACCATTGAAATTCATAGAGAAAGCGGAGTTGTGCATTATATCAAATAATAATAGTGCGTAAGAAATGACGACCGCGTAACCCAGTCAGTAGCCAGTGTCCCTCAGGGCAGCTTGTAGCGAGCTGTCAGTGAGTTGCGTCGCTGTGGGTTCCTATATATTTCAGGGTGGCGTATGCCATCCGCCTCTGTCTTGTTAGCCGGACAGAGTGGAGTCGCAAGAGCAGATGATCAAAGGATGGAAGTCATAACGCCGACGGCGTCTCGATCGCTGTCACTCCAATATGGGTCTGCTTTTTTGGAGACTCCATTTAGTGGGCGACAAGTTATCTTTTTTTTCGGGGGGAAATGCTCCTTATCCACCGTGACACCGCACTGGCAAGACACGGCTGTGTGTGGGGCTCTCCGGTCTGAGAGACCGGCCTACCCACTAAAACCCCCGGTGTCCTCTGAGCCCATACCGGGGCGCGTGGCGGGTTGCGCTTTCGCGATTCTACCGCCACACGCCCACGGGCTAGCTCGACCTAGTTAGTCGAGTTATCGCCAAGGGGGGGATTGTCCGAGAACACTAGGACAATCCCCCAGGTAGAGGCACTTCAACTGCCTTCACGGCAGGGTCATTAGACGAGCGCTTGCTGGCCTTCCCCTACGGCGAGTTACCACCTGGTACATTTGAATCAATTAGGAGGCCGGAGTCTCTTCTATAGCTCGGTTGTCATTACCACCAAAATCGAAATGCAATAGTCCACAAGCGATTTGACCAGTAATGACAATAGTTTCTGTGCATCTAACTGGGTATAGTTTTTAGCTACATGTTTCATGGTGCAGATAGAAATTACACCCAGTTGGTACACTCCACGCACACTTTCATTAAATTTAGCTTAAATGGTCCCTACGCGTTGTATCTATATCCCCGCGGACGCCTCATAAGGACCGTCTTTTACAGATATAATATAAGCGCATTGGATTTGTCAGCAAAGTAATGTCAAAATTACATATAATATCACAATTGAACGTACAATTTTTATATATGATAAGTGGATTAATAAAGAATCAAAATAAATAAACAAAGTTTTGTAAATCTGTATCAGATACAGTCACATACGGCGTAATAGCATTTTTAAGTCCTATATTAAAAACATAAGAGTTCTTTTATGGCCATAATATTATTAATATGATTCTAATTAAGATGTCTTCTAACTCGTGAATGCAGAGATGAAGCGGTAACACAAAACTTTAACTCAGACACAAAAACACATCAGAACAACAGTTTTAAAGAAACCAAACTAATAGAAAATAGAATTTAATAAAGATGAACATTTTCGTTTCATAAAGCTATTTACCTAAGCAAAGCTTTTAGACATCTTGCTTTAGGAGCTGTGTAGCTACACCCAATTTTAAATTCTCACAAAAATCTTATGTTTAAATAAAATCTCAAACTAAGAAGTTCAGTTTTTCTTTAATGTTTAGTAGTAGAAACAAATTTAATGCTTGGTTTTATTCACCTTAGACTGCTACTAATCTTACTAAGGCCGTGGACCGTAACAAATGTACAATAACAACATTTACAATGTTAGTTACAGCTTCACGAGAAAATCTCATTACAAAGTATTCGCAGCCATAAAATTTAATGCCGAATGCGACATCCATTCATCTTCATATACACGTGAAAAATATTCTCCTCGGTGTGGCCTGGGTGCCTTTGAAATAACCGCACGTGGAGGCAACAAACGTGTTGTGACTCTTAACTCTTGTATCCTGTATTCTATTTCTATTTAAGTTTCTATAGACATAGTTATCAATTCAATATTCGATTACTTCATAAATAGTTAGACATTTACTTTAATACATTATGTATTGATTGATATGATGTACACACAGACGTAATCGGCTTTCTATTAATATGCGTCAGACACGAGAAATACCTCCCGCCCTACGACTCACTGTTTCTGCCAAATGACGATTGGACATAAACTTCCTTTCAAAATCTTCACTGATCCATCTCTAGCTCCAAGTCGAATAGTAGAAATTAACAATTTAAATATATAACAGATGGTAATTCTCACCAGCGACAAGATAAGAGTAACAGATAGGTGTGATATGGGATTGTGATAAAGAAGGCTAAGACTTATGTTGCCAGAAGATATATCAATATGACTGCGAATGAAAATAAGATTAGTGAAAGACCTAAGTATGTATGATTAATTGATGGTTATGCATGAGAAGAAAGTCAAAACGGAGATATCATATGATAGAAAGGAATAGAAGAGAAAGATACTCCGACCCCACTTATGATTCCGCTTATTGCTAAGGTAGGGGGAGACCCCATAATAGATGTAACCCTAAATGAAGATAGTGGAATAGATTAACTGGGTTACAATAAAACAATTGAAACAAGTGGATCAAAATAGTATCCAGTACACAGGTTACAATGAGATGAGCATCGCCAGTTCGTATCATTCAATGTGTAGACATGTCTAGAATCTAGATTGAAGATCAATAGCACTGGACGACGGAGCCATGAAGCTGTGACCGTGATTTCAAGTCCATTTTAGTATACAACACTAATAAGGATATTGTATAACTTTAACAAGACAATATATAAAAAGTAAGGATTCAATTTTTTTTGGAGATTGATTATATGAGTAGCGGTGATTCCTCTATCAGAATTAGTGACGACGATAAATAAAGCAATATGGCTATGGAAATTAATCCAGTTATTAATATAAACAAATATTTGGAAACAAGTCCGAATTCACATGCTGATTGATTTGTAATAATAATGATTAAAATAGAGAAATAAGACTAATCAATAATGGAAACGTTACAATTGATTAATAATTCTAATTATAAGCCAAAATAGAAACAGTTACATATTTGGCTAAACGAACTCAATCGATCACCCATTAACCGCATCTGTAATAAACTTGATTGACCGTGGTTAGTAAATGTGCTAAATTATTACAAAATACAATTAACTTGTAACAAAACGATGTTATTGCTTACAAGAAAAACATAAAACTCTCATAATATCTAGCTGAATAATTCTTTAACATACCATAAGACGATACAAATGGTGCAAACATAAATGACAGTGATTATTAGAGATCGGATAATCGGATGCATATTTACCTAAGAAGAGTTAGTTTAAGACAAAGTATGGAAACGGCTTTTTATTGTTTTGTTAAATAAAAATCCCGGGATTGCGGAATTGGATAGCCGGATGTTTATTTATTTACCTAATTTAGTTTTTGACAAAGTATGGAACTGGCTTTTTATTTTATTTCCATAAATAAAAATCCCGGAATTCCGATACTGTAGAACATTTTGGTAATGCAAAACTAGTCGGTAATATGAGCTTAAAAACGACGTTACATGAAGGTTAGTTTCAGTTCCCCGTGTGATTTGTGAGTAGGTATATAGAGTTTTAGAGGAATCGTACATTCATAAATCGCACGGGGAACTGAAACTAAACTTCATGTAAATACGTATGCATAGTTGTATAAATGAACCCGGAGTCTCGGTCTTTTCAAAATAAATACCACGTGCTAATTTAGTAATTTTCAAACAATATCACTACGTTAAATTTGCACTCCCGTATTTTCCCGGGATTTTTATTTAACAAAATGTATTTAAAAATCCGCTTCCATAATTTGTGAGCCAAAAATTAACTTTAGGTAAATATGCATCCGATTATCCGATCTCTAGTGATTAAACATAAATTATGCTCGAAAACAACTATGAGGATAAAGAATGAGATTACTAGATATAGTTACATTTCCATAATAACAGAAAAATATTCGTCCTCTTGCCCTGTTACCTATTTTATTTGGAATCGGCGCAACATGTTTCCTTTTCCACTCTCCTCATCCTCCTCATCACTCGGAATTTCGCGAATCACTCCCTTCGTCAACACATTATCAATCACACAGTCCAACCATCTTTCTCCGATCTTCCTCTCCCTGCAAGCCCATCCACTTTCAAGTCCATAACGTTCCTAGTAACATGATCATTCTCTCCTCTTATAATACCAGGAAAGTCTCCTTTCTTACATTATTTAGATTACACGAGTAAAGTAAAAATATTGATACCAAGAAAGCAGTAAAACATATAATTTCCATAGGATATTACTAAATACGTACGCCATTGTAAATAATCCGTTCAACTGTCTGGACTAATTACAGCAGAATGCCCACATAACTAATATGCAACGAAACCAGAAGCCTGATGCGCAATTATAGCTTTTAAGACAACGTGCTTAGAACCAATGTCATAAAATCGGCAGACACGTTTTTACGCAATACTTCGCGTTTAAAAACTGTGCGCAGACGGCGTAACGAAACTATACTCCGGTGACTTATGTTTTCGTTCAAATTATGTATGCTAAGTAATAAGCAATGAGCATTCTCCGACTCTATCTTTAAGGCCGTAAGGTCGACAATGCAACTACAATAGTGAAAAATAATTGAAATCGATACCATATAAATATTCTAAAATCAAACTCAAATATCTGCTTATGTACAGTTAGAAAGAGATGGCACTATGAGCTAAATAGCACCATCCTTTTTAGAATTCCGCGGCCGAATGGCAAAAAACGGAACCCTTGTGGATTCGTCAAGTCTGTCCGTCCGTATGTCACAGCCACTTTTTTCCGTAACTATAAGAGCTATACTGTGGAAACTTGGTAAGTAGACGTATTCGGTGAACCACGATTTTCATACAAATATATAAAAAAACAATAAATTTTTGGGGTTCCCCATACTTAGAACTGAAACTCAATTTTTTTTTTCATCGAACTAAACTTAATTATTTTGCGCGAGAGACGCTTCCAAGTGGAAAAAAGTGCGTGCTTGTAAAATAGATTGAATTAAAAAATTGATATTATTAAAAAAACACGTAGGGCGCTTATGTTATTATTGTATGTATATTATGTTATTATACATATAAACCTTACTCTTCAATCACTGTATCTATTTGAAAAACCGGCCAAGTGCGTGTCGGACTCACGCACAAAGGGTTCCGTACCATTGATTTATGAAATTAAAGGAAGCGGTTTATGCTTACGAGGTATTAAAAAAACTACTTACTTGATCTCGTTGAAAACAATTTTCGTTGGTAGTTTTTATAGTAATGTACATCATATGGTTTTTTTTATTTTTCATTTTCTTATTTTAGAAGTTAGAGCCAACTTTATTCCACTTTGGAAGCGTCTGTCACGCAAACTATTCAGTTTAGAAAAAAAAATATTTTAGGAACCTCGATATCATTTTTGAAGACCTATCCATAGATACTCCACACGTATGTGTTAGATGAAAAAAAAAATGTTGAGTTTCAGTTCTAAGTATGGGGAGCCCCCAATATTTATTATTATTATTTTTTTATTTTTGCATCTAAACCTTAATGCGGTTCACAGAATACATCTACGTACTAAATTTCAACAATATAGCTCTTATAGTTTCGGAAAAAAATGGATGCGACATACGGACGGACAGACGGACAGACAGACTTGACGAATCTATAAGGGTTCCGTTTTTTGGCATTTGGCTACGGAACCCTAAAAATCCGTTGCGTAGTTTTAAAGATTAAGCACACATAGAGATATAGGGATAAAGAAAGCGACTTGGTTTTGTACCATGTAGTGATTAAAAAGTACACTATTAGATAGATACTGAAAAAATTATACGAGTAACAGCGAATCTACGATTGTCAGTTGAAGTACAATGAACTCCAAAAACTATGTTGTAGCTAGCACAAAGTAAGCTCTGTAAGGCTTGTGTTTTGAGATCTAGGATAAGGGATAGACGTACATATATTATACATCTAATATATATAAATCTCATGTCACAATGTTTGTGCTCAATGAACTCCTAAACTACTTAACCGATTATAATAAAATTCGCACACCATGTGCAGTTCGATCCAACTTGAGAGATAGGATAGTTTAAATCTCAAATTGCTGTGTCATCATCATCATCATCATCATCATCAATTTTAAAAATTCTTTCACCAATAGAAAGCCACATTATTGCGGAGTGTCATCATCATCATCATCATCATCATCATCATCATCATCATCAGCGGACGGCGCGCGATGGCTTCGGGTTTAATTCAGTTCGCTTTCGTGCTCGCTTTGGGGATTATTAATATTATGCCCAACGAAGTGGGCGCGGGTCAGCTAGTATAAATATATTATACATATAAGTATAAGTTACAATAAATATGAGAAAACTTAGAACGCTCGTTTCATTCGATTTCACTCGATTTTTATTTAGTTGTCAATTTATATGAAATATAAGGTAGTATTTTTATTTTGACATACATTAATATAATCATATATCTTTGATTCGTTCTTGTACTAACTGAACTTTTCAATAAGTAGGTAATTTTAGACTCCCAAGGGTCGTTGGCGGGCGCAACGCAGCTGGCGCCCGTGGAGGCGACCCGGAAGGGACCTCGCCCCCGGATTTCCGGGGGGTGACGTCGTAGGAGGTTGGAGGGGAGGAGGCGGCAAGATCACTCTTCCCCGAGAAGGGCTCCCCTAGCGCACCCAGGGGAGCAAAGGCCGGGGGTCCTCAGATGCGACACTCGATCCTGAGGGCCCCCTACAACGCTTGAGGACGGCCATCGCTGAGGTTTTTAGTGGGTAGGCCTCACCCTTCTAGGTAGGAGAATCAATCAAAAATCAAAATAATCTTTATTCAACATAGACCTTTACAGGCACTTATTGACGTCAAACAAAAACCTTGTCCGTACGTACGAATAAGGAAAAAAAAAATTTACTCGACACCTGTTCGGAAATTGGGAGAGCCTTCTCGAGAAGAACAGGCAAGAAACTCTGAAGGTCTATTTTTTATCTCCTCTTTTCAATGTTAATAATTATAATAATATAATCAATCAATACATAGTATAAAACAAAGTCGCTTTCGCTGTATGTCCGTATGTATGCTTAGATCTTTAAAACTACGCAACGGATTTCGACGCGGTTTTTTTTAATAGATAGAGTGATTCTTAAGGAAGGTTTGTATGTATAATAAATGCATAATATAGTAGAGAAACACTGATAAATTTAAAGGTTTCTAATGTGATGTCGTAAATAAGCACGTTTTTTTGCGCTTATATTGCAAACGCTGGCTGAACCCTACGAGATAGACCAAAATAATGTACTACAGTATTGTACAACTTACAAAAATCCACAAAAAAGTCCGCGATGGTATATGTCTATCTCTTAGGGATAACCCACCATAACCATTTTTTCACTGCACCCGTGCGAAGCCGGGGCGGGTCGCTAGTATAAAATACAATATAGCATAAGATACAATCATACCTAATACGATTACAGTCGTATGTATGTTTACATACACATATAAAAATAATACAATATTATAAATAATGTTGTTACCAAACGTGGCTCTATGAATAGAGAGAGCCCCGCATAACCACCAGCTCTCCGTAGTCGGGGTCGTGCATTTTCCTCAGTGGAATAAAAAAAAAGGTAACTTTAGACCCAACCAAATCCAATCGCATCTAATCCATAAATCAACAAATTCACATGAAACCAAGAACAGCTGAATACATAAACATTGAAAGAGACAACGGCTGTATCCATTCTATACATATTAAATACTCTGCGACAATAAGCGAAGGCAATTTCAAAATATTTACAGTAGCTAGGAACAAAAGAACAGTTAGCGATAAACTCACGCTTTGAAAGAAACAATAGATTTAGTGCACAATACTTAAGTGAGTTATTTTTGTTTGAAATAACATTATCTTGTAATGTTATTTCGACCTACCTTTATTATTTATTATGATAAAATACTCGTAGTTTTCATAAATATAAATTTGAAAACAGAGTCAACTGATTTGTGAAAAGTAAGACGTTTATCATATTGCTTAAGCAATTTCAACTAACGCAGCCTTTATTATAAAATTGAATGTTATAGAGGCAGCTGTTAGATTATTTATTTATAATTTATTGTTAAGCAAATAAACACATATAACTAACTTAAAGCAAATGTAAACAAAATTAATAAAAGGTGCCTTGCAAAAGCACCAAACTCTGGCCAATCAAACAATAAGTACAGAATAGATTTATAATAATATTTAATACCAACATAATTGAATTAAAATACGAAGAACATTAAGTTAATTGTACGCGTAAATATAAAAAACTTAGTAAAATCAAACTGGCTACTGCTACCGGCGCGGCGTTTGTAAACAAAAAGCCAGTGAAAACGGTCCCATGCGTACGGGCATTGTTCCGCAGAGGAAATGGCGCTTCCATTGTACTGTGCGCAGCTTGCTACAGGAAAACGCGTGCTGCGTATTGGCAACCATTATTTGATAATAGTACGCAAGTGCATTCAATTGAACGGAATCGGATAGTTGGACAGGACTACTGATTTTGGCTTTTTTTTTTTAATACCGGCTGCGTGCACTAATTTACTCAAAACGCCGCTTACCAAAGCCCTGCTGTGCTAAATACAATATCAGACATTGATGTTATCTATTGGTCACTGGATGAACTGACCAAAAGAACTGTTTTTCTTATGCTATATCTATTCAGATTAGATTAAAATTATTTAAAAATTATGATATATTTATATACGTGTGTATATGGGTGTATTTATCATATTATATATAGTATTCGTAATTAGTTAGGTAAATAGCAATTGTATTAATTAACTTATAAATATATTAAATGATAATAGTAAATGAGAATAATAATTTTCTTTTCTTGTTAAAAAAATAGTTATGACGTACCAAGAAAGGTAGGTAAAGGTAGGTTTCCTCACCTCCTCCGAGGAGGGCTCTCCTGTATCGGCAGGGGAGCGGAGGCTGGGGGTTCCCGGAAGTCGCTTGGCGTTCCCGAGTGCTCCCTACATGCCTGAAGAAGGCCATCCCTGAGGTTTTTAGTGGGTAGGCCTCCCCCTTCTGGGGAGGAAAGCTCCACATAACCGCCGGCTCGCCACAGCCGGGGTATGCAATTTAATGCATTTTCCTCAGGGGAAGAAAAAAAAAGGTCTTCTCACCTCAATGTTATTTAATCTCACGTTATCTATTTGGTACTATTTTAAAAATACGTAAATTATATTACAGTACCTCAGATTGATGTATTATTATTTTTTAAACTAGGAAATCAGACTTTATTACCGAAACTTCATAGCCCCCTGGCGGGAAAATACGTCGTCAACTTTTTCTAAAAGTTATATATTCTAAATCAGCTCGCTAACGAGAACAACATATCCAAAATTTAGACCTGGGTCCCGAAAATCACTTGGCCATTTAAACAGTATCATCTATTTTAAAAACCTCTGGTCTAACGAGACAGTGTATCAAAACTATATTTGTATATCGCAATTACACTATCCTTACAGGCCAAAACTATGACTAACTATGACTAACTATGACCAAATGAGGTCATAGCCTGTAAGTATAAAATAGTGTAATGAGCTACATAAATAATCTTCTATGTGAAACTCATATCGTTTAATTGACTTGGTGTTCTAGTGGTTGGACAAATCAAAGTCAAAATATGTTTATGCAACTAAAGTAGGAACTTACTGACTTCAAATATAATTTAACTTTAAAACCTGTTAATATTGGGAGAACCTGTTACCGGCAAAAAGCTCTGAGGGTCAAATTTTGTCTCCTGTTTTCATATATGAACACTACAATAATTCTTCTACAACATGAGTTAGATTGTTCAAAAACAATAAAATGCTGTCCAGACTGATTGGTGCAGTTTCCGAAATCAGACAAATAAATATAAAAATGTTTTTTTTTTTCAAATCCATAATTATGCAATAAATAAATAAGTCCATAATAACTGGAATTAATTCGAGTACGTGAATAAGATTTCTTTAATACTCGTAATCAGACATTGATACTAGCTTGTCTGTAATTTTGAACAAAATCAGACATGACTTGTTAACAAAAATAGGTTATTTAAAAATTGCATTATATAAATTCACAAAAACGAGATTGTATAGATTTTTGCAAAAGTATTTGGCAACAAACATAATCCATTTATCAATACTTAAAGTAAATTCAAACATGTCATGTTCAAGGGTGACTAAATGCTTTGTGAAATCACCTAAAACCTTTTCACAATATTGTATTCTCATAAAATAACTTTACACAGAATCCAAAATCCATTGGCCGTGTGGAGGCCATCGTTTTCCACTTGCGAAACAAATTCCAAATCTCACAATACATGATTGATTAAAATGGAAATGCATTAACTTTAAATCTGATACGTCTTTACTGATTTCTAATAAATAACCCAAGGTTAGCCTTCTTGGAGTATTTAATATAAAGGGTCCAAAATCAATTATCAACCGGACCAAAGAAAATCCAATTATTTGTGATCTTGAATGAATTAACACATGGTTGATTCTAGTATTTATTACAATGACCATAAAGCCGCAAACCGAGGCGAATTGGGGATGTTATGAAATATGGAAATGAAATTATATAGGCAGTACTTTATAACAATGAAACTGGCTGTGCTCTAGCGTTGCGCGCATTCGTAAGCACCGCTGTATTGTTTTGACTAAGGCTTTTGATATTTTGTGCACGTAAACGTAAAAACGAAGGCTTTATCGCCGACTTGTAGCTACAGTAACAAGATTTTAAACACTTATGAATCGTTTAAAAGTACTGATCATATAAATGTTTTATATTACATTTAAATAGTTATATTTTTAGTCCGGTATTTCCCATTATGAGGACATACGATACCAAGTCAGTTTTATGTATCCTAACTATATTATTAAACGAAAAGAAACTCGTTGAACTTAAGAAATGTTTGACGAAATGCAGGACAAATTTAGCTTACTAGTAAACTATCTTATAACTAGTTGATGTCCGCGACTTCGATTGCACTGATAGTACTTATTTCCTACTTAATTGACACTTATTGTCATATTTTGGATAATTCAGACCATCCTTACTCATATGTTTCACGTAAAAAGTACTGAATGGATTTTTATGAAATTTTACAATAATATAGTTTATACATCAGAATAAAACTTAGGCTGCAATTATAAAGATACTAACTTCCGCCCGCGGCTTCGCCCGCGTGAAATTAGTTATTATCAATCTTGGTCCCTTATGTCTAAGGTACCAAGATTCATGGTCTTATCTTCAATTCAACCCCTATTTCACCCCCACACTGGTAAAAAATTCAAAATGATAGAACAAACGATTTTTTGTTTCTTATGACGTGATATTTGACGAACTTGCATACTAAGTTTCAACCTTTATTTAACCCCCTGACTGGTCGAAATATTAAAAATGCTAGAACAAATGTTTAATAATTTCTTATGTTATCTTAGTTTCAAGTGCTTAAATATAAAGTTTCATGGTTTTATTTTTCAACCTCTATTTCAACCCCTTCATCCCTTTTTCGTAATAAAAAGTAGCCTATGTTCTATTTCGGAGGGGCTATCGCACTAATAAATCGCAACCGAACCGTTCGGCTTAACCAATCCGAACGCCACAATATCACGGCATCTGTTCGATGACGTGATATTCTAGCTCTCGGATTGGTTGAGTGGAACGATTCGGTTTCGTTTCAGCTGCGATTTGTTAGTGCGATTGCCCCCCTGGGTCTAAAAATTGTCTGTACCAAATTTCATCAAAATCTGTTGCGAGGTTGGGTTTGTGTGAATAGGGTAGATGACTACAACTGATTATGGCCGTTTTTATACTATAATTATCTGATTCGAGCAATTTATATCTCATGAAAGAAAGTCAATATAGAAATTTCAGTTTAATTATTAATTTATATTGAGCAATTATTATATAGGTAATTCTAATGAAACGAACACGAGCTATTAAATCTTAACAGGAGTAACTTGAGCGTGATGGTTAGGGCTTTGACCGGTCACTGCAAGTTGAATAGACACCTTTACAACATGAAACTTAAGGACACTGACACATGGAGTCTGCGAACAAGAGCGTGAAACACCAATACACCTCTTGTGCTACTGTGAACCGCTGATTCACAAAAGAAACAGACACCTGGGGAAACACATCCTTGACCCAGATGAAATAAAAACAATCCGAACTGGGGACATCCTATCTTTCTTGGTCAGTGCCCAGATAAGGGAGCTACTGTAGGGCCTACATAGAACCTACATAGGAGGCTGGTCACAATAGATCTTAATAGGTCGCAGTGATGCACATCAGCCCCGACTTACACACGAAATAATAATAAAATAATATTATATATAGAATTCAAAAAATTGTCGTCTACCCAATTGTCCAATTTATGACTACCATCTTTGCAGACGAAATCTTAAGTTCTCACCATCACAAAGATGGTGTATCCATCACATCTCCATCACCATCACAAATTGTAGCCTATGTGTTATTCTGATGTGTAAACTATATTATTGTAAAATTTCATTGAACTCCATTCAGTAGTTTTTACGTGAAAGAGTAACAAACATACATACTTAAAAACTTTATCGTTTATAATATTAGCAGTATTCCCAATTTAATCTCATAATAGATTCTGTAACTACCTTCGAAAATTTTATTTGGAGAACCAATTGAAGTGGTTAAAATACATCCACTTGAAACAATTAGGAGAGTTGATGAAATGGAAAGAAATAGAGCTAATATATTTACTGTGTAACGTTACATAGCCGTATTTCCAAAACCAGACATACTTTCGAAAAGTAAAGAAACTATTGAGCATACGAGCAACCTGCCTAGCGTGACGTTACGCGCACTGACACAGATACTACACGACTGCTTTCTGTGTTACAATCGCGTGACACGGAATCTATTGCAGTTTTTGTTTATACTAACACGGAACACAACATTTTGTATGCACACGGAATATAATCATCGCGATATCAACAGGCCACATTTCTTCCTGAGTTTGGTAAGACCGCGCATACAATATTGAATCCTGTGAAGTTGGATGTAAAATCCAATATGGCAGAGTTCTGATAGATCGTAAATAATTATAGGAGTCAGCCATAGATTAAAACAAAAAGGGAAGATACGGCATACTCTTACTTGCAGTCAATAAAATATGGACCGCCTCAACTAATACAAAGTCGTACTTCTAAATAAAGCGACAATTGAGCAAACGAGACAGAGCATGGGGTTTGTTTTAGGTTCAGGGACTATTAATCCATTTTTTAAAAACACACGTAGGCACTGTTTACTTTTTTTTCGTAATAAATAGGCGATATTAGTCCTCAAGCATCAATGTGTTGTCAGTTCGCTCCGCCATGATCGACTAAGCGAAATTGTGTGCATGAACCCAATTTTAGCGGTCCACTTACGAAATGCTAATGCCGTATCTTCCCTTTTTGTTTTAATCTAAGGAGTCAGCAGATAAGAATAAAGGCCGATAAGTCAGCAAAACTTAGCAATAAATAAAAAAAGATTGTGTTTTGTCTTTGGTAACAGTGATAATAGTAAAAACACAGAAACGTTTGTCTGAAAACTTTAACATTTACATCGATATATTGACGTTTTATGACAACATAAATTCGTCGTCTACGCAAAATATGCTATTAAGCATTTGCGTTATTTTACATAACTTAACTTACTGTGTAAGAAATACGAACAAGAAAACAAAAACCTTTTCGCTGCAAATCTACTTAAGATCCCAAAATTACATTGCCCTAATTTTATTTAAACCTTTTAACTTTACCAATTTGAGTCTAGACTAGCTGACCTGTGCCCACTTCGTTGGGCATAATATTAATAATCCTTTATTAGTTTTGATTTCTAACTGTAATAATAAAAAAACAACTTTTTGTAACTTAAATATAAAAGTTTGACATATGCTGTCGTTGACTTTTTTGTAGGCATTTTCAAGCTCCACGTATTATCTCTAGAGCTCAAAAATGTATATTTCATAGTTAAGGCAGTGTTCGTAAGAAACGCTTTTATTCGATCGTTTTTCCTCCGATTCACTTTGCAAAACAGACTACCACGTAAAAAAATCCTTTATATTTTAATTTTTAAAATCAGTTCAGTAGATCCCGAGATTACCCCTTTAACAAATACACAAACTTTACTTCTTTATTATAATATTAGTATAAATAACGAAGCAAATAAAATGCACTTTGGATCCAACATGCAAAAACAGTGACCTCCAAAATCCTGCAGCATTATTTATAATAAACAGACAGATAACTTTTTAGCTTTGATGTTTGTTTGCCAATATTTGGTTTTGTTGTGCTGAATATCATTTAACTTAAACAATCTTTTAAGATCACCACTTTCATAAGCTGGACAGCGGATACGTTCGATTATATTTTATTAAATATTATCGATAAATAAAATTAGAATTTCTAAATTATAAATATAAGAATTATCTCGTTTATCCACAACAAGATAGTTGTGGTTACAATGTGAGATACTAAAACCGAGTGGAAATATAAAATTGGAAAGCTACTCAGCTGATTATAAATGTGGTATGAAAATGTAGGAGAAAACCGTCTTTCATATTTAAGAGTTATACAATATAAATAAGTTTAACAACTATTTGCTTATATTTACCTATCTATCAATGCATAGTATAAAACAATTTATTTTAGAGATTTAAGCATAAATATTCCTATGTATGCTTAAATCTCTAAAACTACGCAACGGATTTTGATGCGGTTTTTTTTAATAGATAGAGTGATTGCAGGAGATTTATATGTATACTAACATCCATTAAATAGTCGAGAAATACTTTTATTTTTGACGTTTCTAATGTGATGTCGTAAATAATTAGATTTCTATCAATTTTAAAAGCGTGTTTATTTTTTGCTTTTTAAACTACAATTTATTATATACTACGTTCACAGTATTTCTGTTATGTATTTAGTATCAAATATATACATATTATAGAGATATATAGATAGTAGATAAATAACTCCTAGCTCACCTGGTAAAAAACTGCTTTTGGTATCCTTCCTCTGATCACCCTGCTCCTCCGACCTGCCCACTTCCACCTCTGGCTCCACCGAAGGGTCCACACTGTCACACCTTCCCTCACGCACAACCAGGATCGCACACAAACACACCAACGTAATCCTTAATAACTCCCGCATTTTAAACATCGCTTAATCAAAGGAAAACGTCAATAATAGCCATCTTCAACGTAACGTAACAATCGGCCCAACAGTCACATTTTCGCCGCTTGCAACTTGGCAACGCGTTTCAATCAATGACGTGCGCGTACTTGTATTCATTCATTGTTATGGAAATTCACACGTTCACTATTCCCCAGCTCAAAAGCCACAAGTCGCACTATCATCCAGACTATTTGGGGGTTCGGATCGAGATTGAAAGTGACACCGAATTGTTGATCGTATCGTAAATTATGTTTGAAATGGTTCGTTGAAACACGCGCGCCGCTCACTGGCCAGCGAAGGTACTGAGCGACGGTAGTGGGAGACGCGTCGCCCCCACCGATGCGCGGGCGCAGGCTTCGACGCCGATCAAAACAGAGCTACTCTCTAAATCAGTAACCAAAAGTTTAACCTCGATGTTCACTGTACAACGCAAGAATAGAGCACGCGCGTTAGTAACGCGAGGCCAATACGCAGAAATGTACCGCTATATTCGAGGTCGTAACTTTAGTTGTGGACTTCCAGAGTAATCTTAAGTTTCGAATAGCTGATAAGCTATCGAGGAAATAGTTTCGCGCGATTGATGAGTTAAAATATTTGTTATTTAATAAAATGATTTGTAATAGTGGGGGTTACGTTATTTTTATTCTTTTAATAGCATTATATTTAGGTAAATAATAAATATTTCTTACACTTGCACCTTTTAGCCTAGCCTTGACTACAAATTCTCCAACTATACTCGAAAAAGTAGTATTACATATAAATGTATTTTGTGAATGAAATTTTTTGGTTCTATATATATATTTGTATGTTACACAAATTGTGTATGTAAGACACATGTTGAGACTGACAGTCAGACTAATTTAACTCTTTATATTATATTCTTATACTTTTCAACTGTAACCTGTTAGGTGTCATAACATCACGAAAGTGGCATAATAAGCATGTAAGTCGTCTGATGGGTCATCATCAAAGCCCATGGACTCGGCCCATGGATGGCTTGTATCTCCAGGAATATTACCAGCGCGTCGCGCGCACACACAGCATCAGGACTGCCCCATTAACTCCACCTTGGATATCAGCATTCCTCACACAGAAAAACTTAAGTTGGAGTATATATTGTCATAGTATTTGTCAAATCCATTAGGGTGGCAATACCTCGTGTCTGCGCCGGCATTGATTGCAGCAATGCTGGCGGACGAGGGAGGTTGGAGGGCTGTGGCCTCCTTCTGTGAAGCAGTGATGCTCCAGAAGGAGGCCGCCGAGCGGGCTCGGGAGATGGCCGATCCCGCTCGAAGGAGGCGGCGCCGCCGTGGGTCGCCGGCGGGCGCGAGAAAATCGCGCCCCTGGATACGACGACCCGGGATGGACCACGCCCCTTCCGTGGCCGAGGGGCGTCGTCGGTGGCGGAGATCGGGGGAGGTATTGTAGCCTCCGATACAGGGGAGCCTCCTCCCGAGGAGGCTCCCCTGTATCGGCGGGGAACGGAGGCTGGGGATTCCCGGATGTCGCTTGGCGTTCCCGGGGGCTCCCTACATGCCTGAGGAAGGCCATCCCTGAGGTTTTTAGTGGGTAGGCCTCCCCCTTCTGGGAATTTAATGCATTTTCCTCAGGGGAACAAAAAAAAAAGTGGCAATACCTATTTTGCAAAAAAATACATTGACATATTACAGAAAATATAAAAAATCTATTTATCTACCCATATAACAATAGCTTAGAAACATATCACATAATAACAACAACATCAACATCTCCTATTATAGTCCCTTTGCTAAAATGAGTCGCCAGCATAATAAGCTCGTCAGGGGTTGCGCAGACGCAGGAAATGATGCCGATATTTTTCATTGTAGTTTTCATAGTTTTAAGAATTTACTGTCTAATAATTTAAGATAACTTACCTTTTTAGTTTGTGCTTCTATGTTAAAAGAAAACACAGAGAAGCATCCTACATACACATGTATGTAAGTTGCTTGTGTTGTAACATGTAAAAGTTGTATGTAAGCTCAATCCACATTGGACAATTTTGTTTGTACAAGGCCTAAAGCTGATGATATAAATACTAAACTTGTTATTACTCAAAAACACAATTTAGAACTTATAGTGACTAATTAGGTGGCAAGTTCAAAATTGTTCAAAAGGTTGTTCAATAGACAATCAATAATTATTAATCATGAGCATGTAGATAACTCATAAAAAACTAAATAATACAATATCAATAATAATATTATACTAAAAGTTTTATTTACACACAAAACTTGTAATATTGTTAAATATTAACTGTACAATTGTTTTTTTTTAATATAACATGAGATCACATTACTATTCAACGATCACTACAACACTTATAAAGCTCAATAAGATTACAAAATTTCTTCTATATTAATGCTTTGAATTGAATCTGTATAAATAAAAAATTTACCATCGTCACTCTCAGATTCCGCTTGCTTGTTTTTTATCAAATGCTTGATCATGCGCTTCAATGTATCTACTTTGTTTTTTAGTCGCATTTTCTTCTGCCACATCAGGTTAAGTCTTCTTCTTCTGTTCTCAGCAAGAACTTCTAGCCGTCTAATCTTTTGTTTCAAATTTATAACTTGCTTTGAATCGGTGTCTTCAATTTCTACTGTATGTATAATTATTGCTTTATCTGGTTGATTTGTTTGGCAGACCTAAAATTATCCACATAATTACATAAAAGTCATTAATATCAATGAAATAATGAAGACTTGAGTCATCATCTATTATATACCATAACCATAACCGTGATATATAAGTGTTAAATAATATTTTATTTTACTGGTCTTTCGTCCAGTAACCATCTCCAAGCCGAACAATTGATAAAGCTCTGTATTGGACATGCCTCAATCACTAGAAATTTTGATAACACACATTTTCAAAATGTAATTATAATAATCAATAACAAATGTTAAATAACAATTTTTCTATTAGTTATTTACTGTGTGATGACAGATATATAATATGTATATATACTTTCTTCTTGTGGATGTTACAACAGCTGACTAAAGTTGCAATACAAATTAAGCCGTTATGCCCTATTGGGACTGATAGTATTAATACTGACTGTAACAGTTACAATGACCCAATTGTGAAGCTAAGTGGGGATAAAGCCCAGCTAAGCTAACTAACCGATCTGAAATCAATTTATTTGCACCAATGAAAAAATCTGTATTACAAAGAGACAGTGCAACTTGCATAAGTATTATGTTGAAGTCTGACATTCAATCTTGAAGTCTGACATTAATATTGATTCGATTGATCAGTTTAATGATTAAGATTAAAGTCGTTCAAACCCCTTTTACTTAAGACTTTTAATTCAACTAAATTTGAAAATGATAGGAATACTTAGTTTCATGGTCCGAATAATACTGCACACTTTGTCTCATTTACGGTGGTAATGTGAGTGGATTTCATTCAATTTGCATAAGAGAGTTTATAGCAATTATCTCTCAGAATATTGTCAAGACATATTTCAACTTTACTAATGATTTACTATATAAATAATGCCCTTAAATATGACGAAATAACACAGTATAATCATAAAATAAATATGATGATATTATATTATTAAAGTTTATAACTTACAGAAATATTTATTGATGGTGTAGCATCTGCAGATAGCTTACGAAGACCACTCTCAGTCAAGTAGAAGTCACTGGGTCTAAAATGATTGGAGCACACAGCACTGGATAACGTAGCATTCCAGTTTTCCTCACGATTTACTGCTGATTCCCACTGACGCCGTCTGTTTTTGTCACGAGGAAACCTGGTTATGATAAAAATACAATGTTCACAAAACTGTCGTCTCAATAAATGTTTGTTATTTTGTTTTTAAAGACCAACCTATGAAATGTAATTCCATCTTTACTTTTTGATGTTTTACCCGAAGTATTTTTACAATTATTAACAACACAAGACACCATCACGGTATTAAGTTTGTTATTATCGCAATTTTAATATATGTTTAATTAATAAACACGAATTAAACACAATAACTAGCCCTGTCTGATAGATCCAGAAATTTGTTTGTTTTGTTCACGTATTTGTTACAAATTGAATGCTCCTGTCATTTACGATTATACAATAGGATTTAGCTTACACAGCCATTGCCTTTGTTATTGCACTTTTAACACGCACCAGATTAAAAAATTATGATGTTAATATTGTTGAAGAGGTTGAAATTTTGTCTCTGGTAGGTTGTAAAAAGCAAATGTGTTTTGCATTGAGTTTTTGATTGTTAATTTGAAATTGTAGCGCGAGGTTTTTGTAATGTTTTATGTGTTTAAGTTTTTATCTTGTATTTTAAATAGATATATGATGAAGAAAATGTGTATGGTATTTGATCCCCTACAACAGGTTTATGGGCCCTTCGACGAAATTGTAATTTATATGTTTAAGGCAGAAATGCAGTAAGTACCTATAAAGTTCGATTTTAATCTAGAGTCTCAAAATTTGCAAAATGTGTGATGAATTGACAAATATGGATTTTTCAAAATTAAATAATGAATCAGATTACGGCATGTGGAAAAAGAAAATAAATTATTATTATCGGCAAAGGATTTGAATTGTGTGTTAGAAGGAAATGATAAAAATTTCAAAGATTTCGATAAGAAAGATGCTAAGGCCAAATACATGATTATATGTTCTGTTGGCGAAAAATATATTAACCATATTATAAATTGCGAGACTGCAAAGGAGATGATAGAAAAGTTCGATAAAATATTCTTAGGCAATGAAGACACACAATTATGTAGTTTACTAGAAGATTTTTACAACTATAAATTTTTAAATTCGATGTTATGCAAGATATAAGTAAATTAGAAACGATAGTTACAAAAATTAGATCATTCGGACATGAAATTAGGGATAACCAATTATTAACAAAAATTCTATGTAGCCTTCCGGAAAAATATTTAAATTTGAGAACAGCGTGGGAATCAACTGCAAAAGAAGAAAAGACAGTATCTAATTTAATCAACAGAATATTATTGGAAAATAAAATTAGAACAAAATACGATAATAAAACAAATGAAATTGTAGACATGACAGAAAATTTTAAAATTCGAGAAAATACATTTCTTACAATAAAAAAATGTTATAGTTGTGGAAGAACCGGACATATAGCAAAATTTTGTAGCAACAAAATAAACAATTTTGAAAAGAAAATCAATGCTTTAAATGCATCCGTTTTGGTCATAAAAACTCAAATTGCAGAGAGAAATATTCTTGTATAAATTGCAAGAATAACACGCATTTCACAAAATTTTGTTTGAGCAGAGGAAATAATTCTGTGAGTAATATTGCAGATTTAAAAAAGAAGAAGAAATAGAGTTTATTTTAGATTCTGGAGCCACGTGTCACACAATAAATTCTTCTCATTTATTTAAAAATTTTGACAAATGTAATCATAAAATTATGACAGCTGATGGTAATACGCATATAGTAGACAGGATTGGAGATATTTACTGTAAAATGAAAATATTACATTTAAAAATGTATATTTTGTACCAAATTTAAAGAAGAATTTGATATCAATATCTAATTAGTTCAAAATAATTGCAAAATTTATTTTTTCAGAAAGACATGTAAAGTTTTTGATGCATTTAGTGGACGATGCTTGCTGAATGCTGCTCGGGACAGCGATGGATTGTTTTCTGTAAAACTTCGAGTCGAGAGGTACAGTCAACAAATGACAAGGTCAGTCACAAAATTCGTGAATCTAACAAAAAATGTAAATTTTTGGCATCGAGCTCTTGGTTCACAGTTCAATTCTTAAAACAAAAATATAGTCTTTGGAATCGATAAAAACATTAGAAAAGAAATTGAAAACTGCGAAGTCTGCATTCAATCAAAATTATGTAGGAAACCGTTTAATACAATTAGGTATAGAGCCAAAACACCACTTGAAATTATACATAGTGATATTTGTGGACCAGTTGACATCAAAACATGGGATGGATACAAATATTTCATTACATTTTTAGACGATTATACACATTTCACTAGAATTTATTTACTGAAATCAAAAAGCGAGGCTCTCTCAAAAATTACAAATTATGTTAATCTAGCAGAAAATCATTTTGGTAGGAAAGTTAAAACATTCAGATGCGATAACGGAGGTGGATAAAGGAATTACTATCGATTATTCCATACCATATAGCCCGCAACACAATGGCAAAGCAGAGCGACTAAATCGTTCAATAATGGAAAGAACTAGAGCACTCTTACTTGACAATATGTTACCGAAAGAATTGTGGGGCGAAGCTGCTTTAGTATCGGCTTACTTATTAAATAGAACATTTAATACTATTAATGATAAAACTCCAGCGGAATTATGGTTCGGCAGAATACCAAATTTAAAACATTTAAATATATTCGGATCTTTAGCATATTTTAAAAAGAATTATCAAATTGGTAAATTAGACTCTAGATGTAATAAAGGACTCTTGGTTGGATATACGAATAATGGTTACAAGATATGGGATCCAGTGAATTATAAGATTTATTATTCGAGAGATGTTAGGTTTATTGATGATAGGGAAAAGATTGAGATGTTTTTAAAACAGTGTAAGAAACAAACGAAACGGAAGGACTTGATGAATTTATTTGATGATCATGATTGTTTAGAGCAAGAAAAGAATGATAGTTTCATGAGAGAATCGTTGACAAGAAATGCTGAATTTGAGAGGGGACAAGTTAGAATTAGAATGGAGAATACAGATGAAATGAAGAGTAGTGAAACAAGGTGTAGGAGGAATACTTTTGTGGAAAGTGAGGAAAGAATTATAGATGAAGGAAATATTGGAGATGAAGAAGATATTATTGATGACGATAGAGTTTGTATTGAGAATAGAATAGATTATGAAGAAAGTGTCGATGGTGTTGAAAATAATGATGTTTTTGTAGATTGTTATGATGAGTTGTTGACTGAAAATGAAACTGTTGGTAGAGATGATAGTGTCTGTAGAAATATTAATGAAAATAATGAAATTATAGATGATGGCAGGAATGTTGAAACAGAGAAATGAATAATAGTGATGAAAATGATATGAACGAGTTTGAGAAAAATTTACAAAGGAGGATTTTACCTAAGAGGAATAGATGTTTACCGAGAAAGTTTGAGGATTATGATTTGGATATGTCATTTTTAACCTATAATGAGGTATTAGAAAGCGACGAAAAAGAGAAATGGAAACAAGCTATTAAAGAGGAAAAAGACTCATTAGAGAAAAATAAAATTTGGAGATTAGTAGATAGGTCTGAAGCGGAAAATAGGAAAATTATAACTAGTAAATGGATTTTTAATATAAAGCCAGGTGGTAGATATAAAGCTAGGTTAGTAGCTAGGGGTTTTCTTCAAAAATATAATATAGATTACAAAGAAACTTATAGTCCTGTTGTGAATACTACTAGTGTGAGAATTTTGTTGTCAATTGCTGGAAAGAAAGGATATAAAATTAAGCAGTTTGATGTTAAAACAGCATTTTTATATGGTGATCTAAAAGAGGATATATACATGGAAATTCCATTGGGTTTTAAAGCAGAAAAGAATAAGATTTGTAAATTAAAAAAAGTTTGTACGGTTTGAAACAGGCGCCTTTAATGTGGAATATAAGATTAACTAATTATCTTAAAAAGTTAGGTTTGAACAACTAAAGTTAGATCCATGTGTATTTAAATGTAGAAATAAAGAGATTTATCTAGCTATATATGTAGATGACGGGTTATTAATAGGGAATAATGAATTGGAATTAAATTCAATACTTATAAATTTAGAAAAAGAGTTTGAGATGAGAAGGTTTGACAAAATAGAAAAATTTATTGGTTTTGACATTGTGGTTAATGAAAATATGATAAAATTTATCAAGAATCATATATTAAACAATTATTAGAAAAGTTAGGGTATAAACTTTAAAACAGTGTGTGTATCCAGATATCTTAATTGATGTACATCAAGAGGGGAAAGGGAATAATGATGATGTACATCGGTATAGACAGTTAATTGGTTCATTATTGTTTTTGGTGAATAAAACTAGACTAGATGTATCTTTTCATGTTGGTTATTGTAGCAGACATCAAGAATGTCCTAATATTAACGATTTTAATAATGTTAAAAATATTTTTCGGTATTTAAAAAGTTCAACAACGTCTGGCATACAATATTGTAGGAATAATGACAATATTTTGACAGCATATTGTGATGCAGATTTCGCAGGTGACCCTGATTGTCGAAAGAGTACGACTGGCTTTGTCATTTTGTATGGCGGTGGACCTATCCATTGGTGTTCACGGAAGCAATCTGTCACTGCTTTATCGAGTACTGAGGCAGAGTACATCTCGGCTGCTGAATGCATCAAAGACTTGTTGTATGTACAGAGTTTACTGAAGGAAATTACCGGTACAATTCCAAAAACAGAACTATTTGTTGATAATCAGTCGGCCATTGTACTAATTAAGAACGGAATTTTGAATAGAAGAAGCAAACATATAGATGTCAAATTTCATTTTATTAAAGAAAAGATAGAGCAAAATTTAATCGAAATTTACTATTGCCAAACAAACAATAATTTGGCAGACATTTTAACTAAAGGATTGGACAGAACTAAGTTTTTGCGCTTAAGGAAGTGTATTGTGAGTGATCAGTGATTAAGCTGTGGACTCTTTGTGGTTAAGTAGTTATTTAATTTAGTTTTAATTATTAGTTTTTTTAACTTGAAAGTTATTTTATGTTTTATTATTATAAGTAACATGGATTTAAGTGAATTACGTTATTCAAAGATTTTTTATGTAGTCGAACTTAGAATGTAGTTGATATGAAGATTTAATTTGTTGCTGTGTATTAATGTTGAAGTTAATTTTTGGGAATGGATTTGATATGTCTATAATTAAATACAAAATTTAGAGGGGATGTTGAAGAGGTTGAAATTTTGTCTCTGGTAGGTTGTAAAAAGCAAAGGTGTTTGGCATTGAGTTTTTGATTGTTAATTTGAAAATGTAGTGCGAGGGTTTTTGTAATGTTTTATGTTTAAGTTTTTTATCTTGTATATTTAAATAGATATATGATGGAAGAAAATGTGTATGGTAATTTATCCCCTACAACAAATATAACAGACATTGTATTCTAATATTATAATAGTTGCTGTTGCTAATATTAAGTCACTTTATCATATTATTATTATATTTAATTTTAAATGAAGTAATGGATAGTAATGCTATAGGTCGACACGTTAATAAGCAGAGAATCAATAAACTCAAAAAATCTTACTATCTATCAATTCAATTCACATTTTAATCGAGCTTTGATTTCGCCTAAGTGGCACCCTAACCATGCCATTTAATATGTGTCACAAGCCCTTATCTATTTTTTACGGAATAATAAACCTTCTACTTACTTTCCGCTAGTCCTCGCCAGCATCTTACTATGTCCTCAGCTCCTCACAGAACTTCCAATATATTACAATCACGACTTGATGAAATTAAGATTAGAAGACAGAGCAGTAATATCAACTGCGAGAGCAGATAATAATGGCATCCATGGATACAGTGCTCAAAAATCACAGTAGTTTTCTAAGGTCAAGTACAGGTACAGGTTGGAAGTTTTACACTGGATATTGTTAATTTGTTTATTTGATTTAAAATTATGTTTACCTAATAAAATTATTTAACTAGGAAGGTCTAACTTCAAAAAAGAGGTCAATCAACAAATCCAACTCAGTTACGTAACGTTCGGGAAGTAATGCCACCTGTCCACCCATCGACCCTGTCTTTGTTGCCTTAAGACATAGTGATGTTCATTTTCGGCAAAGAAGCTTCGTCGTTTATAATGGGCCTTATAAAGAGGTAAAAGGCAACGGACTGATTAAGCTCAAAAGCTAATGCCCACTTCTTCGCTCGACCCTCGTTGAAGCAAAAAGGTCCTTAAGTGACAAACATATTACCGGAAAACGTAGCGTTAATAGGTCTCTCATAAGGTGGTCCGACAGCTTAGTGAAAATGGCAAGAAGACGCTAAATGTTAGCAGCGCAGAACTTTGAGCGTCTCTTAGTTGCAGTTATTATGTGTATGGTAAATCGGAACCATTTGCAAAACAATAATCTTAAATCTAATCGGGCATCGTTGCCTACACAGAAACCGGCCACATGCGAGACGTGCTCGCTTATAAAAGTTATCTATAAAAACAGTAAAATAAATAATGTTTGTTGAATGGAATATAATATATAATTATAATTATTATTTTAATTAAATTATTCATTTTTTTTTAAATGTGAATATTTCTATATACGGTCTAATTGATATCATGAGATACAGCCTGCTGACCCAACGACAAACACACAGACGGACACCAGAGCTTTAAGTAATAGGATCCCATCTATCCTTTTGAATTAAATGTAATGAAATGAATAAAATCAAGACACAATCATCAAATCTGTAGCTATTAGAACTAAATAAGAGAAAAAAGATACCGATTTTAATGTAAAAAATAGAGGACATCTTAGTTTATTTTTTGTGTTTCCCTACGCCAAGTATTTTTTTATTACTTATATTGTGCTCGAAATATCAAAGTTCAATTCCTTATATTTTTATATAACCATTTTTGTCCGTGCTGTATCGAATAGATAGATTACTTCTGTCCATAAGAGACATTTTACTTGGTCTTTTCAACATCTTTTGAATCTCCAAGGCTCAGGCTGAGTTTAGTCGGTAGGTCCGACATAATCACCGTGACATTTGGTTGCGGTGTTAAAAAATATCTTTTGACAGAGTCGGAGTATTTGTCCAATTAATCATGTTATTTATAATAAGTTTATGTGTATATATTATCTATTTATAAACATTTTATTAATAATTCTTTGTACGATTGTCCCCTGCAATTTTAGCCTCTTGTACTTTCTCCAACCTAAGAAAAGAATTAGTACGTCCCTATACAATATAAAAAACTATAACACCATCACCATTATGAAATACTAGCTTTCTGCCCGCGGCTTCGCCTGCGTGGATTTCGGGATTGGGTTTATAGAGGGTAAAGGTTCATAGCTTTTGCCCACGGCTACATATGCGCGGAAGTCGGTTTATGGCGCGAAGGTTTTATCGCGCTTCCCGTGGGACTATCCGTTTTTCCGAGATAAAAAATACCGCAAAGCCTTGCTCAAAAATCACTCTATCTATTGATGACAACAGCATGAAAATCTGTGCAGTAGTTTATGAGCGAGGCCTTTATTGCGCATCCCGTGGGATCTGTCCAGTTTTCTGCGATAAAAAGTAGCCTATGTTACTCGGGGATAATGTAGCTTTCCAAAGGTGAAAGAATTATTGAAATCGGTCCAGTAGTTTCGGAGCCTATTCATTACAAACAAACAAATCTTTCCTCTTTATAATATTACTATAGATAAAAATATTTTTAATATGATATAGCTATTAAGGTTCAAATAATTTCACGGAGCTATTTGTTAACGTGACATTTTAAATTGGCAAATATCCATCAAGGGTGAAATATAATAATGTCATTTTCATTTATAAAATAATGACTCAATCATATTATTAACATATAATTATTTAAAAAAAATGGCTACTGCCTCTTGTCAACTTAATAATGGTGCTATCATACAACCGTATCATTTTTAACGGCAAAAATGACATAATTATGTATCCACACTTTTCATATTTGATATGTGACAAGCTTATCCCTTATTCAGACGAAATACCGGCTGCCGTGATCGGCACGCCTGTTTCACACAGATAATAGACATCAAATTAGGGGTACTAGCCAACCCCTATTAACCGCTTCAAATGATACTGTAGTGAGGGACTTAATAACTTCATTATATCGAGCTTTCAAACAGCGTGGCTGGTTTACTTTCATTTGGCACTTTTACTGTTTGAAATAAGTCAGAAGAAACGTCTGATGACAAGGGATAATATTTAGTGCAAATACTTCAAAAATATTGTGGTTTATAAAGTTTTTTTTTCTACAAACAAATCTTTTAAAAAGCTTGCATATATGTAATTTAATCAAAATCAAAATAATGTTTATTCAACACAAGCCTTTACAGACACTTACTTACGTCAAACAGAAATATTTTTTTAGGATACAAACAGCTACTAAACTTTGTTTTGTTTTATTATTCTTGTTGAGTTTTAAAAAGCTTGCAAATTACACAAACGAATCTTTTAGAAAGCTAGCACATAGTCACATATGTTATACCTAACAAGTTGAAAGCGCAATCAATTGCTTTTTCTTTATAATTAAAACAAATTGGCTTATCATAATTAAACTGAAGTCAGTATTTTTATTTGTGTTTGTTTGAAATTAAGAGTATTTCTTTGTCAGCATATTATTCAAACAGTGTTTAATAATATATAAAGAAATAGTTTTTTTTATACTTTGAATGTTTAATTAAAATTAATAGGTGTAATTTTTTTGACACCGTTTTTAAAATAAAAATATCTTCAAGTATTGTAAAACAACATAAATAATAATTTAAACTTACATTATATTTATAACACATCAAATAGCAGAGAAATCCGCTGCGCTAGTAGCAAGTAGATATTGTATGTAAAACTAATATTTCAAAATTGTAAAACGTCTAGCCAAAACTTTCACACATAAAAATATATGAACACAAAAAATATCCTGAGTTTTCACTTTATAGTTCCAGCGAAGGGAGCTTTTTTATCAAAAACTTTAACGTTTACATTCCAATTGGGGTTGACCGCTGTAGAGGAGGGCGGTTGTATAAAAGGTAGGGTAGCAGCTAAGGCGCGTCATTTATCGGGCACATACCTTTTCGACAACAAGCATGGAGAAATCCAAACGGCACCTAACATCCGAAGAAGCTTTGCTGATGGCTCCCAACATTTGCATTCTGAAGCTCACCCGACTAATACTACCTGAGAGAAAGCTCGAAAAGGTGATAGCAATTGTGATCCACGAAATCATTACTTTTTTCGTGCTAACGCAGTTCATAGATCTTTTCATGTCCATAAACTTAGACATGGCTTTGACAAACCTAAAAACGACCATGTTTAGTGGCATATGCGTATTCAAATCGAACTCGATTCTTATTTGGCAAGAAAGTTGGATAAGCATAATAAATTACGTGACAAAGTCCCACAATATTGAGCGGAGAACAGCAAACCCACGCAGACAGCAAATTATAAATTCGATCACGAAGTACTGCCACCGCATGACTAAGATGTACTGGGTGCTCGTAATGATCACGGCCTTCACGACCATCTCAGGTCCACTTATCAAGTATCTGACCTTCAAGTCACTCCGCGAAGATATCCACAACGGCGTCGAACCTTTCCCGCATATAGTGAATTCTTGGATGCCCGTCGACAAAGACAAATCGCCTGGATGCTGGATAACAATGGTTTGGCAAGTTATCATCTGCTCCTGTGGTACCACTTTAGTCATGTCTTACGATGCGTGCGCCATAGTACTAATGGTTTATTTTGGAGGGCAGCAGGATCTTTTGCGAGATCGCTGCAAGGAATTGTTCGGACAAAGTGGCACCGGCGTTGATGACAATGAATTCTATGTCAAATTAAGAGAGATTCACCACATTCACATTCTTCATGTGAAGTAAGTTCTTATTGTTTGTCTTGTGCACAAAAAGCTATTACGTTTTGTTTGTGAAGCACCTAAAATTGTGTTTTACCATAAGCAAAGTAATTAGAATGCATGTTGTTTTTTGTTGCTAATCTAAGTAGGTGATTTCGCGAAGGTATAAGGTATTTAATCTATATACAAATACAATAATAATACAATGATACTAGACAAAATATATACTTCCTACCAGGTGCTAATATATAATTGGGCAGAGTGGCTACCCTCAGAAATATTGTATAATGATAGATAATTATGATTTTGATGAATCAACTTCAAAAATATTACAAGCGTGTTGCAGGTAAAATTAAAGACGTACCTATTTAATGCCAATTACTCTCCAAATATAAGGAGCAAGTGATACAAAAATATAATCGCGCATGCAGTTAAAATAACTTAACCTTACCTTCCCGAATTCTACATTCGCCACTGCTTTCTACAATAGAGCCAGTTCTTGTTGTATAATTTTGTCTTGGCCAACTTAAATATTTCTTTAAATTTATGCAGAGTTTCACGGAGTTTTAAATTTATGCAGAGTTTCACGGGGTTTTAAATTTATGCAGAGTTTCACAATGCTTTAAATGTATGTCGAGTTACACAATAGTATATTCTGAAGTGAATGGAAAAGTGAAAAAATATTAAGTGTAATAATAGATTTTCTACAGATTTTTTTAAGTGACATAATGTAGTTATGTCGCACGACAAAATTATTAAACGACAGTTTATGTTACAACATCAGATGATTGATTTCATAAAATGTGGAATAAATATGTGAATTATGGTTATAATTAGAATATTAGGAAAATATTCTTTGCTTTTAATTTTAATGAATTGGGTATCGGATTTGATTGAGAGCATGAAAAGCACTTAGGAGAAATATTGAATTTTATTCTTAAGGAAAAACCAAAAATTGGCTTTGTAATCAGTAAGTAAATGAAGAAACATAAAAAAAATAAAAAAAATATTTAAAATACTTTATGAATGACGTCTTGTTTGTATTTTTAAAAACTGTATAATTCTGAAGTAAAATTGTTAGTAGTTATAAAAATGAGTCAATAGTGAGTCAGTTGTGATAAAAATGGAACAGAATAATTCGAATTAAATCAACTCGAAAAGTGGCATACCAAACATAAAAATATTTATTATCATCAAATCTTATTTAGCAGAATAATCGCGTAAACAACATACAATTATAATTATAAAGGTGAAGTGATATGCTCTTTTTTTTAAATTAGTTTAAAAAAGGAAAATAATTCTGTAATGATAATTTGATATAGCACAGGCATTAAAGTGAAGTGGATGAACGCGATCCGTATATTTACTTACTGCAACAGTACATTAAAAAAAAAGAACACTGTCTATACAGAAGACATTCTTGATATATGAATGTTTATTATGTTTTATATTATATTTGTTTTTTTTACCGTGAGGAGCCATGCTTCAGGTACGAATTGGGCCGGCTCGACCGGAGTGATACCACGGCACAGAAAACCGGCGTAAAATAGCGCTTTTGCTGTGTTTCGCCGAGTGAGGGTACCGGAGGCCCAACCCTCCCCCCTTCCCCCTTATTCCCTTTTAAAAGACCGGCAACGCATCTGTGACTCCTCTGGTGTTGCGGGTGTCCATGGGCAACGGTTATCGCTTACCATCAGGTGATCCGTTAGCTCGTTTGCTGCCCTATTCTATAAAATAAAATATGTTAAAAGTGTTTGTGATATCAAAAAACATAGTAAACACAATAAAACGTCAGAGTAAAATTTCGAAGCCTATCAAGGAGTGACTGAACCTTATTCTTAACCCCCGACGCAAAAAAAGGGAACCGAATGAACAGATTTCAATATAGTTTTTTTGTAAAATGGTATCAAAACATCGGCGTAGGTGTAAAAGAATACCATTCTTGAAAAATTGGTTGCGCTCCTTAAAAACACCATGTTTCATAACCAAGAATAGATGGCAAGACGTTCCTGGTTCAAGAAGTGCAATATACTAAAAACATGGATTTTTTTGGAGGGACCTATGCCGAAGCCGCTGATGGGTATTCAACTTGACCTTGAATATGTTTGTGGAAGACACGAGAACTATAAGTCCACGTCTACTAATCTCCTAGATCGCCCTGATCTGGGAGAAGCCAAGCTTGGAACAAAACATTGCGGAGTTCATCAACGCTGAAACCTGTCTAGTCCAGATCTTAATCTGCTAGATCATGATTTGTGGATTATTTTAGGAAGTGTGACTAGCTCTTAACGCCGCGATAATTTGAAGGCATTTCTTAAGATGGGCAGTAAAGAATTTTCCCAAGGAAAAAATACATAGTCACTGATAACTGACCTGTATGTTTCTGTCATACACTACTGTCTCTTTTTCATAGGGATAAACAGAGATCATAGTTTTCCACTTACCACGCTACGATCTAAACATACTTTTCTTACTTCTTGACTTTCATTAATATTTTCATGCACGCTCGTCGGTCACGGGTACTCTTGACATGACCTTCCTTCAGTATACCACCTATTTGGATCAAGTAAGTTCGTCTAGGTCATTCCTAACAACTGGCCCATTCTAATTTGCCTTATAAATTTCTTTCGCCCGTCATCTTTCGTCTTGATAGCAATAGAAGACTTGTTTTTTCCTTGTAG
Organism: Scirpophaga incertulas; assembly: GCA_036419045.1. Lineage (NCBI taxonomy): Eukaryota > Metazoa > Arthropoda > Insecta > Lepidoptera > Crambidae > Scirpophaga > Scirpophaga incertulas. The sequence goes on along the minus strand of CM071639.1, from coordinate 1,336,315 downwards.
CAATTTATATGACCGTGGATGCTATCGTTGACAAGCTAAAAGAGAAACTCATAAAAATATTTCAGTCTCAATTGATATTTATTATTTTGCAGCTTCAAAAATACAGTATGAAGACAATTTAGAAATAGTTGTAAAAGCAAAATAATAATAATAATATACAATTTACTGAATGATCCTCATAGATACTTGGCTTTATTATGTGTTCTTCAGTTTCTTGAATATTCTAGGAAATTATTTCCTTACTTATCTATTAACCTATTCCATTCCGATTCCTTTAGTACACGGTGTAAAAATTTTCTTTTGAAAGAAGAAAGACATTTTCTGAAGTGCTGAAATTGTAGCGTTTGGCAATATATTTTATATACTCTTCTGTGAGTGGGAGGTCGATGTCGTTATGTAAGTCGATGTCGTTATGTTGATCTTTGACCAAGAAGCACTTGGGGCGGTATTGGCTAAGGAGCATATATGAAAACACTTAGACAACATCCCCTAATATTGGCAAGATAAATAACAGTGATTTTAGACCATATAATGATGACTCTGGTCCCATCCAAACAAACAAATCTTTCACAATATTTTTTTTATCAAGCAAATAATTAGATCTTTACTCTGTACTAAGCTGACAAGCAAATAGCCCTTAGCAAAACTTGGATTACTTTTTGTGGGATATCTAAACCCTATATACAAAATGAGGAATGTAAGTAACTAATATACCAAAAAGAGTCAAATAAAGTATAACAAGAGATAACTCGCCACTCACTATGAACCTCAAAAGGCTACCAACATCAAAAAGGTTTTTCTGCTGCAGCGAGTACCTACATGAGACGCCACTGGTTTTGTTTCACCCCGAGCATCTGCTCTTGCCACTGCATTCTGGCCAGCCGACTAAATCATGACTATGGTGGCATATGGCCCCTTGGAGATAATCAGATAATGAATGCTCATAACTATCCGTGTCGCTACTCGCCACTAACCAAAAATTACCCTTACCTACATCATAAATGCTGCAGTCGAAGACTGCATTCATTAGGCACGTGTAAATTTAATCTGTACTATTGCTAATTGTTAGATAAATACTCGTATCTACGGACTTGTCATTTTTGTTCTGAATAAATATTCCAGAAACATCTTCTTTCAATATGTTTATAGCGATCAAACTGGTGTCAATTATAATATGGATTTCCATATACTTTAAAGATTTTAATTTTTTTATTTAATATCATTAATATATTATGTTCTTTATTAGGTACTTTTTTTATTCAACTTATTAATAATTGATTGATTTAAAATACAAATACAGTAATCTTGCGATAATATTAAATTTACACACTGTCTCTGAATACACAATTTGAAATTTTTAATAGTATATAATTATTCTTATAAAATAGAAAGAGAAAAAAATAGCCCTTGCTAGTTTTCTTGCTGGTTTATTTCAGGACAAGGTCTTTAGCCGTAGACTTATGAACCAATGGCGTATTTTCTTTGATGATCAAGTTATATAATATACTAATATATAACAAAACACTAATATATAATGTAGATACAATAATTGTTATTTTTTGAGTCGGTGTCAAGAACATATTAATTCGTTTTGAAATAGTTTTGTTATAATTTCTCTTTTTTTTAAATTAAGTTATATTTTGCCCTTCCTCGATACGGGAGCTATCCAACACTAAAAAGAGTTGAATTAGAACGACCCGTTCCCGATAAAGTGAGTCTAATCAAATCCCCTTCGTATTTTTATTAATAACATAGAATTAAAAAACATATGAATTAAACTGTGATCGCACATATTTATATAAGCCATAATTGTCATATTTCATTATTAACATGAATGAAATTTTCACTCAGCACTACACATTAAAAATAAACAAATTTTTGGATTTATTTCGTGTATATTTTGTGAAATGGAAAACATTCATATACCTAATTTCAAAATAACTCTGCGGCTAATATATTAAAAGTTAATTAAATATATATATATATACTAGCTGGCCCAACAGACGTTGTCCTGTCAAATGTCTTAAATGTCAAATGTCTCAAATGTCACGTTGTCTCACGTTGTCTCAAATGTTTTTAAATAAATAATTTAGCTGAAAAACAATATCTATATGACCGTATTGTGAATCTAAACCATCCTCAAGCCCCCTGGAATACACACAAAAAATTTCATCAAAATTGGTCCAGTCGTTTAGGAGGAGTTCAGTCACATACACACGCACACAAGAAATATATATATTAAGATATAAGGCTATTATAAAGTAAGTGATTTTCTAAATGATCATACTATATGGAACTAGAGACAGTATTCATTACAGTTATTTACATTTATTTGTTACTATATATTTTATATGTATACATGTAATGTGTATATAAGCATACATAAAACTGCAATTGTACTCGTTTATATAATTGGCCTAAATTATGTATTATAATGATATTGTAAAAATATTCACTACGTACTTCCTTTTTTCTTTATTAAGGCAAAATAGACTTAATTCCTTGTTGCTATTTAGTAATTAACTTTGAATAATATTATTTACTTTCATAAGTTATTTAATTTGAGGAATTTGAGCTTTAGTATATAACATTAATTATGAATTGATTCTAAGCCTATTGTATATAGAATAGAATTCATTTTCATAGAATCATACAATTTGGCGAGACGGAAAGCACACATCTTAAGTAATACGGGAACTCTTGGTGCATTTTTACTCTAGAGGCTTCATTAAATGTACGCAATCAGTTCTATTAGACTACATTACAAATATAATGGAAACAAATCAGAAAAATAAAGAAAATCGTCTGTGGGCTCTCCTCCCCAGAAGGGGGAGACCTACCCACTAAAAACCTCAGGGATGGCCTTACTCAGGCATGTAGGGAGCCCCCGGGAACACAAAGGCCACTTCCGGGAACCCCCAGCCTCCGCTCCCCTCTCTAGAGGGGAGCCCTCCTCGGGGGAAGCTACCACCTCCCCCGGTCCCCTCCACCGACGACGCCCCCCGGCCACGGAAGGGGCGTGGTCCATCCCGGGTCGCCGTAGCGGTCGCGACTTCCTCGCGCCCGCCGGCGACCCGCGGCGGCGCCGCAGCTGTGCTATCGAGCCCGGCACCGCCTTCTTCGAGCGGGATCGGCCATCTCCCGACCCCGCTCGGCGGCCTCCTTCTGGAGCATCACTGCTTCACAGAAGGAGGCCACAGCCCTCCAACCTCCCTCGTCCGCCAGCATTGCCGCAATCAATGCCGGCGGAGACAGATCTCGTCCGATCTCTGCGACCAAGACTCGGCGCTCGGAGGCCCACGCGGGGCACTCCGCCAGCGTGTGCTGGGCCGAGTCAAGGTCGGATGCGCAGTGGTGACAATGTGTCGATCCCTCCCGTCCTATTCGACACAGATACTCACCGAAGCAGCCGTGCCCGGTGAGTATCTGAGTCAATCGGTAGAAGTGTGGAAGCTTTTCACAATACACAAAGTAAAAAAAAACAATGTCATTTTTATTATACGTAGGTATCATTCTACTTTCTAAGCAATGTACCTATGACAACGTCGTTTATGGGCAAATGTATAATTATAACATGATTCCACACAGTGTAGCTGAATTGCCTTTTCATAAATTCAAGGCACTTGTTAAAAAGACGCTATAAGTAAGGGTTAATGTCAAAGACAAAGACAAAGTCAATGATTATTTAAATGATGCCAATGCTTGATGTTGATTTGAAGATATTACATTCTAAATTGTAAATATTTGTTTCCCCGTATAAATTGTAAACACATATGTACATTGTATGATAACGGCATAATTTAGTGTTGTTATTACTTTTGATAAAGCTGATAAGTTTCTTGCGCCCATTCTTCTTATCAGCTAAAAAATACGTCCTGAATGGGTGGTAGAGAAAAAATTTGAACGATTCAAAAGAGCTTTCTATAAAGTCATATTTGCATAAAGTTAATTTTTATTTTGATTTTGAACATTATTACGTCTAAAGTGGTTCCTAGATCCGAATACGGAGAAGTTAAATTGCCATCTGGAAGATAACATTCGATAAAGGAAGGGACTACGTTTGGAATCTAAAGTTTATTGCAGCATGGGGTGTGTAACGGTTCAGGAAATGTCTGAAATTATGAAAGATATTATAAACATTTGAATATTATACAAGGGTATGCCATATCTACAAAACATAAAAATAAACTTGCCGTTCCAACATACAGACTTCAAAAAACTCTAGCGTGCGCAACTTAGGAAAATGCATTAAGTTGCATACCCCGGCTGTGGCGAGCCGGCGGTTATGTGGGGCTCTCCCCCCCCCCCCCCCCAGAAGGAGGAGGCCTACCCACTAAAAACCTCAGAGATGGCCTGCTCAGGCATGTAGGGAGCCTGGTAGGCGAAGGCGGGCACATGCAAGCGCGGTGTTGCCTGTCTAGTGACCCTACCGTGAGGCTGCGTCCGGCTAATCGCGCACGCCGTGGTGAAGTCTCTCTGTCTGGGGGACTGTTCAGGGGTTCTCGGACAGTCCCTCCTTTGGCGGTGGCTTGACCAACTCTTGGTCGAGCCGGCCCCGGGACACGTGGCGGTCAATCGCCGGAGCGCACCCCGCCATGTGCCCCGTATGGGCCCAGAGAACTCGGGGGTTTTTGTGGGTAGGCCGGTCCTCTTGACCGGTGAGCCCCACACACGGCCGCGTCTTGCCAGCGCGGTGTCATGGTGCAAAAGGTCGCATTTCCCCCCCTCAAAAAAAAAAAGGCATGTAGGGAGCCCCCGGGAACGCCGAGCTACTTCCGGGAACACCTAGCCTCCGCTCCCCTGCCGATACAGGGGAGCCCTCCTCGGGGGAGGCTACAATACCTCCCCCGATCTCCATCACAGACGAGCCCCCGGCCAGTCCCTCCCGGGTCGCCGTATCCCCGGGCGCGATTTCCTCGTGCCCGCCGGCGACCCGCGGCGGCGCCGCAGCTGTGCTACTGAGCCCAGCACCGCCTCCTTCGAGCGGGATCGGCCATCTCCCGACCCCGCTCGGCGGTCTCCTTCTGGAGCATCACTGCTTCACAGAATGAGGCCACAGCCCTCCAACCTCCCTCGTCCGCCAGCATTGCCGCAATCAATGTCGGCGGAGACAGATCTCGTCCGATCTCTGCGACCAAGACTCGGCGCTTGGAGGCCCACGCGGGGCACTCCGCCTGCGGGTGCTGGGCCGAGTCGAGGTCGGATGCGCAGTGGTGGCAATATGTCGATCTCTCCCGTCCTATTCGACACAGATACTCACCGAAGCAGCCGTGCCCAGTGAGTATCTGAGTCAATCGATAGGTGACCTCCCTTCCCTTCACGTGGAGCCAAGCTTCGAGGTGCGGGAGTACGGCACCGACAGCCCACTGGCGCGCGCAGATCCGTAATTCGAGCTGCGCACGCCAGGCCGCCACAATCCGTCGGTGCTAATCCCGTTTAGGCACTTCGTGCGCGGGTTCCAGGGCGCTTCCCCCATCGCTCCCCCGGTCGACACGCCGCGACGCATACGTCGCCGCGTACATGTCGGCCAGGATGTCAAATGGGGGGGAACGTCCCAGAACCGTCGCCGCCTCGTACGAGATGGTACGGTAGCCTCGTACGATCCGTATGGCCATTATCCGCTGCAGGCTCCGTAGCAGAGCTCTGCAGCGGGGACCTCGCGCAGTCTCGCGACCACACAGGAGCCCCATATATGGCCACAGACGACGCACGACGCCCTCGTACAGGCGGCGAACTCCATCCCTTGATCCCCCGAGATTGGGCAGCAGGCGAACCGAGAGTCGCCGGCGGGCGCGAGAAAGTCGCGCCCGCGGATACGGCGACCCGGGATAGACCACGCCCCTTCCGTCGTCGGTGGAAGAGACCGGGGGAGATAATGTAGCCTCCCCGAGGAGGGACCCCTGTTTCGATGGGGGAGCGGAGGCTGGGGATTTACGGAAGTAGCTTGGTGTTCCCGGGGTCACTCTACATGCCTGAGGAAGGCCATCTAAACCCAGCCGGCGGATCGCCCGCACGACACATGCCACCCCAAGCTCGGTAAGCCTGAGCACCGGCCCGAAATCAGCCCCAGTCGTCACGACGAGGCGAGGAAGGCTGGTGCGAAGGACCGCGTCATATGCGAGGTTCCATAGCAGGGGTCCTTTTTTTTTTTTTTCCCCTGAGGAAAATGCATTAAATGGCATACCCCGGCTGTGACGGGCCGGCGGTTATGTGGGGCTCTCCTCCCCAGAAGGGGGAGGCCTACCTACCAAAAACCTCAGGGATGGCCTTCCTCAGGCATGTAGGGAGCCCCCGGGAACATCAAGCCACTTCCGGGAACCCCCAGCCTTCGCTCCCCCGCCGATACAGGGGAGCCCTCCTCGGGGTAGGCTCACTACCTCCCCCACTTCCGGTACCTACATGCCTGTCACTCGAGTTTCCGCCTAAAAGTCCTGCGAGGAAGTTTAAAATTTCGTTAATAATGCTACAATATAAATTCTTTCTTTCTTATTCTGCTATTATATACTTAAATGAATCATTTTGATAATTTAAATCGTTATCCGTTCTTGAGTTAAGTTACAAGTACTGTAATGTTCTTGTAAATGATAATTTAAAAGGATTTTTAACTTCCTGAAGGCCTCTAATGCACACATCCGTCTCTTATCGCCCGTCCTTCACATCTAATTCAGCACTTTCCTTTGGTAACTGGATTCTTTATCCTAAATCGGACTCTGAATAGCGGATATTAAATTCAGGAAGGTGTGATGACCTATTAAAATAAAGATTAGCTGTGCTAGTATATAGTAATTTTAGGAGCGTGATGCGCCATCTATTGGCGCGTGGAAAAACTAATTCGAACTAACAACACTAAAAAAGCACGATCACTTATTATTTGTGAGTTATGCTGTTATCCCGCGAGATGGCGAGAATTATAATATGATGAAGATGGAACGAAACGAAATGAAAGTGAGACACTTTGAACTGTTGAAAACAATTACATAATAAATTTTAAGAACATGATTATAGATGATATAACACCTAGCCTGTTCGCTGCGTTCCAGGCGAAGACAGATTGTCGGTTGTGTCGGTTGACGGGAAAGGCAAGTGGAGGAAATGTAAATTAAGTAAATTTTCATGAAATCAAAAATACTAAAAAAAACATTTCAAGAGTATATATTATTCTTTTTTTTTCTCCTCTGGAGCTTAGCCTTAATGGCCCTACGGCTCGGATGAATGCTCTATCGTTGTTGTATATATCTAGTTAATATATAATGCTCAGTTAAGCAAATCCGGCAAAATGAACATATTTTAAAAGTATATAGTGACATCTATGTACGACTGGCCTAACTAAATTGAAACGAACAGCACTTACATAAAAAGCATAGCATTGGATTGAAAATAAAGCGAGATGGCTGACACTATTTATAATTCTATAGTCTGTGTCATAATTAATTTCACAAGATTAATTAATATGTTCTGCGATATTTACTACGGTACCTATTTAGAAAAACTGCTTGTAGTAGTAGTCAAAATATCGACTGCAATTTTTTTTTTGTCCTCTGAAGAGGAGAGGCGGAGAATACTATATAAATAGAGTATTGTTAGAGTTAAAAAGTGGTAATTTTAATTTTCATAATTAAATTCCAGCTAATCTATGACACGTAAAAAGATTTTTTATTAAATTAATAAAAGTAATATTAATTAACTGTAACTGTACATGTAACGAAACTAAATGTTTGTGGATGTATAGGTAATACACCTTTGTATTTACTCAAACTATAAAAGGTCTGTGCTGTGTTGCTATCGATGCAAAAATATACTGTTTAGATTTTTTTTATATAAAATATTGGTACATTTATTTTAATATTAAAGATTTAGGTCCGTATTAAAAAAAGTTAATCCACACTTTTTTTTCTTTCAAACTTATGTTTGTTGAAAAACAGATCGAGACGACAACTTAGATTTACTAGACTTAAAAAATCTCTATTAATACGGTCCTTTATAACAAATAAATTATGTCATGTTTACCCCGTGAAAAATTTTAGATAGATTTTTTTTTTTAATAGTAACTATGTCAAATTTTATGCAAAGCTTCATGGTTACATTTAAACAAATTGATTTTTTTTTTTAGGTACACAAGACTCTTCAACTCTGTCCTGTCTCCAGTCATGTTTGTATACATTGTTATATGTTCTGTGATGCTGTGTGCCAGTGCATACCAAATCACCGTAAGTTCACCATTCTAATAACGCCCAATAATTTATTCATTATTATTTGTTATACATTATAATATTATTGTTTGTTACATAATACATTATTATTAAAGCAGGTTGCATTACTTTTGCTCTTACCAAATAACTCAAAGGCGTAATTCACCTGTACTTTACATTAGGCAAGTTCGTATACGACTGTAATTGTGCAATATTTTTTCCTTTGGAGAGGAGAGGCTGAGAATCCTCATGAATATTGCCGCAACCAAGTGCCACGGTGATTATGTCGGGCTCCAGACCAGATAAAGGGGGCTCGATGACGACCTAAATGGCCTACCGACTAAACTTAGCCTGAGCCATCGCCATGGGGGCCCTTTTATTTTCTCGGGGGAAATGCTCCTTATGCACCATGTTACCGCGCTGGAAAGGCGCGGCCGTGTGTGGGGCTCTCCGGTCATACGGCCTACCTACTAATACCCTCCGGTGTCCTCTGAGCCCATATCGTGGGCGCGTGGCGGGGTGCGCTTTCGCGGTCCTACCGCCACGGACCATAAGGGCCCTACGGCTTATATTAATCCCAATTCCCGAAGGTGGAATCAATTTAATTTCCTTGTTCGTAGGTACTTACAAATTTTTGTTTTCTTAAGATTATAATATGTATTTGTTTTGAGATCAATAATTGAGTTTGAATTTTGATGATTATCATCCAGAAAGCTACAGACACCAGCCAGGTGCTGTTTTTGAGTAACTACCTCGTATTTGGGATTGCCCAGCTGCTGATCTTCTGCTGGCATAGTAATGACGCGCTGACCAAAGTAAGTAGACCAAATATGTACGAGTACATATGTCTATGTAGATATATATGTGTTCGGCTACCTGATTTAAAGATATAACATCGCTCAAAGACCTTCAGCATTTTTTCAGTACTAAAAAAATACTAAGTAGATAAATTTAAAAAAAATGGAAAATACGAATTGTAACAGACATGGCAACCTTTCATTTCTCGCAAAATTCACGTCTGTCAAAATTAGCCATTTCAGAATAAACTGATAATAATAATTTTAGCAAATTGACATTAAGTGGTAAACAAGTGCCTAGGAACTAAGTTGCTGGATAGTGGTGTCACCGTAAGCCAGTGAGTCTCTGACTAGCTCTTCCAAATAAAATCAAAATCTTTTATGTTCCTTTTTTTTTGGTAAATTTTCCCCTTTTTAGGGTAAGGCAAAGGGTACTAAGCCCATGCAGCCATCGTCTTCTCTGTGATATATTACTGATGTATACTTCTTAATGCTCCATTTATTGTTCCGTTTATATTGCATATTTTGACATTTGCAAAGGAATCAAACCCTATAGGGTACTTTCCGTTGACCTGAAATCCTGAAATTTGGCAAGAAGCAATGTCATCACAAGTAAAGGAAAAATCTCCGAATACCATAAATATTTGGTTATTTCACAAAAAAAAATTATAACATAATTGGCAAAACATAATTGGGAAAAATCTTTGAGACTTAATTCTAGTTAAAGTAAATAAATAAATATTTCTTACACTTACACCAAATAGCCTAGCCCAAAGTAAGCTCTATAAGGCTTGTGTTATGGGATTTAGGGCAACGAATAAACGTAGATATATAAATATTATATATAACCCTTCGAGCCTTTGTGCTTTATTATTATAAGGCACAAAGGCTCGAATTCATCACACAAACATCAGCCCCCAGCGGGACCAGTCATCGATATAAATTTAAAGGCGGATTTATTTTTGTCTGATGTGTTGTGACGTAACGCGTCAGAACGGTATCGGTTTCATACATTTAATATAGTATCGTTCATACTATAGTTTAGCCAAATAAGTTAGCGAATATTTACCAACAAAGTGTTGCCTAGCAACCATTGACAGACATATATTAGTAACCTTTTTCTACAATAATACAGTTTTATTGCTTTCGAATTTGTGATACCTACTTACCTGTTTAATATTATAGCGTAGTAATATTTTATAGTTGCAAGCATAATAAGACCAAATAGTGTTTCTACGTTCCGCTTATCCGGTTCACTGATTAATTTCTTTATAAAATGAGACATTATCATAATAATTTTATTTAAATAATACAGTAATAATTTAAACTAGTAATTTTTACTTAATAACATAAATATCAATTATACAGTTGCCACAGAAACATTAGTAAAAAAGTTAAAAAAAGATTTGTATTTATGATTCACAACAAACGGAGCATAGAACTTTCAATCGTGATCGGATTAAATGCAAATATATGCTACCGATTTGAAAAGGTAGCTAAGTTGAAGCGACTACGTAAGAAAATGTGGTCTATTTCAATTACCTAATAGATTAGTACAAAAATGCCAACTATAACCGAAAATGTTTATTACATCTGTATTTCACCGTTTATTACATCTCAATTTTATCAAGTAAAATTAATTATGTTTTTATTTTATATACTCATTTATATGTTTCTTAAGTGTTTGTAGTAGTATGTAGTAAATAATGGATCAGTCATGAAAAACATTTTACAAATACAAGTTAACGACAAGATAATTGACTTTTTTTTTAATTGAGTTGTGATAATCTTTTTTTTGTTATCGCTGAGGAAAATGCATTGAATTGCATACCCCGCACCCCGGGAAAAGCGTAGAATTATGTGGGGCTCTCCTCCCCAGAAGGGGGTAGGCCTACCCACTAAAAACCTCAGCGATGTCCCTCCACTGACGCCTGCCGCGAGCGCTCGATCGGCGCGGCGGCTCGACGGCGCATCCGACATTACCGCTATACGCGCCGAGGAGAACTGCTCGCGGCGTGACAGGGCCGTGGGAACCCGTAAGGACACTACCACGACCCCATCGGCGTGAGTTGTAATAACCCTAAAACTGGTTTGTTTACATTTATTTGTTTCCTAAATTGACTGAAATATAGTAATGCGTATATTGTTCCCATGCATCACGTCACAACACATCAGAAATATTCCGCCTTAAACCAGAAAAACTATAATAAATAATAGGTAAATGCGTCAATGTGAATTTATAGAATGAAGATTTACCATATGGCCTATATGAGAGCGGGTGGTGGGCGGCGAACATAAAGCAACGGAAAGCCATCATGATCCTCAAGGAGCAGCTGAAGACCAAGCAGGTGTTCTCTGCCGGCCCGTTCACCTCTCTTACATTGTCTACGTTCGTCACGGTACGTGGTTTTATATAATTTATATACCGGATGTTATAATAATAATAGTATTTATAACTATTTAAATTTAAGCGCCTTTTTAAATTAAAATAGTTATTTTAAATTAGTTACAAAAGGCACCGACCGTGTTGGTCGGTGTCTTTAATAACACCGCCAAGGAACGCCGCGTCCCCTGTTGGCGCCTCCGAGCCAGTGCGGCTCCTTTTGTCGGCGCAGTATTACAAAGGGGAATTACCTTGGCGGCAAATATCAAAAGGGATTTCGGAAGCGAGGAATCGATTGATGTCGTCGCCAGTCAACACCGCCGACATCGCAACCTCCTTTTCAGAAACACCGCCGTCGCTATATAACGAACCGAACACGGTTTTCACGACGACATTTATTAGTTTCAATAACATAATCAGAGGGCAGTCATAAGTTTATAAATACAGGTATAGAAAGAATATTGCTAATATGTACATTACGACTTTGACGACCCCCGTACCTAGTCGAGGAGTTGGTACATTGGTTTTAAGGTGTCGCCATATTTGAGGTTTCGGATTCGTATCCCGGTGGGGGCAGATGTTTGTGTGATGAATGCGGGCATTTCTACCTTAGTCATGGTTGTTAATATATATTTCTATCAAATATATTTATATATGTATGTCTGTACCGATCCTTATACCTTCGTTCGTCGTGTGGTGACTAATGTCTAATCACTATTTATATTTTTCTATCACCCCGTGATGTTAAATAAATAATGAAGCGACAGACTCGAAAAACTACCAAAATCCCGTTTTTGCCACATTACTTTTGAAACAATGGACCTTGCTTTTTCTTTTCACATCACACATTAACATAACGTATTTCTTTTACAGACTTTAAAAGGTGCCTACAGCTACTGGACGCTTATAAAAAAATAAAAATGGAGAGTTCCAAATGGCCACATTACTGCATGATCACGAAATAACGAGTTTCAATCGAGCCTTAATCGCATTACGTAATATTATAATAAAAAATATATTAATCTGCACAGACATTCACTCTTCTGTTTCTGTGTTTTAGCACGTAATCTTCATTACCATAGGTATGAAGAGCAGCTTTAATTATATTGCAGAATGTGTGTTTAAAATAAAAAGGCTTAAATGCCATTTGCGAAGCCATTAACGGACGCCAGAGTGTTATAAAGATTGTCAGATTGTTAAAAGGCATTGTAGTTACTCGCGGCTCGCTCAGATACTGTGCAAGCATAGACAATCTTAGCTGGCAAAATATCTTTATAAGTTTTATGCTCGCCAAGACAGTTCCAAGTGTTAACTATTGTATAGTGAAATACATTTTAAGACGCGCTAGCTAAGTTCACTTAAACAAACGCTATTATAACTGATTTAGTAGTTTCTGCAATAATAAAATAAATGCACTTAGCACAATAAATTTTTTTCAAAGACATTTGTTTTTTTTTACCTGTACCTATGAGTACGCCTATGAATGCCACCTTCTTTAACGTTTATCGGAAAATATATTATAGTGAAGGGTGTGCAAACACCAAATCTTCAAACAGCCCAATAACTGTACGAACTAATAAAATATTGCTGGAATATTCGTTATTAGTGAACTATAGTGCTGTCGTTTAAAAAACTCCTTAGTTTGAAAAATCGTTCCAAGCTAGATTTGAAATGGTTGGAGAAAGATAAGGAAAGCTAGAGTGAGCTAGATTGTCTTGTCGATTTAAATATAACGCCAAGAGGCAATAATACATAGGCAAGTCACGAAACTAATAGTAAAATTTGTGGATGTATAGTTAATATACATTTGAATTTAATAAAATAAAAACAATAAAAGGACTATGCCAGACTATGCTGTGTTGCTATCTATGCAAAAAAATTACTGTTTAATATAAAATGATGTAAAATTCGATGTAACCTTACCACAGACTGGTAACCTGATTAATTATTTTGATTAGGTATTCAGATTTGGATTTCCGTGAGACTTACGCACTTCGCGTTTTTACCGTCTGAACGAACTGAGAAAACGGTTTATAAAACATTTTACATAAAAGCAGATCATCAAGCGTCAAAGCATATCAGCCGATTGCAACTTTATTAGCAATCTACATATCAATTATTGCGTTTAATTCAAGAGTACTCATAAAAGACGACCATGCATGAAAGTATTTATATACGTCGAGGAAGCTAGTGAAGTACGTTTCGATCAGAGCAAGTGGAAAATTGATTTCTGCCTATCCCCATGGGAAAGAGGTGTGAATAATGTATGTGTTTAATATTATAGTTTCAAAAGTATCCTTGATATCGGCCTGTTAATATACGGTGTAATTAGTAACAAGTAAGATAATCGTGTGCATTGTATTTCCGTATATTAACCATAATAACGTAATTTAATTAAGTTGTTCGCAAATAATGCTATGCAATATTTAGAAACTTCATTATTTAACTATTCACCTTTCAATTTCGTGTTCAGCTATTCAGCAACAAATAGTGTCTATAAATTTCTTTTAAATGTCTATAAATTTATATTTTATTTTATGATTAATCTCTATCAAATTAATCTATTGACTTCAAAAATCTCTAACTCTATATTTTCAAACTAATGAATTCAATAAATTAATATTTGATTTCTTGTTGGAAAATAGAATATATACTTTTGGGAGCTGGAATTGCGTCCCAATAATACGACTTACTCGTAAACTACGGGTATGGTTGTTAATGCGGCAGCGTCGTTATAATTAATAACACTGATGTGTTATAAACTGTGTAATTAATGTTTTCATGAATATTTACAAAATAATAAAATATAACAAATAAACAGAAAACGTGAATACGTGACTTCTTATAAAAAACAATTGAATTAATAATTTTACGTCATCCGAATCATAGACTCATTTCATTTCTATATTTGACCTCAACGGGCAACCACGCAGGATCGCTACATACTCATTATATAATATTGATATTCTTACATTGCGTTTAAAATTAGTATTTACTTTCGTGTTGTTTTCAGACATGGTACAATTTCAAAATATTACACTGGCCACACTTATACATTGGTAGGTTTCTTAGTATACTCATCTGTGGAATAGTATACTAATCTGTGATCTGTGGTGGGTTTCTTTTTTTAGATCAAGCAAAAGTGATGTGTAGCAGGTTTTCATTTTGTTTATAATAAATATTTATTGTTTATTTATACTACACTGAAATAAATCCGAAGTTAATTGTCTATCAGTGAAAGATAGTTTCCAGTTTGATTTGATTTTATTAAACACAAATCGAAGAAACAGAGTTCATTAAACCCAAAACGTCAAAAGCTTGTAAGAAATGTCATAAATCCTTTCATTTGGTGACTGTTTTCGGTTAACGACGCAAGAACATTGATTATTTTGTGTAATTATTGTGTTGCTATGGAAAATCAAAACCTCCATGAAAGATCGGCGCCAGTTCAATATGTTAGAGGATCTAGAGCTTTCCGCCAATTCAAGAATCCGCCACAACCTCACATGTGTATTCAAGATACCATAAAAGATACATCAGAGAAATTGTTTATAAACGTCTTGGGTTGGCAGAAAATAGCAAATCCGAAACAGTACAATGACCCTATACCTCTTTATGGTGGAATGAAGGTAAATATGTTTTCTATAATAACGAATTTTTGCTAAGAATCTTGAATGTTTAAACACCTAGTCATTTCACCAATTGCTGTAAATATACGTGAAAAGTTGAATATAAAAATATTTAATTACATTGTAAATACTAAATTACTACCTACTTTACATTTTTTTTATTATTAGGTTCCCCAAGGTTGTGGACCAAATAGCAACAAACCACCACTACTAGTTTTTGCTGTGATGGTTAACCCAGATATATTAAAGGCGAATGGGAAAAACGCGACAAATTCAACTGTAAGTGTCTTTGTCTATAAAATTAGGTTTTCATGAATTCAATTTTTACTATAAACACAGAAATTTATGTCAATATTACCTGGTGTTTTGATTGGAGACAACAAAGATAACACTGCTCACACATGGTCTGATCCTATTATTGTGATATTATCGCAAAATCTATTCAGACAGATTTTTAGTGTGATTACACTTCAACTGTCAAAATGTGAACATCTGGATTTGGAAAAGTAGTGTGTAAACATTATTTAAGGAGATCACAAATATATTCAATATGTTATTGAGATTCTGTTATATTGTTAAAAGATACTATACTCCAAAAAATTACACATTATTGATAGATGATACCTATTTCCAGGATAAAGAAGCTTTAGTTAGTTTGCTATGTGACTTTGTAGAGGCAATGAACCCAGGATTACTGCTTTCAAGAAATCCTATCATACTCAAAGACAGGGATTTAGCTGGAGAGCTGAAGGATGTTTGGCTTGCTGTTCAAAATAAACGTGAAAGAGAGAAAGGTCTTAATCAAGACATAATGTACAAGGTTTGTATCTTATAATTTATCTGATATGAATGTGCTTAATGCTTAAATATGTCATGTTTATCATGACTAAAATTTTTATACATACAACAGAAACCAAATATGATGACATACATGAGACATATCTTTATTATTCAATCAAGTAAAAAAACCTTCAATACAGTAACATATTGCATAAAGCAATGAACCTATCATTATTTATTAACTCTAATGAGCAACCATTTTACTTGTTCCAACTTATTCCAATTTGTGAAGGAATATTCTATTGTCTGTGTGTTTTGTCTTACTCTTTCCACAACCATGCATCCTTTTTGAACAAATTGTAGATAAATTACAGCTATAAGTATAGCAATTTTTATCATAATAAAAACTATTTCTTCTATTTCTGACAAAACATTTGACAAGTTCCTAAGCAAACTTTGCTATATACAAGTTAAAAAGTCTAAACATAATGGTGCATATGGCAATTAATCAGTGATAAACATTTTAAGTTATATTCTCCTTATAATGACATTATATTTGAACTTGTCTGTATTACTTATAGTCACTGTACCATATAATTATACCAATTTTAAGCTCCCATAATTATAACATCATATGATCAACAGGTTTATGATATAGATGGTATTGGAGATGAAACTTGTGAAGAGGACAAAATGAATTCTAAGAATTGTAAGCAATCTGAAGTAAATTCTGCAAGTAAAGCACAGAACAATGACCAGAAGAACATCATCAAATCTTCTAAACAGATATTAATGAATGCTGGACAAAAGTCTGAATTTGATTCAGGCATGAACAACTATCAAATCAACCAGGGTCAAACTAATAGGGAAAATAGGTGTAATAATACCGATGCAGACACAACATACTGTACCCCAGTTTATGGTCAAATTGTGTCGAGCCGAGAAAATCATAATCAAATCAATGATATTCAACAAAAATTTTCAACCAACGAGAACACAAAACCGTCTAGTTCTTTCAGAAAAGATTGGAATCCAGTTCACGGCAAAACTACAGAAGGCTGGGATGAGTTCTCGAAACGCAACATATCTTCAATAAGCAACGAGAATGATGTTAAAAAACAACGATTTACTAAAAACGAAAAATCAACAAACCCATCAAATAATGGCAAAAATCAGTACGATTTTTTCCCAGTGTTTGACAATAAATCTGCTGAAGTAATCTCAGAGTCCAGTGAGGCCAACAGTCATTCAGTGAAAGATCAAGATCGTAAAAATGATGAGAATTCTAAAATAATTCTAGATGCAGTGCAGAAATTAGTTCTGCATACGACTGATACTAAAATATGTGATAATAAGACAAGTGCTCTCAGCTCAATAAGCTCATAAGTGAAAAGCTTTTACAAACAATTTTTATATATAGCAGATAAATTATTAGCTTATATGCAGTTTGTGTATATTGAATTTGGAGATGTGACTTTGCAATATTGCATTAGAGCAGTACTAGTCAAGTTTGTTTTGTACTCATTTAAATTGGGCAGTTGTGAATTGCTTACGCTGTTGATTATTCATGACTATTTGCACTTTTACTGTATATTTCTCAACAAGAATATATTTCAAAAAATTTTCCATTATTGGTCCACATTTGACTTTAATTCGTGTTTATGATAAATTAACTATTATGGATAAATTGTTGATCTATATATAAGATTATATTATATGACATTTTGTTTAGTGTTGATCTGAATTTATCTAGTGTGCATGCAGTGTAAGAATTTTTATTCATTTATACGATTGTGTATTTATATAAGATTATTGGTGTATTTGGACAGAGTGGTATTTACACACCACCGTAACATTGAAAGAGAGTGAATTGTGTGTTACTATATTTCAATGTGGCCAATTTATTAACATTTAATATTCTTATAATGAAACATTTAAAAAATTTATGTTTAAACTGAAATAGTTATTAGCCAGATTCTTCAGTTGTAGGCATATTCATTGTGATCTCAGATATTTTTACGATTTTAAATAATTGTTTATATTTAACTAACACTGCCAGAATGATAGAAAAAACGATAGTACTATTTTATTTAAACTTATCTCACATAATTTGTAAATGTCTGAATTTATAGGTGTAGTAAATCGAATAATAATAGAATATTGTTATTACAATTTTGTCAAGATTCAGTTCTCATTATTCTGAGATGCTTATAAATAATTAATTTTGTTATTTTTATAAATGGTTGTGTTTACTTTGATTCTGTTTATGTAGTAATTTTCAACAAAAATTTATATTGCCATCTTTTTATATATTTTTAATTAAATTAGTAAAAATGTTTTGTGTATAGACCGAACCAGCTATTTATTACATTTGACTCGACATAGTTAAATGGATATTATTATGTTAATACCAGTTTTATGCAACCAAATATCAATAAATTATGAAATATGGTTCAAGTCTTTGCATATGAAATCTTACTAGTTGAATTTGTTCCTAATGTAATCGCACATTATTGCTACTGTAACATGTATTATGTTGCTTTATTGTAATGAATTTATATTTTATAATTATTAAGTTAATTGTTGTGCTATTTTTTGCATTTGATTATAGTCAAATAACTGTTTTAAATTATGTATTGTAGTTATAGATTACATTTTCGTAGCATTTATTTTTTATGAAAGTATTTTGAAAACTCAGTATCAAATGTTTTACCACTTTTCTTTTATAAAATTTTACATTATTTAAATATAATTTTATTACTATATAAACTGTTTGTAAGAAATTACCATATTTTTAAAACTGGATAGGAAATTTTATATCTCATACTTTCAAACATAATCTAGGATCTGTTTGTATTATCTTGTGTAGCTAATGTAATCATTTCAATATCAGATCTCTGTTTGCAGTATTTAAAAATTACATGTCATTTAAAAGACTGGCTTTATTGTAGTTTTTGTTATTTTTTAATATACCTTACTGAACAAATATTGTATTGAATATTTTATATATACAATATGTCAGTGAAACTAAGTGAAGTTATTTTTTTTTTATTACATATAATCACGAGTTGAATAAGGCTGCAATTACATATTATCATAACATATTATATATATTATATTACTGTCACACTTTTAAATATTTAGCGACAAAATTCAACCATAAGAGAAAAAATTAGTATTCTTGTGACATTGCATTATTGTTCTCCTGCGAAGTCTTTACAGGTTTAGTGGGCACCAGCTCTTTGTGTATATGTGGCACCACCCCACTCATGGATATCACTACTCCTCCAAGCAGTTTGTTCAGTTCTTCATCGTTCCTGATTGCCAATAAAATGTGTCGTGGAGAAATCCTGTAATGTTAATCCTAGAATTATTTTGATAACTAGCTTTCTGCCCGCGGCTACGCACGCGTGGATTTCGGGATTGGGTCTATAGAGGGTTAAGGGTCATAGCTTTTGCCCACGGCTACATATGCGCGCAAGTCCGAGATAAAAAATACCGCAAAACCTTGCTCAAGAATCACTCTATCTATTGATGAAAATCTGTGCAGTAGTTTTTGAGCGATGCCTTTATTGTGCATCCCGTGGGATCTGTCAATTTTTCCGGGATAAAAAGTAGCCTATTATATAATCCGGACTTTTATCTTTACGTCTGCAAAATTTCAAAGCAATCGGTTCAGAAGTTACGGCGTGAAAGCGGAACAAACAGACAAACTCACTTTCCGATTTATAATATTAGTAAGGATATTCCGACTGGCCAACCCTCGGGGACATGGCGAAATCAAAGTTGACCCTGTTAACCCTCGATGCTGGAGTGGACAGCGGTAATAATGGCTTGGATTTTAAACAAAATAAATAGTGTAATAAAAAAAATGTACTTAATAAATAAATAAATATTTCTTACACTTGGTTTAAGTGTATAATTAACCTAAAAGGTTGTTGACGAATATGTTTAAATGGGGTAAATTGTATAACTAGGTAGGTCCAATTTCCAGAAAGAGATCATTCGACGGATCTAACTTAGTTGGGCAGCGTTCAGGAAACGAGGTATACTCTCGGTCCATCTACCGCAGTCTCAGACTACAATTCTCGACTCATACGTGTTGCTAGTGATTAGGCATGGCACCTCAACCTGACCATGTAGAGGCCTTATAAGGAGCCTCAAAGTCTCCCAAAGGCCAATGGAGATGGCTATCCTTGGAATTTATCTGCGTGATCGTATCAGAAATGGTGGGTTCCGCAGAAGAAACAGGGTTGCCGATATGACTCGAGAATTGCGAATCTTAAGCACTTGGTAGAGCTCATTGCCGTAGGCCTGACGGTGGCTGAGGCGGAAAGGACCTCGAGTAGCAGCCATATGTTGGACAGGGCAGGGCTCCCACAAGCTTGGATTTAAATAATTCAAACGTTGGACGTTAGCAGCTCAGGACCTGCCTATATGGAGATCCTTGGGGGAGATCTATGTCCAGCAGTATACGTCTTATGGCTGAAATAAGGTAATGATGAGTGTTTTTCACACCTCTACCTACCGCTTCGAGAATAACAGGTATCATATGTTTATGAATTTATTTTAAGACATTACTTCAATAGTACAGATTGAAGAGAAACTTTAAAATAAAACTAAATTATAAATAAAAAATCTGGCCTCAATCACCGTCAAACGACAACGTGCCCAGAAGACTGGCAGCATCACCACTGAATACTGAACCGCTGTGCCAAATATGATCCAGCCCTCTAGTCACGTGTCGAATCGATTAGCCTGCGGCTGTATTCTTTCAGACTAATGGGCCTTTTCACTCCCGGGTCCCAATCTTGTCTCTCAAATAGGCATCTACTATTATGTTTGCATATTTAGTAGCGGTGTTATGAGTGACACAAACAAATTTAGTAGCGTTGGTAGGCCGAAATGGTCAAAATCCAAAAAAAAAAAAAAATATGAGAGAGTATCTCATGGATTAAAGTGCAATAAATCAAACTTACGTTTTTCTATTACAGCAAACAGCGGCATTTTTAGAGAGTTCTAAGATTTCACATGATAAATATTCGAGCACTGCAGTAAGAAATATAGCACTACCGTAGCCACATCGCTTCGCATATTTTCCCTTAATTAGACTCTTTTGTATTCTGGGGACTGGATATATCAATCCTGATCGCGCACTTTTTGTTCTTCGTAGCTTGGATACAGAATCTACATAATGAAATAAAATAAATCAATTATTATCAGGAACGAAAATAACATCAATCGATATATTATGTTTGAAAATACCATTATTCCTCTGTGTTATATTATTACTTGCCATTAAATAAAATATAAGAAAATAAAAATACTTTTAAACCTCTTTCTCTAACTCGCAAGCCTTTATATTTTTAATGTATGACAATAGCTCGTTAGTATTTCAAGACTCGATAAAACATCAAGGAGGGTAAGTCAAGAAATTAGGAAGTATTCGCGCGGTATTCGGATATAGTACATAAATTCGCCAGTTTTCAGTGAGTCATTGTTAACTTTTAACAATGACTCACAAAAACTGTCCATCTTGTTTATGCATGAATTGGTTTTGTAACACTATACTAGATGGATTTAAATAAATAATAACTTTCCGCTAGCGGCTTCGCCCGTGTTATATCTGATTTCCCATGACGGTAGGAAATACATATTTTGTCGTCGTAAAAATTATCTTATATCTTTTTAATCTATAACCATCTTCATATCAAATTGCATCAAACCCAAACAGCTCTTTTTCTGTCTGTCGATCTTTAAATCTTAAATTATCCCTTTATAGACTTATATAAAAATCGTTAGTTTCTGAGCATATTCAAACAAGCTTTTCTTTCTCAATTTTTATTCATTAAGGATAAATTGATATATTACGTGTCCCATTTGTGAAAACTCCGTCTCCCTATTCGGAACTTTATGCTCATGGAGTTAATTTAGAAAATCGCACCCCGTCTCGCTTAATGTGTGGCAAATACAGACTACTAAGAAGATACGTGGCAAAAGAAAATATTATAGATACTGTGATTTCATAGATTGCTGACATTTGAACTGAAGCTCAAGTGAACACATTTTCATGATGTCTCGTGTACGATTTTTTATACAATAACATGGCTGCCTAGAATTACACTTCTTTGGTTTAAAAAAAAGACTGACTTTTGTTTGTAGGTTATAACTATGTTTATTTTCGTCTAAAAATTTGAAAATTTAAAAAGTATATAGTGATATTTCGGCAAATAGTTATCCACCAACCAAAGTTGCAAGGAAACAACAAAATGAATCAGCGGTTTAATAGGAACTATAATAACCGCGGATATAGAGGTCGTGCAGGAAATAATAGGGGGGGTTTTGGACGTGGAAATAGAGGCTCGTGGGGACAACAAAATTTTAGAGGCTCTTTCCCACAGGGTCGAGGTAGTTTTCGAAGAGGCAACTTTACCCAAGATAACCCTGCCCAAGGGTACATGAAAGTAGAGCAATGGAACAAACCGAAGCGTGATACCCCCGGAAAACGATTGTGCGAATCAGATATAGGTGTGACAGAGTATATAAGTGATCACAGTGGATTTAATGGCATCATTAAATCGAGGTTATATGAAATTTCCGTTTGCTTTACCTACATGCAGTTACATGTATTAATAGCTGAGTTGATGTGAATGAGTAATTATAGACAACATTGGATTAGATTTTTAATACTATTATTATTGTATAGTATAATACAACATACATCTTAAGTCAAATTTTCATAAATCATAAGTCAAAGCTTACTATAGACATGTCTGCAGTAGTTTTCAAATTCAATTCCATTAGATATCTTCCTATACCTATTCCTAAAATGTGTATCCTTTCCATTCCTGTTAATTTGAAAATAACTTCTAAAGATTGCCTTTAATTTTTAACAGTTACTATAAAGTTATATTTAAATTGTCATTATTGTAATATCTGATAACTAAGTAAAAGTCTGAACTTGAGATAAACATAGGTTTATCATAGTGCTTTATTTATAATCAATTTCTTTTTCTGTTTTTTTAGTGGTATGAAATTATTTCTTGAATATGGATTAAGAAACTAGATTTTGAAATAACTTTTTGATTGTTGAGCAGTAAATCTAATAAATAATATTTTTCTCTCTGATTAACAGATATTCAGATTTTCAAGTGTCTGAAATAAGTAAAGAAGGTCATGAGGCAATATTGACAGATTTGAAGCCTCCAAAACCACCAGTGGATGTTGTTGACGAAGATGAAGAGTTACTGCTCACAAAGTATAATGTTGAAATTCTTCCTCTGGAGACTTGGGACAATATCAATAAAATAGCAGTGTGTCAAGAAGAAACTACTGAAACAGTAGAGGTGAGTACTTTTACATAATATCCTCTATCTTCAAATTTATAATCATTTAATTAATATTAGTTCACTTTTTAAAATTATGGGAATCAAGTTTTGCTTTATTCTAATTGTTCATTCTAAATTTAATGACTTGTTAAATTATCTTACATACATGTTTTTTTATAGTAAAAATATATACACAAAAACAACAATACCTACCTACATTATTTTAAAATGTATGAAAAAAAACCACATGTCATACTTTTTATAATTTATTATTTATCAAATACGAAAATGGAATTAATTCGCAGGAGAAGTGATAAAACTTTTTGACATTGATGTGACTTTCAAAAAGTTACCAGCGCTATAATAACATTATTAGATTAACGGTATTGATGATCGAATGTTATATAATTAGGTACATCAATAAAAAACATGATCATATTCAGAAATATAACTTATCACAATTTATTATAATAGGGATTACTAGTTATGTCTTACACATGAAGTAATAAATTCATTTGCGTATCTTCGTAATGATATTATTGTAATTGATTGGCAAGTGCAATTTTGTATCAATATTGTTATTTTGGTGTTGGTAACATTTCAAAGTATTGAAATTGTTGTGAAATAAATTAAATTACTATTTAAAATTACTTTTCAATGTTGTACTTCTACAGATTTTAATTATATTATATAATTCTTAATGTTTTTTAATACAAATTATCATATTATAGAAAATCTGTCAGTGATCAGGCCTATTCTTGTCATTGTCATTTAATGTTATAAGAACTCACCCTTGTCAACACTGTGTACAGACAGACTCCTGAGGGTAGGTTCAAGCAAATAGTTAGGAGACCTTTTTCTATTATTGGTAATAGTCCAAAGGCATACCTTGTAAGTAGTCTCATACCTTTTTCAGTATTGTAAATTAACTTATTGATGCTTCTGGTTTATATCTAGTTAAGCAATTATGTTGGAAAATTTTGTTTCAGATAGACGTTACAGGTATGACTAAAGAGCAGAGAACAAAAATTCATGAAGCTGTGAAAAAGGCATTTGGTAGCAGTGTAATTGGTAGTACAGTGTCAGTAGATGATAAGAAATATGTTCGGTTTGAGAAATACAGGAAAGGAGGTACTGTCTATATTTTGAATCCTATTCTCTAGACATGTTTAATATTATACCAACGCATCACCTGTTCTATCTCTTATATTTCAGTGCGTGTAGACACAAGAGTTAAGTGGATATGGCCTGGTGAATATGTATACTTTGTAGTTTATAAGGAGAATTGTGATACCATGGAGGCAGCATCTTTAATAGCTGAAAGGTTGAGAATGAAGTAAGTTTTATTTCTAATTATTCAGCCAAGCTAACTTTGTTTTGCCTATTAGTCAAAGAGGTGGGACACAATGATTGACATTAACAGGTAGTGGTTACATTGTCTGCTGTGCTGCTTTGTGCAGGTAATTGTCTATTAATAAAGCAACAATGTACTGCATCATCTGTAAGTTTCAATCAAATCTATCTTACCATCTAAATATATGTTTTCCGAATTCCATATGTACAGCCAGCATCATTTCAAAGAATACAGTTGAACTATGAATACAGCATTTAACACATTGAGAATAGAGACAGTCTCAAGATCTTTCTTGTGTATAGTCTGACAATATAGGCAATCTATTTTAAAGTAGGGTGTAACCAATCAGCACTACAATAGCATGGCCAACTAACACCTAAGGGGCCGTCCATTAATCACGTGATGTTTTTTTAGCATTTTTTAACACCCTCCTCCCCCTTGGTGATACTTAGTGAGGTTTAAGAGTTCAAAAACTGTAATTTTATCCAAAATAGAAGATTCTTTCTATTTTTCTCTTCCTAATCGTCTACTTTAACTGATGGAGACAAATGCAACAAATACGTGATCACTTAAATCACTTCAGCTGTGAGCTGTGAGGTTACTATCATGATTTTATATTTTATGTATGTATATAGGTAGTTATGATTTACGTATATACAAACATGAGGTAAATATCTGGCTAATGAAATTCCTGACAATGAATCAAAAGGGTTCTGTATATTGGTACGGATTTCTTAAAAGTGTATTTTGTCGTGTGTATATAATTCATACTAATAATTGATTAATTGACTCGTGAATGTTGAATCAAATAAGTAACATCAGTAGAGTATTGTGTAGCCAAGATTGAACGTATGTAACACTGTGGTACCGCGGCAGCCTGCGTCCATCGACGATCTGCTTCGCGGGCACGAAGGACCGGCGCGCGAAGACGAGCCAGTGGATGAGCATGCGGCGCGTGCAGCCCGCCAGCCTGGCGCGCGCCTCCGCGCAGCTGCGCGCGCTGCGCCTCGGCAACTACAAGTTCCTGCACGAGCCGCTGCGCCTGGGCATGCTCAGCGGCAACCGGTCAGTGCTGCCCGCCCGCTCTGCGGCCCTCACCCCGCATACATACACACACACACACATACATACATACATACAACTACAAGTTCCTGCACGAGCCGCTGCGCCTGGGCATGCTCAGCGGCAACCGGTCAGTGCTGCCCGCCCGCTCTGCGGCCCTCACCCCGCATACATACACACACACACACATACATACATACATACAACTACAAGTTCCTGCACGAGCCGCTGCGCCTGGGCATGCTCAGCGGCAACCGGTCAGTGCTGCCCGCCCGCTCTGCGGCCCTCACCCCGCATACATACACACACACACACATACATACATACATACACCTACAAGTTCCTGCACGAGCCGCTGCGCCTGGGCATGCTCAGCGGCAACCGGTCAGTGCTGCCCGCCCGCTCTGCGGCCCTCACCCCGCATACATACATACACACACACACATACATACATACATACACCTACAAGTTCCTGCACGAGCCGCTGCGCCTGGGCATGCTCAGCGGCAACCGGTCAGTGCTGCCCGCCCGCTCTGCGGCCCTCACCCCGCATACATACATACACACACACACATACATACATACACATACACTACAAGTTCCTGCACGAGCCGCTGCGCCTGGGCATGCTCAGCGGCAACCGGTCAGTGCTGCCCGCCCGCTCTGCGGCCCTCACCCCGCATACATACATACACACACACACATACATACATACATACAACTACAAGTTCCTGCACGAGCCGCTGCGCCTGGGCATGCTCAGCGGCAACCGGTCAGTGCTGCCCGCCCGCTCTGCGGCCCTCACCCCGCATACATACATACACACACACACATCATACATACATACACCTACAAGTTCCTGCACGAGCCGCTGCGCCTGGGCATGCTCAGCGGCAACCGGTCAGTGCTGCCCGCCCGCTCTGCGGCCCTCACCCCGCATACATACATACACACACACACATACATACATACATACACCTACAAGTTCCTGCACGAGCCGCTGCGCCTGGGCATGCTCAGCGGCAACCGGTCAGTGCTGCCCGCCCGCTCTGCGGCCCTCACCCCGCATACATACTTACATACAACTATAAGTACCTGCACGAGTCTGATTAGCGTTATCTACCGACTAAACTCAGCCTATGCCTAAGTTCTAAGAACCATATAGGCAAATCGTGGGATCGAGCAATATAAATTATAAGACATTTAAAACAAACTGTACAAATGTCGTAAGTCAAACAGTCATAGTGTAAATGTTGCAAATGATTCCATTCAAAATTCCAATACTGTTAGTTCAATTCAATCACCAAATAAATCAATACCTAAGTTCTCTGGGAATAGGGAATTAATCTCTTTGTTTAAAAGAATCTTAATTTGATCCTTGCGTGTCAGTAAACTATATACTAAAAATATAAAAAATTTATACACTCGTTAAGTACTATAAAAATTGCATTAAAATTTAATATTTTCAAATTTCGCGCGTAATTAGACGAAATCGCCAAATCAATCCTAAACCCTGTAATCACTTTCAATCTAAAGGAATACTAAGTTTGCATGCTCACATTCAGAGTGATGAAATTTTGAAAAAGTTTTGCGTGTTGGAGTATGAACCTGTCGTTACTTCTCAAAGGATGTTAACAGAAGAAGAGCAGAAGTGTCAAAAATTTTATTCTAAAACCACCACTCGAGATAGTGACGGTCGTTATATTGTTAAGCTTTATTATCTCACTTGCAACCCGCAGCGTATGAATGGAGATACACCACCTATTTCTACAAAAAGACTTCTACATCTGCAAAATAGTTTGAATTAAAATTCAGAATTGAAGTACGACTTTCAAAAGTATTGCAATGTCATACGTGTTTGTATTTTTGTGAAGTATACACAAATAGTACAGTTCTTGGGAGACCACATGGTATATGGAACAAAAGAATTTGGGATCCTTGTGTTTAATGTCGTCCCTAACAAACCAGATGAGCAAGTTTCGTGCCTCGTAGGTAACATATGTTTTATTAAGGGTTAAATGTTTCGATTCCAGGTTCCAAATAGCCCTTCGCAATGTGACTGCCCCTGAAGAGACCATAGAAACGGCTTGCAAGCAGTTGGTAGAGAAAGGGTTCTTGAATTATTACGGGTTGCAACGGTTTGGTACTAGAATTGGTGTACCCACGTATCAGATAGGTCTGAAGTTACTTCTGGGTCAATATCAGGAGGTGAGTTGATGTCTTATTTAATGATTATATAGATCACTAGCTTTTGCCCGCGACTTCGTCCGCGTGGAATAGTGACTTCCGGCAGATTTTTGGTTTTTCCCACATAGTTCCCGTTCTTGCGGGATTTTCGGAATGGTCGAGTTTCCGCAGAATTTTTAGTATTATTATGTTGATACAACTTAAACAAATTATTTCGACCAAATTTGGTACCATAAAAACGGTCATTGTGACTAAACCTTAAAAGATAGACATATGCCGTCGCGGACTTTTTTTTAGATCATGTATAGAGGAATAATTCTTTCATACATATTTTTTGTGTATCTTGAACCGTTTTCGCAGCGCACGCAAAGAAAGCCTTCAAAAATGAATAATTTTCCCCGTTTTTTACACATTTACCGCTGTCTTTGCTCCTATTGGTCATAGCGTAATGTTATTTAGCCTATAGCCTTCCTCGATAAATGGACTATCCAACAAAAAAAGAATTATTCAAATCGCACCAGTAGTTTCGGAGATTAGCGCGTTCAAACAAACAAACAAACTCTTCAGCTTTATTATATTAGTATAGATAGATGAGGTCCAATTGAATCCCCAAAAAGATACAATAATCAATGCACGTTGTGATGTTTATGTCAATATCAATGTATATATAGACAACGATATTTATTAATATTATAATGTTGTATGCAGATAAACATAAGGAAAATACTTATTGTACATGTATTCGGAAATTGTGAGAGGAACCTCCCATGACCACCATCAACCATCTTGGTTTTACGGGCCGAAGCAGCGGGAGATACGCGCGGAACCTGCATACAGCACTCTGCCGCGCGGATTTCTTCACTCCCTACAAATTGTTATAATCTAGCTACCTCCATCGTCCCTAGGTCCCTCTCCCCATTCTGGGGCGGACAAATACACTAACGCCTTCGGTCCTCCCCGAGGTCGCCGCGTGCCCACCGTGGTGTACCGCTGGCTTCGTGTTTATTCATCTCTGTCCTCTTCGGGCGGTTGCCCTCTTCTCTCTTCGCCTCTGCTGATCCCACTCCTTACGGGTTGTCTATTAATCACGTGAGGCTTAAAAGGGGGGGGGGGGGGGGGGGATTGATAAAAATCACGAAAATAACACAAGGGTGTAGTAAGATATCACGTGTATTTATTTTTCGTCAAACGCGCGATTTTTAAACAGATGAGCAGCGCGCCGTTATCTTGACTTGCCACGATGATGACAACGGTAAAACACTTTTTCTTTTTTTTTTAACATTATTTCGGCAATAGGAATCCACGCATACTGAGCTTAATTTATGTACTATTTATTTAAATAAATATTTTCTATTTGGCTCCCCGCCTATTATCATGGTCCTTACCATGATAATAGGCGGGGAGCCAAAAATATTTCAGAATAAAATAAAATTATAGTTTATACCTGTATTTAAAAGGTAATATTTTGAAAATTTTAAAATTCTTTGTAGGTACTAAAAATATACGTTATGTTGGGAAGGGGGAGGGGGGGGTGGTACTCTTAAACCTCACATAGTATCATCAAGGGGGGCTTAAAAAATGTTAAAAAGACATCACGTGATTAATGGACGGCCCCTTATATAGTGCCACCGATGCGCGAAGTCCCGCAGTCGTAGGAAATTTGCCTCCGTCCCTACAAGGTCGCAGTAGTCAATCGGGCGCACCCCAACTGTCTTAAAGCCTTTCTGACTATTGAACAATCGACTATTCTGTTATCTATCAAATAAACTCTATCTGTCTGTTTATCTGATGACGGAAAAATCGGTCCTAAGTGAAGATGGGTGTTTGTTTGTCAGGCCATCGAGCTGATCCTGGACGGGCGCGAGGGTCCGCTGCAGGAGTGCCTCAGCGTGTACCGGCAGAGTGGCGCGCGCGCCGCCCTGGCCGCGCTGCCCGCCGCGCGCGCCGCGCCCGAGGCGCGCCTGCTGCGCGCGCTGGCCGCCGCGCCCGCCGACGCGCTGCGCGCCTTGTCGCAGGTGCGTGTACCGGCAGAGTGGCGCGCGCGCCGCCCTGGCCGCGCTGCCCGCCGCGCGCGCCGCGCCCGAGGCGCGCCTGCTGCGCGCGCTGGCCGCCGCGCCCGCCGACGCGCTGCGCGCCTTGTCGCAGGTGCGTGTACCGGCAGAGTGGCGCGCGCGCCGCCCTGGCCGCGCTGCCCGCCGCGCGCGCCGCGCCCGAGGCGCGCCTGCTGCGCGCGCTGGCCGCCGCGCCCGCCGACGCGCTGCGCGCCTTGTCGCAGGTGCGTGTACCGGCAGAGTGGCGCGCGCGCCGCCCTGGCCGCGCTGCCCGCCGCGCGCGCCGCGCCCGAGGCGCGCCTGCTGCGCGCGCTGGCCGCCGCGCCCGCCGACGCGCTGCGCGCCTTGTCGCAGGTGCGTGTACCGGCAGAGTGGCGCGCGCGCCGCCCTGGCCGCGCTGCCCGCCGCGCGCGCCGCGCCCGAGGCGCGCCTGCTGCGCGCGCTGGCCGCCGCGCCCGCCGACGCGCCTGCGCGCCTTGTCGCAGGTGCGTGTACCGGCAGAGTGGCGCGCGCGCCGCCCTGGCCGCGCTGCCCGCCGCGCGCGCCGCGCCCGAGGCGCGCCTGCTGCGCGCGCTGGCCGCCGCGCCCGCCGACGCGCTGCGCGCCTTGTCGCAGGTGCGTGTACCGGCAGAGTGGCGCGCGCGCCGCCCTGGCCGCGCTGCCCGCGCCGCGCCCGCGCCCGAGGCGCGCCTGCTGCGCGCGCTGGCCGCCGCGCCCGCCGACGCGCTGCGCGCCTTGTCGCAGGTGCGTGTACCGGCAGAGTGGCGCGCCGCGCCGCCCTGGCCGCGCTGCCCGCCGACGCGCTGCGCCGCCTTGTCGCAGGTGCGTGTACGCAGAGTGGCGCGCGCCGCCGCCCTGGCGCGCTGCCCGCCGACGCGCTGCGCACGCCTTGTGCAGGTGCGTGTACCGGCAGAGTGGCGCGCGCGCCGCCCTGGCCGCTGCGCCCGCCACGCGCTGGCGCGCCTGTCGCCAGGTGCGTGGTACCGGCAGAGTGGCCGCGCGCCGCCCTGGCCGCGCTGCCCGCCGACGCGCTGCGCGCCTTGTCGCAGGTGCGTGTACCGGCAGAGTGGCGCGCGCGCCGCCCTGGCCGCGCTGCCCGCCGCGCGCGCCGCGCCCGAGGCGCGCCTGCTGCGCGCGCTGGCCGCCGCGCCCGCCGACGCGCTGCGTGCTTTGTCGCAGGTGTGTGCCCCGCCCGAGCGCAGGGGAGCCCTCGGGGGAGGCTACAACACCTCCTCCGATCTCCTCCACCGACGACGCCCCCCGGCCACGGGAAAAGTGTGGTCGGTGGAGCTCTTTTGAGCGGTGTGTACTATTCGGTCCGTGGCGCCAAACTTCGAGGTGCGGGAGTACGGCACCGCCGGCCCGCTGGCGCGCGCAGATCCGTAATAGGCTTGTTTCCACTAAGAATGAATCGGATGGCTCAGAGTTCCTAGTGATTAATCATGATATGTAGTAAACAAAAAAACAACTTTTTTATTAAAATAAAATAAGATTACTAGGCAAAATTACTTATATAATCACGTGACATTAAACACCAATCAGAGAAGTGTGACGTCACGCCTGGCGAAATACACGATTGTAATGTAGCTGTACATCATCTATCTAATCTGTGCTGTCAGTGAACACTGGACAGGTTATTTTGATACAGTTTGTTTTTACAGACTATTGTTAAATTAATACAGTTTGTTTCAAGTTTAAACTTAAGAGATACGGACATTTGCCATGGAATCAGGATTTACCAAAGCAAACAACAGTAATTTGCCCAAAATTGACGCCATTATGCTTGGGAAATTTTTCGCAGCAAACACAGATTTTGCATATAAATAACTTGTTTGGCGTTTTTATCGTTCTGCTTTTACATTTGGGCACTATACAGTATTTATAATAAGAAGGATTCATTATTTACGAGTATTATAATGATCTCGTCGACTGACATAAACAAACTCGATTGTTTCGCGAGGAGTGACGCCATGACAGTCTTCGCCTTTTTCGAAGTCAATTATAAGTTCATTTCTAAAAAAGCAAAATACTTATAAGGCCTATTTTTCTAAAAATAATATTTATTAGGGGTAAAATAGATACTAAACTATAGTTTGAAACGAATTTCCAAATTTTGTTAACTAACCTATTCGAACTACACACGCCAGGCCGCCACAATCCGTCGGTGCCACTCCCGCCTTTTTTTTTGTTCCACTAAAGAAAATGCACTGAATTGCATACCCTGGCTGCGGAAAGCTGGCGGTTATGTGGGGCTCTCCTCCCCAGAAGGGGGAGGTCTACCCAATAAAAACCTTCCTCAGGCATGTAAGGAGCCCTGGGAACGGTAAGCGACTTCCGGGAACCCACAGCCAACGCTCCCGTACCGATGCTGGAGAGTCTCAGGGGAGATAATTACCTCTCCGATCTGCTCTACCGACGACGCCCTCCGACCACAACAGGGGCATGGCCTCTCCGGCGCCGCTTCCTGCGAGCGGAATCGATCATCTCCCGACCCCGCTCGGCAGCCTCCTTCTGAAACATCACTGCTTTACAGAAGGAGGCCACAACCCTCCAACCTTCCTCGTCCGCATTGCCGCAATCAATGTCGGCGGAGACAGATCTCGGCCGATCTCTGCGACCAAGCCTCGGCGCTCGGAGGCCCACGCGGGGCACTCCGCCAGCGTGTGCTGGGCCGAGTCGAGGTCGGATGCGCAGTGGTGGCAATGTGTCGATCCCTCCCGTCCTATTCCACACAGATACTCACCGAAGCAGCCGTGCCCGGTGAGTATCTGAGTCAATCGATAGGTGACCTCCTCCTTCCCGCGGGTCCAAGCTTCGAAGGAATGAACCATACCGACTCGGTTTTGTGAAGCGCTTTTTCTAAACCCAGCCGGCGGATCGCCCGCATGACCCATGCCACTTCAATATCAGCAAATCTGAGCACCGGCCCGAAGACTACCCCAGTCGTCACAACAAGTGTCGTAGCAGACGACACTCACGCCGCGAGGAAGACTGGTGCGAAGTACCACGTCGTATGCGAGGTTCCATAGCAGAGGTCCCAATACCGACCCCTGCGGAACGCCGTACTCGACCCTCCTCGATGTTTCCGTCCCGCTCCGTCCCACCACGTCGATCGTCCTGTCGCGCAGATAGTTCCCGACCACGGCTGCAGGAAGGGAGGCAACTCGTGGTGTACGAGTGTTTCACTAATGGCCTACCAGGGAGGGTGCCGAAAGCGTTGACGATGACTTACGACACTGCCAACGCCACCCCCCAATCGGACCCTTATCCGCTCCCTGGGGACGCGCCTTTTTTTTAACCAAGTAAAACTTCCGTTTATGGACGTCGCTACCCTAAGGGCAACGACACTGAACGGATCTCATCCCGACGGACACTATCTGCTGAATCCCTCCCGCCGCCCCCACCGTCGCAGGGATCGGTGCAATGCGGACGACACGGTTCCCAAGCCGCATCGCCCACCAATCCCCACTGGGCTGCGGTATCAGGGCATTATAGCCGCCGCCCTGTCCTTCGACGTCTCCTCGCACTCGCGAGGTACTCCCTCTCAATCACTTCCTCACAGAAGTGTGAGAAAGCATCCCACTCCTCCTCGGCCGCCCGCAATGACGCCGCCGGTCATCCTCCCCCGTCCGGCGACTCTGTGCAGGCGGAACGTGAAAGTCCCATGCTCCCTCATCACATTACACTCGTATGTATGTAAACATACATACGAGTGTAATCGTATTAGGTATGATTGTATCTTAATTTTGTATTATATAATATTATAATTATTAACATTGAAAAGAGGAGATAAAAAATAGACCTTCAGAGTTTATTGCCGTTCTTCTCGAGAAGGCTCTCCCGATTTCCGAACAGGTGTAGAGTCAATATTTTTTTTTTATTCGTACGTACGGACAAGGTTTTTGTTTGTTTAAGCTTTTTTTTTGTTTTGTTTGTTTAGAAGTCAATAAGAGCCTGTAAAGGTCTATGTTGAATAAAGATTTATTTGATTTTGATTTTTTTGATTTTACATCTATTGCGCTGTGTGTATAAATTTCGTAAATTTTGCTCTCTTGGTTATTAAATAACTAAGAAAAACGCACGTATGGTATTAGGCAAATTCTTTGAAACATAAATGTCACACTTTTTTTTTTTTTACAAATATAATATTTGGAATCAAGGTATTTTAACTGCAGTAAAATTTTAAGTATGAATTGATACTTAATAATATTTGAACCTGTCCTTCATCATAACGAAACCTTATAATAATATTTTAAACGCATATATATATATTTTGTAAGCGAACCACGAAATTCAAATCTTCAAAAGAATCCAGGATCCGATTGCAATGAAAACTAACAATTTTTTTTTTATTTAATTTTTGAAACATCAAATGTCTTATCCGTTGATTTTAATTAAAAAAAGCCACACCCTTGTAAATATATTGCGGAATTTTAGAAACCTATTAAAAATATTTTTTAATTTTAACGAACATACTACCTTCTTGACAGTATATGTGTTAGTATACTTGTTTACAATTTTCTTTTCGTGGATCAAACTTAACAATAAATCATAAAAACGTGTTAAATAAAATCATCTTAAAATTTAATCCTAAAGAAATAAACTAAAACTTAAATAAGTGTGCGTCGGCCGGGAATCGAACCCGGATCAACTGCTTGGAAGGCAACTATGCTGACCATTACACCACCGACGCAGTTGTGTACACATCTGCAACGAACAACTCGTTTTGGAATTATTCTAAACACGTGGGAAACAAAAGGTTTTAATTGCGCTGTATTCAAGCGAAACATTGTTTGACCTTCCTAATGATTAGAAAACGTATTTTCATTTCTCATGCTCGGAAACGAGCGTTTCCTTGATCTGAGTATTGGGAGGAAAACGCTAGTTCCCACCAGAAGGCGGGAAATTCTCACACTATTTACTTCCCTCCTTAGGGCGGAAAGTAAAATTTTAAAAATAGAACTGAATTAGGTTACCATACAATCTTTGGTACAATGATAATAAAAGTATTTGGCTGAATGGCCAATGGTAAAAGGTAACGCAATGTGTTCCAAATTTAAAAATACCTGTGAAAAAGATAATTTTGGCGGGAGGGGAATCTGTTACGCTGTACCGAAATCTTGATTGTGCGATTTAGGTATTTAAGAAAAACAATGAAGTCAAGCGATTCTGAAATTTCGGCTCCAGATTCAGTCACGAACGAAGCAAATACAATACTCGAAAATCTTGTGCCAAAAATTACAAAGGAAGATGAAAGAATAGAAAGCAAGGAATATAAAATATTTTTTTTTCCTTGCATTCAAAATTAAAAGTAGAGTGCTACACACGGGTAAAAGGAATCAAACCCTACTCGGACTATAGCCAGTCTAATAACCTCGTACGGATTGATTCCTTTCCACCCTTATAAAGCAATCTGCTATTGTATACGAATTATATCAACTGTGACAACTTTTTAAATTTATTTAACAGAAATAATTAATAGCATCATAAAAATACTATAATACACAGTTGGGACATATGTGTTATGAAAAAATATGTAAGTAGTGACAAACCGAGAAGGTAATGCTTAGACGGTTTGGACTAGTGATGTGCCGGATATCCGTATCCGTATCCGCGGATATCTTATTTATTTATTATTTATTTTATTTTATTTATTTCCTATAATAATTTTTACAAAATAAAACTTATAACTATCGAACTCTACACTAAGCTTAGCTTGTATCGTAGAATCCAGACCACGATACCAAAGAATATAAATTACACAGCTCGAGCGACCTAAACTAAATAAATAATGTATGTACATTTAATTTTGGCAAATAAATACAAATAGTCAATTAATTTAAAATTAAGAAAAGGAATACAAAGTAAAACGATTAGATGCCTAGGTATTACGAAGTGATATTAATCGCAAAGTTATGAATGAATTGTGTATGTGTGTTGTTTGTGTGTGTGATGTGTATGTGTGTTATAGAGTGTATGTAAATGAATTTCTGATTACCTGTATCATATGTGTAAGTGTCATTTTTCTTTTTTGCTTCACAGATTCACAGCATAAGTCATATTGCCAATAACTTTTCAGTTTCCTTATAATCTAGTCCCATAAGCCAAGGCTCTAGTAACTTCCTTACCTGGTGGTTCTCCAGCCCCTTAATATGTATTTTGCTACATACACTGTTATAGAGTCTCGGTAAAAGATATAAAGGGTGACGCTTTGCAAAGTGGTCCGCGCAGGTAGCACTGGGATTTTATAAAGGCGTGCAATTCGCTTGTCATAATCCGAGGAAGAACGAGCAAGGCTATGCATAAAGGTCACTCCTCTCGCTATGAAAAGCTGTCTAACGCGCAAAACTTTGCTGTCTCTGTAAAGTTGAAGTCTGAAGCAGAAGAAAGATTCGTGTTTCGTATCGTCCGTATTGTCGATGTATAATTAGTATTTTCCATGTACAATTAGTAGTTTTAATAATAATAATAAACTCTTTATTGCACACAAAATAAATACAAGAAATAAAGTAAACAAACAAAGACAATTATGAGCAAACGGCGGCCTTATTGCTAAAAGCAATCTCTTCCAGGCAACCTTAGATAAGAGAAAAACGAAAACAAACTACGAAATTTGGGAATAGGTGCAATTATTGTGAAAGTAAATAAAGTAAAATTACGTTAAGAATTTAAGGACAGGAAATCGATACGGACTTGGTTCTTAAAGGACTCTAACGTTTGCGCTCTCCTTAATACTCTCAGGGAGAGAATTCAAAGTCGAACGGCATAAGAGGGAAAAGAGTAAGAGAGAAAATCAGTACTGCAAGAAGGGATATCAAGAGAGAGTAGTTTTGTTGTATAATAAATATTTTTGCTATAATTATAATTATTTATGGACATGAAAACGGATGGGCGGGTAGGGAGAGGAAGACCGAAGGAAGACCGAAGAAATTGGTAAAAAGCAAGGTAAGAAGAAACAGAGAAAGAATGAGAATTAGTATTTGAGCAGGGCAAGAAGAAGCAAAGAAGGAGAATTAGTATTTGAGCAGGGCAAGAAGAAGCAGAGAAAGAAGGAGAATTAGTGTTTGAGCAGGGCAAGAAGAAGCAGAGAAAGAAGGAGAATTAGTATTTGAGCAGAGCAAGAAGAAGCAGAGAAAGAATGAGAATTAGTATTTGAGCAGAGCAAGAAGAAGTAGAGAAAGAAGGAGAATTAGTATTTGAGCAGGGCAAGAAGAAGCAGAGAAAGAGGGAGAAATAGTATTTTTGTTGGATTGGTTAGGGTTTGTTTGTATGGTATTTAGTTAAATTCTTTTAAAACTCAGTTTAACTCCTTTTATTTATTATCAGTTATTTCTCAAACACAATAGCATATTGTTGCACGAAATTGCTGGAAAAATGTGACAGGTTACGATCTCCATTATTATCTCGACTTTATAAAAGTACGCTTGTATACGAATTATATTATTTTTTGATTAAAGGTTGAACACCGCGATTTCTCAGATATTGCTTTTTTGGTACGTTTATGGGTTACCATCTGCATTATTAGTGAATAAGTTATTGCAAGCGATTTAACCCAAAGAAAATAAATAAAGTTGAAAATCGTGATTTAATTGAAAATCATGGAATAAAAAATACAAAAAAAAAAACTTTTCTTAAAAAGGAAGAAAGCGGGTTTTGAAATTTAATTAATTTGTTGGTAATTATTTAGGTCTATATAATAACTGTATTATTGAAAAAAGACGAGAACAAAAAGTGTGCGTCGGCCGGGAATCGAACCCGGATCAACTGCTTGGAAGGCAACTATGCTGACCATTACACCACCGACGCAGTTGCTTACAAACAAAAATATGTAACTTGATTGTAACAATAAATTCATGTTTGAATCTGTTTTTAATTATTATGTTGTATTGTATACAATATCTATATAAATAAAAATGATTGTTGTTCGTTAGTCTGCTTAAAACTCGAGAACGGCTGGGCCGATTGAGCTGATTTTGGTTTTAAAATGTTTGTCGTTTTTCCAGGGTAGGTCTAAACGGTGAGCAAATAAGGAAAAATTGCGAGTAAGATAGAGTAAGACGACAATTTCATTTTCCCATATAAAAGTTGATCACTTACTTTCTGTCAAACATTTGACGGTATTTGTACTCTCAGTTCCACTCGAATTGAAGAACGCATTAAAACAAGACTTTTGAATCGACAACATAATATCAACTTTGCTTTAAACATCGTGTATTTAAATTTCAAAATATAAAAAATAATTAATGTGTTGACATATTTGATGGGTGCCAACCTTACAGTGTTACTAACTCTCAAAAATATTTTTATTATATTGTTTTGTCATCTCATGTAAAAAGAACCCGTGTATCCGAACGTTCCATTGTTTTGTCCATATAGACCAGGTTATAAGCCTTTAAAAATAATAAAAAGCGAAAAAAAAATACAGTATTATACGAACTTTGATGTTATGTGAAAAAAGTGTAAATGCAAAAGTTTTAGATGTTTTTATTACTACAACTTTACCATTTGATTTTTTTCAATAGGACTTTTAGTTTTTCCGGAAATCGAGAAAAACCGTTTTTTTGCGATAATTAGGTGGTACGAAGTTCACCGGTCAGCTAGTATATGAATACAAATGTCACGCATTATTTAATCATTGTTTAGGTGAGAACAAATACACGATAAAACTATCTTGTAGCTATGCGAGTTTTATTATTTGACTAGCGGACCCGACAGACTTCGTCCTGTCAAAAAGATTTGTACAGTGGCAGTTTTTTGTTCCTAATTATTTTATAGATAATGTCGCATAGCCAACCAAATCGCAAAAAAAGTCTAAATGACCTATTACATTTTGTGGCTATTCAATTTTGGAACGTGACATTAAATCCTCCAACGATGTATTCTGTGCTCCAACGCAAGCACGCACACTGTTTTGATAGATATGATTGAATTTCAACTATATGTAGCGTTAATAAAGCGCAAATTGACTCTTTGATGTTAGGAACACACCTTCATTGCTTAGGCAACAGTGAGTGCTTGCAATATGAACTTTATACAATAACAATAAAGATCAATTCGACTGTACGTTTTAGTTAGAAAACGTTTGCATGGGAAAATAAAAGGGCTGTTTTTAGGTATTTCCGATAATTATTCGAATTATCCTCATTGCAAAAACCCCTCCTTGAACTTCAACGAACATTAACAAAAAAGAATTGGCCAAATTGGTCCAGGCGTTGTTGAGTTATGAGTTTACCAACACATTTTGCGATTCATTTTTATATAATAAGATAGGGTTGTTTGTTATTAACTCTTTATTGTACATTGAACTATAAACTATATAACAATATGAACAGAGGTTGGAATTAGGTAGAGTTAATCATGTAGTACATAAAAAGTTATTAGTTTTACACAATTTAAACTACTGCACGCGTGACATTTCCAAACTTACATCAATGACATCGGATGTCCGAATTAAAAAAAAAATCCGATACTGGCGATGTTGCCGCATTTGTAGTTCGCACAACATAGCTTTTGAGAACAAAAGAATACAATAGCGGAAATGCGGAGCACTCGCCGCTTAACGGAATGGATTAGATTTTGTCTCACACAATGTTTTATTTCCAGTTTAGGAGATTATGACACAGCCCTGCTTCCTCGTTAGTAATGTGTTATTTTTATTACAAGCTTTTATTTAGTTTCACCTGTCCCGTTGTCTGTCGTTCTGTAATCAAATCTTGCAACTTAAATTTGATCCACTTCCCGGTTTCCGATTGAGCTGAAATTTGGTATACACGTTTAGTTCGGATGACAATGCATGATTAACTGTGTGACGTCATTCTAAATCCAACATGGCGGCGTATCCAATATGGCGGACCAGTTATTTTTAATGCACTCCTACAATATGGGTATCAAATAAAAGGGCTTGGCAAGAATAACTAGCAAAAAATAATGTTACGTCACTCTTAATCCAATACGGCGGAACACCAAAAATGGCGGATAATTTTCTTTTATTCGTTCCTACAATATGGGTATCAAATGAAAGGGCTTGTTCTCAGCAAGCCTGTAGAGGTACTAAAAAGTTAAAAATAAAATTAAAGAAAAAATAATCTTTTTAAAAAGTTAAAAAAAAATTAAACACTAAAACATTTCACCATACATAATTATTTAATCTCGTCCCCCCTCTTTATTATAGTCCCCATTTATAAATAAAAGCGTGTTACATTGTGATAGCTTGAGGAAAATGTTGTGTTGTATTAAATGTAACACGCGTTTATTTATAAATGGGGACTATGATAAAGAGGGGGGACCAGATTGAATAATTATGTATGGTGAAAAGTTTTAGTGTTAATAATTTATTTTTAACTTTTTAGTTCATTTTATTTTTAACTTTTTAGTTCATTTTATAAACAAATAATAAAAGCTTGTTTTTAAAAAGGTTTTTTTTTCTTTAATTTATTCCCGCAGTGAACAATGTAATATTATATAATTATACTAAAAGTAAATATGCTAAAAGATTTGTATTTTTGTTGTGCAATTAGTATTATTCTAGCATTAAGTGTGCTTTGTAGTATTTCTTGTGACGTTATTAATTATTTCTTTTGAATATAAATTCTAATATAAATTCTTTTGAATTACAAATTCAATTACATATGTTTTCTAAATTCCAAATAATTATGAAGGTCAAATAATGTTACGCTTCAATTCAGAACAATTGAATTGAATTAGCGCGTGTTCAATAAATTAGTTCCCAAAATGAGTTGTTCGTTGCAGATGTGTACGCAACTGCGTCGGTGGTGTAATGGTCAGCATAGTTGCCTTCCAAGCAGTTGATCCGGGTTCGATTCCCGGCCGACGCACACTTTTTTTAGTTTATTTCGTTAGTGTTCATTTTTTTCTCCTTGTTGTTCTCCTTGACGAGCTGATTCAGAATATTTAGCTGGCTACAGCTTGATAAAGATAGTTAGAAAAAAAACCACGATTTTCTAATTCAGATTTCAGAGCCCACTAGCGGGAAAATACGTCGTTAACTTTTTTTGCGACCATTAAATTTTTTGCTCAGCTCGACTAGGTGAACAACACATCCAAAATTTAGACCTAGGTCCCGAAGACCACTTAGTCTTTTAAACAGTATCATCTACTTTCACTGAGAAATTAAGCTTTTCGAACAGTTATCAAACATAAGGGATATTTTAATATAATATAATAATAATTTATTTATTATACATATTGGTCATGTACATATACAAAGATCTTTGATATAAATAAAATTACAGTCAATATTAAAATACCTGAATTAGGTTAAACCTGTGTTTCAAACTTCGATCATATATTTCTGTAGATACACAATT
This sequence comes from Scirpophaga incertulas, assembly GCA_036419045.1. NCBI lineage: Eukaryota > Metazoa > Arthropoda > Insecta > Lepidoptera > Crambidae > Scirpophaga > Scirpophaga incertulas. The sequence goes on along the minus strand of CM071639.1, from coordinate 1,295,228 downwards.
CCATAGAAAATCAAACAAAATATCGACCCGCGTCTATACATGGAAGAATAGATGTATATTATAGTACCAATTTTGAAAAAAGTTCTAAAGTGTCATATAATTTAAGCCAATTTAAATCTTAAGTAACGTAATGAAGTATGAAAATAAATCCTTGTTAAGGTCGTTACATATTATCTTCTGGTTTCGATGATATAATGATGCCGTGAAATCAGAAATGAACAAGACATATTTGAAAACAAATATATTGGATAATAAGCCCTTAGTCCGTTGCAATTAAGCACAAATTCATTTCATATAATAATGCTCCTACGTTCCATTTGACTCCGAATATTGTGCTCGCGTCTTATCGCATCCTACTTGAACATAGACAGCAGTGGAGATGCTTAGTTTTTTTTTACACATATCTTAACAGTACGGAAACTTTTTAAAGGAGATAATTTTTTCTTGTATGGAGAATAGGCCCACTACAAAATGTAACGTTTATTAATGAGACATACGTTAAATAATTTCTTTTTAACCCTAGATATTATAAGGAACATTAGCTTGTTTTTATCTAACGGGATCAATTAAAACATGAAGATTAAATAACCTAAAAATTCTTAGTGGTCAGTAGCTTTATTTAGATTTGTATTCAAATTGCTTTTTACGTAAATGCTATTCAACACTTTTTTTTTATTCTTGATAAATACAATCAACAAAAAAAAAAAGAAAATCACAAAAAATGGTATAGGCGACTCCATCATTCCACTGACCTTTTTCTGAAACATTAGCTCTGTGCTATTTTTTTCCTATGAGTGAGCCACTCGAGACAGAAAGAGATAGATGCGATTGCGTTACGTATCGTGGTATGGTACGCAAGCGTTTTAAATTGATATTTTAGTAATACATAATATGAATAAAAGTGTTTTACTCATAAAAAATGCGCTAATAAATTAAGATAAAGATATACTTATTGGAAGTATGACATTCCATCCTTCCTTTGCACTTTACGTGTGTCATTTTTACAAGTATTAACTACGCATTTCGACATCGCTGACGTTATCAATCGCGCGCGGCCACCGAATGAATGAGAGCGAAACAAGGCACATTTACTGTTTGTGCCTTGTTTCGCCGGTGCCACTTTTTAGACGGTAACTGTGTATCTACAGAAATATATGATCGAAGGTTTCAAACGAATAAATGCTTACATGATAAATTGCATAGGTATAAACTACAATGTTTAATCACAATAAATCTTGATAAGTTTCATAATAATCATACCTACCTCGTTGGCCATAACTAAGTGATAAATAAACTACTTGATACAAAATATCGAACATATAATATCTATTTACAGACGGCAAGTATCTCTTCTGTCTCTTCGTACGTTAAGTTTTGAATGTGGTTGTACAGGATATGTTTACAATTATAGTAATTTAAATCATACATTTTTAAAACTCGATTTAACTTATTATAAAGAAAATGACTGAGAAATGAAAAATAATTAAACTATATGGTTTTAGTGCTGTTGTTTTGCAATCGGGAAGTGGCAGGTCGGTGGTGTCACGTCCAGAGTGTTGACCCATCCAACAAGAGCGGTGGTGCGCGTTGCAGGTGCCGCGCAACACGCGGCTGCTGTACTTGCACGCGTACCAGTCGCTGGTCTGGAACCGCGCTGTGTCCGAGCGCCTGCGCAGGTTCGCCCGCACGCCCGCCCTCGGCGACCTCGTGCTCTGCGGCGTCGCTCTCGCTGGTACGCGCACACCTCACTCACTCACTCACCCACTCACTCCCTCACTCACCCACTCACTCCCTCACCCACTCACTCACTCCGTCGCCCACTCACTCCCTCACCCACTCACTCCCTCACCCACTCATTCCTCACCCACTCACTCCCACATCCACTCTATTCCTCACCCACTCACTCCTTCACCCACTCACTCCCTCACCCACTCACTCCCACACCCAGTCACTCCCACTCCCACTCACTCCCTTACCCACTCACTCCCTCGCCCACTCACTCCCTCACCCACTCACTCACTCCGTCGCCCACTCACTCCCTCACCCACTCACTCACTCCGTCGCCCACTCACTCCCTCACCCACTCACTCCCTCACCCACTCATTCCTCACCCACTCACTCCCACATCCACTCTATTCCTCACCCACTCACTCCTTCACCCACTCACTCCCTCACCCACTCACTCCCACACCCAGTCACTCCCACTCCCACTCACTCCCTCACCCACTCACTCCCTCGCCCACTCACTCCCTCACCCACTCACTCACTCCGTCGCCCACTCACTCCCTCACCCACTCATTCCTCACTCACTCACTCCCACACCCACTCTATTCCTCACCCACTCACTCCTTCACCCACTCACTCCCTCACCCACTCACTCCCACACCCAGTCACTTCCTCACCCACTCACTCCTTCACCCACTCACTCCCACACCCAGTCACTCCCACACCCACTCACTCCCTCACCCACTCACTCCCACACCCACTCACTCCCTCACCCACTCACTCCCACACCCAGTCACTTCCTCACCCACTCACTCCCTCACCCACTCACTCCTTCACCCACTCACTCCTTCACCCACTCACTCCCACACCCACTCACTCCCACACCCACTCACTCCCACACCCAGTCACTTCCTCACCCACTCACTCCTTCACCCACTCACTCCCACACCCAGTCACTCCCTCACCCACTCATTCCTCACCCACTCACTCCCTCACCCACTCACTCCCTCACCCACTCACTCCCACACCCAGTCACCCCCACACCCACTCACTCCCTTACCCACTCACTCCCACACCCAGTCACTTCCTCACCCACTCACTCCTTCACCCACTCACTCCCACACCCACTCATTCCCACACCCACTCACTCCCTCACCCACTCACTCCCACACCCAGTCACTTCCTCACCCACTCACATATAAATACTCAGTTGTTTGACTTGATTCTGACAGACTTATATAATTAATTGAGTAACCCTATTATTGAATTTCTTCCTCACTTTTTCCAGATACAGAAGTCCTCGAAGAGGTTGAAGAATCGGACGATTCCGAATCAGAAGATTCCGGTGTAACACCAACTGGTGAAAGCAAAGACAACGAATCCGACAAAAACGCAGACAAAGAAGACAAAACTACAGAACAACCGAAACCTAAAGAAAAGAAACAAAATAAAGACGAGCCTAAAGAGAAGATACCGGTGAAGATTCTAACTCAAGAGGATATCGATAGAGGCGTGTATACGATTTTCGACATTGTAATGCCGTTGCCAGGGTACAATATTGATTACCCTCCGAATATGAAGGATTTTTATGAGGAGTTACTAAAGAAGGATGGTTTGGAGCTCACGCTGAGAAATAAGCATAAGTAAGTTGACACGCTCTTATTATTTTTACTTGATATTAAAGCATTTTTAGCTTTTGATTACTTTCAAAAGCTAAAAACCCTCATAAAAAAGACGTCAGAAAATATTTTTTTGTGATTTATTACTCGATTATTCGACTAATTATGAAGATTCCTTCTTGATTGATATCTAATATTAGGTCTTACATATGAAAGGGGCATCCATAAATTACGTGAGGTGATTTTCTAATTTTTCTGTCCCTCCCCCACTGGTGAGATGTCGTGAGATTTTATTTAAACTCCTCCCACATCCCCCAATCTCACGTGTAAAGTGTAAAAAAAAACTTGACAATAGAATACTTAAATCGTGACTACTGTGTTAAAGAAGTGAGATTTGACTGGGCTCCTCTTAAACATCTCACGTAATTTATGAACGCCTTCAAATTGGCGTTTTGTGCGAGAGGAATATAAAGTCAATTTTATTTTTGTAAAATATATTTAATTAATCATAGTATGTATCGTTGTTATCTATGCTCTTTTGCCATCTCATAAGTGGTTCATTGATTGCTTTATTAAAAAATCCATGGGAGCGAGAATCAATAAACTCTTTAAAGGTTTAGACTGCCATATCGGAGTTGATTTTTTTCTCCTTGTAAGATGTCCCGTGGAGTACGGTGGGTGTCGCAGACATTCCAATTGTAGTTTGTCTAACTTAAGTGTTGTTTATTCTGCGGTGTGTGGTCTAGTGTTGTCGTGAAGCAGCAGTGGCCTAGAGCGATTGGCCATTCTCGGTTGTTTAGCACCTAGTTCTTCCTTCATGGTTTGCAGTTGCTGATGAAAGATATTTGCCGTAATCGTTTGGTCAGATTTTAGAAAGCTGTAGTGAACGACACCAGCGCTAGTCCACCAAACACTCACAAGTTAATTTTTCTGAGTCAATTTCCGTTTAGGGCAGGATTTAGTTGTCTCCAGGGTTCAGCTATTGCGACGAGCGCTTTGGATTATTGTACAGTATCCACTTTTCATCACAAATAATGATTCGATTCAAAATTCCTATATTGTGTCGGTTAAGCAAAGTAACACAGTAGTTGATGCGTGTTTGCAAGTTTTATTTATGAGGTTATCCATCGTACGAATATTTTTTTTTCCTGATTTGATCCACTTAAAGATTAATAAAGTTTTGTCACTTATGAAGCCTGTAGCTTTCTCTGAAGTGCTTTGCGATGGATCTGCTTCCACAATACCATTTCATTGTTCATTTTCCACGTTGGTCTCCGGCCGTGCATGGGGTTGGTTGTAAAGGTCGAAATTTCCATAACGAAAACATTGTAACCAAAAACCTACCGTGCACTCTTTTGCGACATCAGTGTCGTTCATATCAGTAACCCTTCGAGCTGTTTCTACAGCACTGGTTACTACGGCAAAACCCGTACTCATGTTTTAAGTTTTCCATTGAGCGGTAATAAGCGACGCCAAAGAAAAATATAATATGAATGAAAACTCAATATCAGCAAAATTTATTTATAACTGTTATTTTTTGGTGGCATTTGTTTATTTTTTAATTTTTCATGTTGACTATTACTCGTTAGAAAAATAAATATCGTTCATTTTCCTTATGTTTGGAAGAGTGGTTAAACTAATAAGATTCCCCCTTTGTAGGAGTTACAGTATGTCGGGAGCGTACCGCGCCGTCGTGGCGCGTCCCTCCGCCACGACCTGGCGCCTGGCGCGCTACTCCGAGCCGCGCGGCGACCTGCTGCCCTCACAGCTGGACGCGCTGCTGGGCGCCGCGCCGCCCGGGCCCGCGCCAGGTACGTGCCGCCCGCCTGCTGCCTGCTGCCTGCTGCCTGCTGCCCTCACAGCTGGACGCGCTGCTGGGCGCCCGCCGCCCCGGGCCCGCGCCAGGTACGTGCCGCCCGCCTGCTGCCTGCTGCCTGCTGCCTGCTGCCCTCACAGCTGGACGCGCTGCTGGGCGCCGCGCCGCCCGGGCCCGCGCCAGGTACGTGCCGCCCGCCTGCTGCCTGCTGCCTGCTGCCTGCTGCCCTCACAGCTGGACGCGCTGCTGGGCGCCGCGCCGCCCGGCCCGCGCGCCAGGTACGTGCCGCCCGCCTGCTGCCTGCTGCCTGCTGCCTGCTGCCCTCACAGCTGGACGCGCTGCTGGGCGCCGCGCCGCCCGGCCCCGCGCCAGGTACGTGCCGCCCGCCTGCTGCCTGCTGCCTGCTGCCTGCTGCCCTCACAGCTGGACGCGCTGCTGGGCGCCGCGCCGCCCGGCCCCGCGCCAGGTACGTGCCGCCCGCCTGCTGCCTGCTGCCTGCTGCCTGCTGCCTGCTGCCCTCAGCTGGACGCGCTGCTGGGCGCCGCGCCGCCCGGCCCCGCGCCAGGTACGTGCCGCCCGCCTGCTGCCTGCTGCCTGCTGCCTGCTGCCCTCACAGCTGGACGCGCTGCTGGGCGCCGCGCCGCCCGGGCCCGCGCCAGGTACGTGCCGCCCGCCTGCTGCCTGCTGCCTGCTGCCTGCTGCCTGCTGCCCTCACAGCTGGACGCGCTGCTGGGCGCCGCGCCGCCCGGCCCCGCGCCAGGTACGTGCCGCCCGCCTGCTGCCTGCTGCCTGCTGCCTGCTGCCTGCTGCCCTCACAGCTGGACGCGCTGCTGGGCGCCGCGCCGCCCGGCCCCGCGCCAGGTACGTGCCGCCCGCCTGCTGCCTGCTGCCTGCTGCCTGCTGCCTGCTGCCCTCACAGCTGGACGCGCTGCTGGGCGCCGCGCCGCCCGGCCCCGCGCCAGGTACGTGCCGCCCGCCTGCTGCCTGCTGCCTGCTGCCTGCTGCCTGCTGCCCTCACAGCTGGACGCGCTGCTGGGCGCCGCGCCGCCCGGCCCGCGCCAGGTACGTGCCGCCCGCCTGCTGCCTGCTGCCTGCTGCCTGCTGCCCTCACAGCTGGACGCGCTGCTGGGCGCCGCGCCGCCCGGCCCGCGCCAGGTACGTGCCGCCCGCCTGCTGCCTGCTGCCTGCTGCCTGCTGCCCTCACAGCTGGACGCGCTGCTGGGCGCCGCGCCGCCCGGCCCCGCGCCAGGTACGTGCCGCCGCCTGCTGCCTGCTGCCTGCTGCCTGCTGCCTGCTGCCCTCAGCTGGACGCGCTGCTGGGCGCCGCGCCGCCCGGCCCCGCGCCAGGTACGTGCCGCGCCTGCTGCGCTGCCTGCTGCCTGCCTGCTGCCCTCCAGCTGGACGCGCTGCTGGGCGCCGCGCCGCCCGGCCCGCGCCAGGTACGTGCCGCCCGCCTGCTGCCTGCTGCCTGCTGCCTGCTGCCCTCACAGCTGGACGCGCTGCTGGGCGCCGCGCCGCCCGGGCCCGCGCCAGGTACGTGCCGCCCGCCTGCTGCCTGCTGCCTGCTGCCTGCTGCCTGCTGCCCTCACAGCTGGACGCGCTGCTGGGCGCCGCGCCGCCCGGCCCCGCGCCAGGTACGTGCCGCCCGCCTGCTGCCTGCTGCCTGCTGCCTGCTGCCCTCACAGCTGGACGCGCTGCTGGGCGCCGCGCCGCCCGGCCCCGCGCCAGGTACGTGCCGCCCGCCTGCTGCCTGCTGCCTGCTGCCTGCTGCCTGCTGCCCTCACAGCTGGACGCGCTGCTGGGCGCCGCGCCGCCCGGCCCCGCGCCAGGTACGTGCCGCCCGCCTGCTGCCTGCTGCCTGCTGCCTGCTGCCTGCTGCCCTCACAGCTGGACGCGCTGCTGGGCGCCGCGCCGCCCGGCCCCGCGCCAGGTACGTGCCGCCCGCCTGCTGCCTGCTGCTGCCTGCTGCCTGCTGCCCTCACAGCTGGACGCGCTGCTGGGCGCCGCGCCGCCCGGGCCCGCGCCAGGTACGTGCCGCCCGCCTGCTGCCTGCTGCCTGCTGCCTGCTGCCCTCACAGCTGGACGCGCTGCTGGGCGCCGCGCCGCCCGGCCCCGCGCCAGGTACGTGCCGCCCGCCTGCTGCCTGCTGCCTGCTGCCTGCTGCCCTCACAGCTGGACGCGCTGCTGGGCGCCGCGCCGCCCGGCCCCGCGCCAGGTACGTGCCGCCCGCCTGCTGCCTGCTGCCTGCTGCCTGCTGCCCTCACAGCTGGACGCGCTGCTGGGCGCCGCGCCGCCCGGCCCCGCGCCAGGTACGTGCCGCCCGCCTGCTGCCTGCTGCCTGCTGCCCTCACAGCAGCAGCTGACCGCTTATGCGGCGCTATTTCTTGACCCAGCTGATGGATCGCCCTCACGACACAAGCCTCAACGTCTGCATTCGCACATGAACAATAAAGGCATAGTTGGCACAGCGACCAAGAGATCGGCAATTGTACCAGGAGATGTTGGTTCGATACCCGCAGTGCACATATATTTAATTTGAGTTTAATTTGAGAACAAATCTTGTTTCTCCATACAAACTTTGGACCCCCATTTCACCCCCTTAAGGGATGAATTTTGAAAAATCCTTCCTTAGTGCACCCCTAAACCTTATAAGGAACCTACGTGCCAAATTTGTAATCTCTAGGACCAGCGGTTTGGGCTGTGCGTTGATATGTCAGTCAGTCAGTTTCTTCTTTTATATATTTAGAAGATTGAAAATATCCGAAAAGAATAACTTTCCTCGCGCTAAATACTACGTCATATCGACTTTTGAGTAAAATTGAAAATTATGTCTTTTTACAGACGGCAAATTCAGAGCACTGCTATTAGACATGACGTTGCCCGCCAGCTGCTACGCGACGATGGCGCTCCGGGAACTGATGAAAGTCGACACATCAGTAGACAATCAAGCACAGCAAAACGACTATTACAAGACGGAAAACGGAGACAACGGCGAATCGACGAACGCCGACAGCAATGGAAGTCAAACTGTGAAAGATGCAACAGTAGACGAAACAGACGAAGGCGTTGTAAAGACAGAGAATGGAACTATCGGAGAAGCAACAGAAAGTGGTAGTGGATCTGAAAAGCAAGTTGATAAGAGGAAGCTCGAAGATGAAAAACACGAAGAAGCTAAGAAAGCGAAGATAGGAGAAAGTGATTAAATATGTTACTAATAAACTGCAAATACTTTTATTTTAATACTGACAAATCATAATGTTGATTCATTTATTTTAATTTAACCTTTATTGCACAATGTACATATAAATAAAATACAAAAGGCGGATTTAATGCAAAAAGACATTCTCTACTAGTCAACCGAGTGGTTAGCTACAACGAACTACACATATATACATATTAGTGATGTGCCGGATCGTCAAAATCTAGATCTGCGAATAAAGATCTGAATACGGATATTTGGTGTCAAGATCTGCAGATACGGACACGGATCTTAACTTTCTTACACAATCAGTGTCAGGATATGTTGCCCGCTCGGTGTCTCACGATCCTGAAGATGTTTCGCTGAGAGACGAAACACGTGTCGACCTTGTCTGCTTGTTGGACAAGTCATCATCAACTGCGCGGAATCAGCAAACGTAATCAATATCCTTTGTAATATTGAGATTCTCGTAAGGGTAAAGGCTCAACTTCCTTAAAAAACATTTACAAAGATAACATCCTCAAAAATATCAATTATTCTTTAAAAAAAGACTGTTAAATAGATCCGCCAAAAAGTAACAGATACAGACACGAATACGAATCTTTCATCTGCTTCGGATATCCGCGGATACGGATACGGATATCCGGCACGTCACTATAGAATACCAATATTCATCTTAGCAAGCACAAGGTCTTTTTGATATGGATTTTAAATTTATATAAAGACAAATCAATGACACTTTGCGGAAGCTTGTAAAACATAGATATACATTTCCCCAAGAACGAACATTCTTATAGAGTTTGAACATTTTATAGAGTCTGAACATTGGAACGGCAAGTTTATTTTTGTTTCTAGTATTCACATAATGTAGATCACTGTTTTTATTGAATTTATTATAGTTTCTATATACAAAAACTAAATTATCATATATATATTGACTAGCTAAAGTTAAAATATTAATTTCTTTGAACAATTCTTTTATGGATTCTCTAGCCCGTAAACAGTATCGCACGAATCGCTATTTTTTGTAAAAGGAATATACTCTTGTAATGTTAGCCGCTAATCCCCATAGCAGCAGTCCATAGGTCATCCCATGACACTATGAAAGTAGCTGATATAAACAATTATTACCGTTTCAACATTACTTAAAAGTTTAATCTTTTATGCTAAGTGCTAAGCGTAAGCTGCTGTACTAAGTTTGATTGCCAAGGCTTCAATATGTGGATCCCACTGTAGTCTTGAATCTAAAGTGATGCCTAAGAATTTGGTATTGTTTACTAAGTCAATGACATCACCATTCATATTTAAACGAGTATCAATCTGCCTTACATTGGGCAAAGAGCATTTGATACATTTTGTTTTTTTTTAGAATTTAAAGACAAATTATTAGTTGTGAACCAATACAGAACTCTCGAGAGAACACTATTTACATTGTCATAACATTCCTTTTGTCTATCAACTTTGAATAGTAAAGAAGTATCATCTGCAAACAATACTGTCTCACACGATTCTGTAATGTAGAAAGGAAAGCTGTTTATATATATTAGAAACAGTAGAGGAGCCAATATTGATCCCTGGGGTACCCCCATCGTTATAGGCGAGCTAGCAGATTCTGATCTATTAATAACGACTTTCTGCAATCTGTCTGATAAATAATATTTTAAAAGGCTAACAGCTCCATCCGAGATATCGTGTAGTTATCTGTCATACGACGCTAGCAAATGGGTTTAGTATTTCTATTACAAAAATATTAAACTACTTTGCACAAGGTTGTACCTATAACACATTGTTTCTTTGCCATGGATAGCAAATATTTTTCATACAATTACAATTATCGTAAAGGTTAGATAGAAAAGCTCAGATCTACTAATGACGGGGCAGCATGACTTAAAGACCTTTGCCTATAGGGTGAAAAATAACTCTGAGAAGTTGAAATGATTTGATTGATGAAGTTGAGAATGATTTTATATATTTGTATTAGCTTACGCCTACTTAGGGCATAAATAAAAATATGTAACTACAATCAACGTGTTTCTGTGATGTGAGGATATCAGCTAGGTACGTAGTCAAAAATCCTTTAAACTTTCAAAATAAATAAATTATTTTTCGTTAGCTCTAATCAACAAAGTAATCATAAATTATACTTTCATTAATTGTGGTTTAGCTAACTAAACTAGTATACCTACACTAACTAAACTATAGTGATAGTGAATAAATCGTTCATTGTAATACTACAACGGACGAAAATGGAACTTATCTGTTCCCGAAAATTCATCGCACAACACATTTTAAAATTATGAGACTGCGACAAAATCCCGTTTGCGTGAAAATAGGTCAAGTTCCCGTTCTTTTTGTAAATACTTTTTTGCTAATACCTACGAATATATTCTTTTGTTATAGGTATATTTACCACATCATGGCATAATTCAATCAATTCCATAATACATTAAAATTCCTTAAACGGTCTTTCTAATAAAGCAAATCACAACCATTTTATAGAATTGACACTGACATTTAATTAAAATGTAGCATTTCACTCGATAACACTAAGGCATAGCGTTAGACATTCACGACTGTAAAAATACAGGCGGAAAATAAATCCCTTGCTGATTCTTTCCAGTACACGCACTCTCGCCGTAGACTTGTGAATTAATGGCGTAGCATCTGTGACCTACAAACATGATTGTAAAAAATCCATTTGAAGAATACATTTTTGGTTTTAATTTCTTATATATTTCGTAGTCAATATTTGTGATATATGAACATTTTAATCATTTGCCAGACGCCACGTCGCTTTTCTTGATTTGCCGGACACATTCTTATAATAATAAGAAGTGAAAGAAACAATACACAATAAATTGTTATATAAATTTTAATTGACAGATAAAATAAAACAACGATTAGAGTACAATTAATTTAATAACTAAACCAGTTGCAATATGATACTAAGTAACATTGCAGATATTTTTGAAATGTTTTTGAGTAGCGATTGAATTGAAATCTGCGATGAATCTGAAACAAAAACAGACAAATAGAGAAATTGATCTTGAATAAAAACATATTTGTTATAATTTATGTATATATATATATTTATATTAATGCGTCTTTTCGTTATAATTTTACTTAAGCTTTCTGCCCGCGGCTTCGCCTGCATGGATTTCGGGATTGGGTCTATAGAGGGTTAAGGGTCATAGCTTTTGCCCACGGCTACATATGCGCGGAAGTCAGTTTATGACGCGAAGGTTTTATCGCGCTTCCCGTGGGACTATCCGTTTTTCCGAGATAAAAAGTACCGCAAAACCTTGCTCAAGAATCACTCTATCTATTGATGAAAACCGCATGAAAATCTGTGCAGTAGATTTTGATAAAAAGTAGCCTATGTTACTCCAGTCCAGTAGTTTCGGAGCCTATTCATTACAAACAAACAAACAAATCTTTCCTCTTTATAATATTAGTATAGATAACTCAAAACCAAATGTTTTGGATTTGTTCGGACTATTTCGTTAATGTGAAGTTTGCACAAAATCGGTCGAGCGGTTCTTCATTTATCACATTTTTTTATAACAACTCATTTCAATAAACGGCAAATAATTATGTTGATAGGGATTTTCGAATCAATTTGAAACGTTTTTAACATGGAGATTGTGCTGTCAAATTGAAACTTTTTTCAGTGTTGACAGTACAAGCATGTTGTTATGTCATTCATACGATCATTTCATTTTGGACGTGCTTCGATTAAAGCAAATTGTCAGTGATAATTAGACCAAGTTTTAACATAGCTAGCTATTAATAAAATATTTTTTTGTTTGAATAAATGTTTATTATAAAAAGTCGAAGTAATTTTTATTTATCATTTCAACTTTCTACTTATCGAAGCACGTCCGTGCCGCTAGTTAAAATTAAAGCCTTTACTCAACGTAGACTTTTACTTATTTTAAAGTTAATTTAATTTGAGAATGAGAGCGGCCGACCTCCATAGTCAAGTGGATCGTACACTGGTTTCAAGGTGTCGCCATCTCTGAGGTCCCGGGTTCGAATCCGCGAGGTCCCCCCGCTGCAGGGTTCTGCTACGGAACCTGCAGCGGATAATGGCCATACGGATCGTACGAGGCTACCATACCATCTCGTACGAGGCGGCGACGGTTCTGGGACGCTCATTAGAAATCCTGGCCGACATGTACGCGGCGACGTATGCGTCGCGGCGTGTCGACCGGGGGAGCCATGGGGGGAGCGCCCTGGAACCCACGCACGAAGTGCCTAGGCGGGAGTGGCACCGACTCGTCCGCCAGCATTGTCGCAATCAATGCCGGCGGAGACAGATCTCGCCCAATCTCTGCGACCAAGACTCGGCGCTCGAAGGCCCACGTGGTGTACTCCGCCAGCGTGTGCTGGGCCGAGTCGAGGTCGGATACGCAGTGGTGGCATTGTGTCGATCCCTCCCGTCCTATTCGACACAGATACAACACACACAGTCAATCGGTAGGTGACCTCCTCCTTCCCGTGGAGCCAAGCTTCGAGGTGCGGGAGTATGGCACCGACGGCCCGCTGGCGCGCGCAGATCCGTTATTCGAGATCCGTAGTTTTCGCTTGTTGGTCTGTGACTTGGTTAGCTACCTCGGGCAGGGCAGTGGCGCGCGGCAGCGGCTAGTGGCAGCGGTAGAGGTGCGGGTGCGCAGGGCGGCGCGCGTGCGTCAGGCAGGCGGCGGCGTGCGCGCGCAGCTCGCCCGGCGTAGGGAACGAGCGCGGGCAGCGTGCGCACTTGTGCGGCTTGTTCTGCACCAGAAGGAAACAAGGCGCTCACTGAGTGTTCTGATGCCTCATCATATTATGGCAAATTCAACAGAAAATGACCTTTTCTCAAACATGCTTGGAAATTTGAGCATTATTTTGACAACCTTCTTCGAGATAAATCGAAATTGCTGTACTGGCCAAATACATGCGAGCACATTGCTCGCAGGACTGACGGCCGTTGGGGCGGAAAGGTCCTGGAGTGGCAGGCATATGCTGGACACCGCAATGTTGGTAGGCCTCCCACAAGGTGGACCGACGATTTGATGAAGATCGCGGGAAGGCGCTGGACGGTTGCAGCGCAGCACCGATCTGCGTGGAGATCCTTGGGGGAGGCCTATGTCCAACAGTGGGCGTCTATTGGCTGAACTGACATGCGAGCAGCGACCGGCAAAAATGTATGAAAATCCATATCTGTCGTGTTTTAGCGGCCAAATAAATATACATGTAAATTCATATCTATCTTGTATTTTAAAATGGAACGATTTGTTGCTTCGAAAAATGGCAAACCAAGGAGGCAACTTATCAGAGTTTTATTTAAATATCGAACTGGCTTGCAAAAGAAACCTGTTATACAATGAATTAAAAAAAACGAACGAATCCTTTGGCGCGTAAAAAAATTTATTCATTGTTGGTCATTGAGTTTGAAAAGTAATTTTTCAAATAAAAGTTCTGCTTGGTACTACTTAGTTTTAATTTCCGCGCATTATTTGAGAAAAGTACTATACAAGCCTTGGCCACAACTAGGCATTGATGGACTTACGTATGTGTGCCTCGGCTTCGCCTCGGCCCACATGTACTCGTTCGTCCGTCAATGCCTCTATTGCTGGCCGCTGCAGTCATGTACTATTAAAGTAAATGATATTGTTCTCCTGGTCGAGCTGAGCAAATACTGTAATGGTTGCAAAAAAAGTTAACAACTCATTTTCCCGCTAGGGGGCTCTGAAGTCTGACTTAGAAAATCGTGGTTTTCGGCAGAATCAGCAGATTTTTGGATATATTGTTCTCCTTGACGAGCTGATTCAGAATATTAATCTCACGCTGTCTATTTGGGTCTGTATTATTTAAAAAATACGTAAATTATATTACAATACCTCAGATTTGTGTATTATTTAAAAAAAACTAGGAAATCCGACTTTTTTACCGAAACTTCATAGCCTCCTAGCGGGAAAATGCGTCGTTAACTTTTTCTAAAAGAATATTCTGAATCAGCTCGTCAAGGAGAACAACATATCCAAAATTTAGACCTGGGTCCCGAAAATCACTTGGCCATATAAACAGTATCATCTACTTTATTCTTAAACGTTGTTGAATGTTGAAGAATATTCCAAAGGATTTGGGCCACTTTGACGCTTAAAAGCCTTTAACTCGTAGGAAAACTGTACACTCACTGTTTAGTTATTTATGAAGCAAACTTGTTACAAATCTCAAATTAAGAGATATACTCCGAGTCCGAGTGGAATATGTAACATGTTACATAATCAAAAAACTAAAATGGGTAAAACAGAATTTATAGTGAAAGGTACATTACTTCTCCGACTTATAAAACCAGGCAAATATTTTTAGATATGGTTTCGGTATTGGTTGCAATTGACAAAGAAAATATCGGTATAACTAAATGTATGCACTATCCTAGTATAATTACCTACTTCCTGCAAATAATAATATTATCGTATCAACTAGGAGCAAGAGCTCAGATATAGCATCAGATAGGTATATTAACTTGGGCCTAATGTGAAATTTTAATTCGACGATCATTGTTCTGATTAGAGCGTCGGCGACGTGTCTGGATTCTAACTTAATCGGCAATCTTTAACCGACGTTATGTAATGAGTACAGAGTTAAATGATGATCTTTGAAATCCTGAAAGAAAACTTTACCTTGGTATGTGTCATGCGATGGTAATAAAGATTTGAACTCGCTGTAAAGCATTTTCCGCATTCTGGACACTTATGAGGCTTCTCACCTGAAACAAGAAAAAGAGATCATATCGTTTTGATTTAGTGACCAGCCTGCCTGGAGTGATAAATATCTACACCTCTCAGAAGAACGCACCTACAGAGCAAGTAGTATTTCTCTCTAGGTGTAGTGGTTGCGAGTAAATATATTGACGAATGAGCAAATAGCTACTTGGAGATCAACTTCCGGAGATAATAGCCCATTGTAAACCGCGATTGAAATCAAATGTTAAAATCCAACTACCTACATAGAGAGAGAAACATAGTTCTTCTGATGGTAATAAATTCTTGTTGCAAATGTTCAGAACTTCGTCTTCCCTAAAAGCGATTTAGATAGCCGATTGCCACTTGAGTGGTATTTTATTAAATTCAAAGGCAAAGCCAAATATCTCCCTCCAAGTTGATAGTAAGCAGAAACGAAGTCCAAATAAGAAAATAACTAGGGCAAAGGAATTCTCCACGGGAAGGAGGAGGTCACCTACCGATTGACTCAGATACTCACCGGGCACGGCTGCTTTGGTGAGTATCTGTGTCGAATAGGACGGGAGGGATCGACATATTGCCACCACTGCGCATCCGACCTCGACTCGGCCTAGCACACGCTGGCGGAGTGCCGAGTCTTGGTCGCAGACATCGGGCGAGATCTGTCTCCGCCAGCATTGATTGCGGCAATGCTGGCGGAGGCTGGCCTCCTTCTGTGAAGCAGTGATGCTCCAGAAGGAGGCCGCCGAGCGGGGTCGGGAGATGGCCGATCTCGCTCGAAGGAGGCGGCGCCGGGCTCCGTAGCACAGCTGCGGCGCCGCTGCGGGGCGGCAGAGGGCGCTTGGTGTTCCCGGGGGCTACATGCCTGAGGAAGGCCATCCCTGAGATTTTTAGTGGGTAGGCCTCCCCCTTCTGGGGAGGAGAGCCCCACATAACCGCCTGCTCGCCACAGCCGGGGTATGCAACTTAATGCATTTTCTTCAGGGGAAAAAAAAGGGCAAAGCAATTACGCTTCGCATAGCTTCTATTGACTTGCGAATCTGTACGATGATTCTTGAGGCCTGTTTTAAAAACTCAGTATCATAAAAAGAAAAAGGATTTCTGTGTTTAATCGTGTTCTTATGATAGTATTTCTTCAAAGTTTTCAGTTAGAAGCTAACCTCAGATACTTACTATATAAAACAAAGAATGTATTACCTGTGTGTATTCTCCTGTGCGTGTTTAGGGAGCTGGACGTGCTGAAACCTTTGTTGCAGATGTTGCAGATATGTGGCTTCTCACCTGCCACCAAGAATTACACCATACATGTGATAGGTTTTGATTACAGAACCAGGAGTTGGAGATTTACTATCACAGCTAATGTACATCCCCATAGTAGGAGAGCCCAAGCAGGGATTTTTGAAGTGACTCGAGCATGCTAGAAAATTATTAAAGTATCTCTACCAAGTATGAACCCTTCATATGCCTCACCATATGTTGACGGGAACCCGCTTCAACTTTGCTCCACGATCGCCCCATGAAAACTGTCAGATTATTAGTTCTTTGTAATTCTAATAATGTTTCGTTCAAAATAAAAAAAAAAAATGAAACGCGATCGAGTATTTCAAGGTGACGTTTTTTTACAACTTCGAGACTCGTTTGTTTCTTAATGTCACGCTCAAATTGTCAGATTATTGAGATATACAATCGTCTCAATGTATTTAATCAGCTTTCTCTTAATCTGAGGCGCTCGAGTTTTTCTAAC
Source organism: Scirpophaga incertulas (assembly GCA_036419045.1). Classification (NCBI taxonomy): domain Eukaryota; kingdom Metazoa; phylum Arthropoda; class Insecta; order Lepidoptera; family Crambidae; genus Scirpophaga; species Scirpophaga incertulas. Next base: position 1,278,397 of record CM071639.1, on the reverse strand, counting down.
AATCGATTTTTTTTACTAATCAGACGGGTTCCCCTCATCACACATCCCATATGGAAATTTCATACTTGGTAGAGGTACATTAAGAGATGCAAGGATTCTCCCTATATACTTTTCTGACACGCTCGAGTCACTTCAAAAATCCCCGCTTGGGCTCCCCTACTACCACCGAAGGGCGATTAGGTTTTAGTTGACTACGGTAGCCTGGTGCTGACTGGTTTTATTGACTGATTTACTATAATCTCTTAGAACAGTGACCTCTAGGGGTGTATGACAACCTGCAAGGGGTCTACGTCAGCGAAACGAAAATTTGGGGGTCTATGAAATGAAAACGGGGGTTCATGATAATGGATCTCAACTGAATGAAATGGACACTGGTACCTATTTACGTAGATTATACTATCTTCTAATATAAAGTCAAAATTATATATTACTAGCTTTCTGCCCGCGGCTTCGCCCGCGTGGATTTCGGGATTGGGTCTATAGAGGGTTAAGGGTCATAGCTTTTGCCCACGGCTACATATGCGCGGAAGTCGGTTTATGGCGCGAAGGTTTTATCGCGCTTCCCGTGGGACTAAACAGATAAAAAATACCGCAAAACCTTGCTCAAGAATCAGTCTATCTATTGATGAATGAAATCCGCATGAAAATCTGTGCAGTAGTTTTCGTGCGAAGCCTTTATTGTGCATCCCGTGGGATCTGTCGATTTTTCCGGGATAAAAAGTAGCCTATTATTTAATCCGGACTTTTATCTTTACGTCTGCTAAATTTCAAAGCAATCGGTTCAGGAGTTACGGCGTGAAAGCGAACAAACAAACAAACAAACTAACTCACTTTCCGATTTATAATATTAGTAAGGATTACACTGTTAGTAGCCCGCCCGTGTTAATTTAGATCCCACGGGAACAGATAAAAGGTGTCCTATGTCCTTTCTCGTTCCGCAGACTATGTGTATGCAAATATTAAATATTATTAAATAATTATATTGTTATTTCTTGCCCGTGGCTCCGCCCGTCGTTGCTCCGTCCGCGTTAATTTCGATCCCACGGGAACAGTAGCTACTTTCTTCTGGGATAAAATGTGATATCCTTCCCCGTACCACAGACTATGTGTATGCAAATTTTCGTGATGATCGGTGCAGTAGTTTAAGCGTGAAGAGGTAACAAACAAACAAACAAATAAACAAACAAACAAACAAACACACTTTCGCATTTATAATATTAGTTGGGATATTAAAGTATCATGAAGTAAAAATTTTATTATAAATGTTTATAAAATGTTGTAAGTTGTAGGAAGGCATTCATTATCAGGTAGTCTATTCAAAACCGAAAATCACGGCAAAGGGTCTACGACATAAAAAAGTTTGGGAACCTCTGGCTTAGAACAAATATTTCAGCACACCATTAGCTACCGTTTCAATTGTTTTTGATATTTAAGTACACCTCAATATTACAAAAATAAATAGGCCGATTTCAATATTATATCTATTCTAGTCTGTATAACAGATATGATACCGTATGCTAAAATTATTCCTGATAACGACGCCTTCTAATGGTGCAAGAATTTCCAAAATCTGTCCAGTAGATTTGAGTTTACTCGTTATATGCGTTGTATCCTATTTTTTCATAGAAAATATATACTTTCCAGCGGTAAAAATACTACTATAGAGGATGTTAATTAGGGATAAAAAGCCTACTAATTGTAAAATAATTGTTGGGTTCAGTAGTTATTGATTTTTCCCACAGGAAGGAAATATTGATATAGCCCATATGTTCCAAAACTTTTTTGTGTCGTAGTCCCTTTGTTATGTTTTCCCGTTTTGGATAGACCCCCTACTTACCTGATATTGAATGCCTACAACTTACAAAATATTATAAACATCCCAACTAATATTATAAATGCGAAAGTGTGTTTGTTTGTTTGTTTGTTTGTTTGTTTGTTTGTTTGTTACCTCTTCACGCTTAAACTACTGGACCGATTTCAAAAATTCTTTCACCTTTGGAAAGCTACATTCTCCCCGAGTAACATAGGCTACTTTTTATCCCGGAAAAATCGACAGATCCCACGGGATGCGCAATAAAGGCTTCGCTCAAAAACTACTGCACAGATTTTTATGCGGTTTTCATCAATAGATAGAGTGATTCTTGAGGAGTTTTGCGGCATTTTTTATCTCGGAAAAACGGATAGTCCCACGGGAAGCGCGATAAAATCTTCGCACCATAAACCGACTTCCGCGTATATGTAGCCGTGTGCAAAAGCTATGACCCTTAACCCTCTATACACCCAATCCCGAAATCCACGCGGGCGAAGCCGCGGGCAGAAAGCTAGTATATAATAACTTTTTTACTTCGTAGGTATTTTTATAAATAATGTATGTCTTTATATTAGAAGGTAATATAATGCTAATAAACAGGTACTATCAGTGTTTTTTGAGATCTAATATCGTGGATCCCCATTTTCATTTCATGGAGCCCCAATTTTTTTTTCGCTGACGTAGACCCCTTGCGACCTGCAAGGTCGTATCATGGACCCCTAGGGAATCGATATAGACCATTTCGGGAATCACTAATATAGCCTATAACTATCAAGGTTAATGTAGCATTCTAAAAGCTTATAAGCTTAAAGTGAAAAACAATAATGTAATTACTACAAAGCAGAATTTTTTGATTGCGACAAATGTGTATTCTAGTGCTATTTAAAAAACACCTATAGTCGCATTTATATATAAAATTTTCTTTAATACAAGTCGGTTAAGCAAAGCACAATAAATATAATTTAGTTTAAAGATATAAAATTGAAAACAGGTGAAACTCTTATTTGATTTTTTTGTTATCTTTCACAATTGCAGTTATTCTAGGCAAGAATGTAAGCTATTGTCGACCTCCTGCGGCAACATTAAAAATGGGTCACAAATCCAGGGTCAAGACTACAGGGTCACAGTTGCTCATTTGGTGCCCTATGTTAAGCTTAGGATACGATTTAGGCTTTTACCAGCAAATAAAATGTTTTACCGCACGGAAAGCCTATACAGTATTGTCTGCTTGAGTACCTGTATCTTAATCATTTCCGCTGCAAAGAAGTAGTTTGTGTTGTGTCCCAGTTTGAAGAGTTATAGTTGGTATACTCTGGTACGTATGGGAGTTGCAGAATTTCTGCAAACCTTGTCCTTTATCAGGCAACGTGGCGAATAGATGACGAGGCTTGCTAGCAACACTGGGCCAGTTGGTTGATCGCTTAGTAATTAAGAGGAAGGAGCAAAAATTGAGATTGAGATGGAGTGGATCACAGACAACTTACCCGTATGTGTTCTCATATGCCGTTTCAGCAATGAAGGTCTGTCGAAAGTCTTCAAGCACACTTGACACGGCAGAATATTTTTCACGCTCGCACTCCTAGGCGGGAGACAGATCCCTTCGGTACGACAGACCAAGTTTGTCCGCTCGTACAGCCGCACCAGATGACTGTTCAATCCTGCTAGGAATTTGAAGTCTATAATACCTAGGACCTTATTTTCTGGTCCCGTTTTCACTGACAGATCTAATGGTTCCGTTTGTGTTTCCATATTGGCTATGATAATTTATTTATATATATTCCTAATATAGCTACAGTGATTGTGTTATGTGTATCTATTTTTAAAGTGTCTTATTTATTTGTTGATTCTCATATTACGGTCGCAGATAATGTATTCGTTCGAAATTTCCCAAGGTAACTGTCGTTATTCTTAGCGATTTTCCCTTAAATAGGTACACAGTTGACACATACAAATGGACAGTGTTATATTAACAGTATTAGATTGTATAACAGGCATATCGAGGATCGTTTCGGAGCTTTGTGCTGCGGCAACAATGAGTTTTGTAGAGCACAAACCACTAATCGACATGATTTGACAAATTTTTAGGGGTTCTATGCGGGAATGGCGAATGTCATTTGGGAATGGATGCGGTAAATTGTGGAGTAGATTATTGATAAACCACAATTTCTCAAAAAACAATTTCAATTTTTTATCGTTGTCATAGACTACGAATAAAATATAAGCGATAAAAATATTGAAAAGACTTCCAAAGGAGATGGCTAAGTACAGTATGGGCAATTGCCCTTGCAATGTATAAATGCTGGATGTAGTTGCATCTAATGCTGGGTACCTGAAAGTTAATGTGTGATATAAAAAAAGTTCCATGAACTTTTCATACTATTACAATCTTGAAAAACATATCATAGAAACTCCTACGATATTATGGTCGCAAATCTACAACTAGAGAATTTGCTATGAACTTTAGGTAGGCATTTTAATACAGATATAATAACTGGGTAATAAATTACTATTGTAGTGAATGATTTGAAGTCGGCAAGTAGGCACAATACACAATAGGTCCGTTAAGAAAAGCAGGGTCAGTATTAAAATCTAAAATCAAGTGATATCGCAACGAACAATCGAACAAACAAAAGTCGTATAACATATGACATTACATGACACTGGCTAAATGCTCTAAGCGAAGTCATGAAAGAAGAAAAAAAAAACATCTGACATTGACATCTGACATTTTTAAAGTGCTGTGAGAATAAACTCTCAACACAATAACATCGATCGAGGAAATTGATATTATCGTGTGAATAAAATACTTATTTGTTGTTAATTGTTTTCGACGATTAACATTAATTTAACATTTCTGTACAGAAAATATTCTTCTCTATTATTTAATGATTTTTATTGAATTATTTTATTTGATAAAACAAAAAGTTTAATCCGCTATGTCCATATATATCGATTATTTTGTATATTGAACGAAACTACAATAATCGATTATCTTGTTTAAATATCAACACTATTCAAGTTCGGAAAATAGGAAAACAAGCTTAAAACTTTTTATTTAATTATTTTTTCACGAAAGTTCTAGGAAAATAATAATAATATAACAAATTCATTAATGAATATATAAAAATTACGAGGCAGTGTGATATTTATACATGTTAAGGGCAGTCGTTTAGCCATCTCCTTTGAAGTTCTTTAGCAGTACGGCAATCTGTATCTAATAATATTTAAGAAAATCGGTCTAGTTCGGCCTTCTTGTAAGTTTTTAGTAAAATTAAGAAACTTGAGATAGCATTTCGGATTAATCTGACTTGAAACCACTGCTATAAAATGTAGCTAAATATCTCTGATGAAAAATCATCATCGAAAAAATCTTAATCTGTGACTTTTCTTCTTGAAAGAAAGAACGATACCAACAACAATAACAAAACGAAACTATACATAATAATTCTTATTTTATATGTTGGCAACGTACATTTTGGTTTTTGTGAGGCCACATGGCGACTGAAAACACTTACCATTAGGTGTGCAGTCTACTTGTTTGTCAATATATCACATACAATATTCTCAACCTTTGTGTGGTACAAGTAGACTACGTTTATAATCGACTGTACAATAAAGTAAATATTATGTATAAGAGAAAACGTTGAAAATGAGTCTTCACAATGTAAGAAGTACGTTTTGAAAGCGGTAATTCTCATACTTTATCTGTGAAAATGTCGCAGTTTTGATAAATACATTGACGATTACACCTGTGACAATGGTAATCTTAAAATGCGAAGATTTTAGTAAGTTATGAAGTGCTTGCGCCTATTTATTATTTATAGTATGAAGTGATTTTTTTAATAATTATAAAAACAAGTCAAATAACTATAAATTTAACGGCACCCTTCGATCGTTTCTTTTCATTGCTTATTTCTTGCCAAATTTTATGATTTTATAATTCTAGGTCAACGGAAACTACCTTATTTTTTATATATGTCTACTCCACGGACTCGTAGTCCGTGCCTTTTTTAAACTGTCCTCGTTTGGATCTACTACGTACTGTACGTACAGCGTCATATTATCTTATAATACTATTCCGTGACTTAACATTAACGTGAGTTGCGCAGCACTTACTTATCTAACAATAGTACTTTCTTATCTAATAACTATCCTAATATTGGTTGTATGTAGATATCTACATACAACCATTATTATGGCTCCAAAGTGGACCAAGAGTGCTTCATCCACCAAAAGGCGCTTTGTCGGTCCCGCCCCATTAATGAGAACAGAAGCCACTGTTCTTACCTTCCTTTTGGCGACTGCTCCCAACCGATTCGTTATTCCATCCATCATTTCTTTTGCTGTCTCAAGCGTACTGGTGATGATCATGTCTTTATCCATTTGAAAGTTATTAAGAAGCCACGTGGTTTTCCCACATCCTGGCACCCCGTCTACCCATCTAATCGCCAGTTTACCCTATGGTTCGGTGATCCAGGATCCGCTCACGGTTTTCGCCATTTCAAGAATCCTGTTCTCCAACATGAAACGAGCGGCACGAGCGGCACGTCAGGCATAGTTGCTGTGGATCATGTAGCAACTGAAGAAAGAGGAGCTCTCACATTCTACACACCAATCGAAGAGCCAGTGGTTGTGATCGCCAGGTGCACGGAACCTACCTTATAAGTTTCGATTCCTTTGCAAGTGTATTATAACACAGTGGCATAAACTGACCATAACAGGCCGTATACGAGTATTTTTACATTTCACTGCTACAAGCAATTGTGACTTTATTGGAGCATATCCATACATTGTTAAATCCACGTGAGGTATCGAAGAAAAGGTAATCGCCTATAGAGGTGACTCAACAACAAATATTTGTATTCTACGCTTTGCGGACGCGGGCAATATTCACGACGATGTACCCCATTATCGTGATCATAATAATTTAACGCGATCGCTGTTAACAAAAATCACTACGGCATCAGTATAAGGCTAGACAAAACTGTTTGCTGAAGAAGCAGCAATGAACGTGCGTTGATTCTGGGGATCGGAATAATTTGCGAGACACAATAATAAGGCTGGTCTGAAAGCACAAAGCACAATGCCGCGCGGCGTATAATGCGAGAGTAATCAAAATTTACTTACAACTTACTGCTGTATGACAATATTTGCGTTTTTAAACGGTCTATTACATTGAGTCTACCAATTTTATTTGAAGAGATTTTTTAATAAATGTTTATTTCTTTGTAAGTAGGTTACAAAGTTGGCAACACTAGTCTTCTGTGCAAGATAAATAACTAGGTCAGTATTGATAAAGATTACCTAAGTCTAGTTTGGTTAATCTATGTTGTTGTATCGTTTCATCTGTCAATAAAAATCATAAGTTGGATAGAGGTAAAAAATTATGAATACAGGTCCAAATAAGTTGCAGTGTGGACAGTGTCCATCTGTGAGAAGGATGACCTCGCTATTAGCTCGCTGCCCTGGAGACCTATTTTTGAATTACGAATGCGACTTCGAAATCACCGATGTGACTAATAATCACCGATTTTCAATAATTCTTATTTTTGAATATCACTGATGTGACGAGAGGTTTAACAACATCGATGGTTAAAAGTGGACTTAGAAACAGAATGCGAGTGTGTGTGCGAAACAGAGGTGGACATGTTGAACACGAAAGATAAAATAAAATACATTCGTTTAACCTAATTTAAATTGTTTTATTTTATTTTGTAACATAATTGATAAATTTTACATTAATTTCACTACTCCTTTTAGGACTTTTACCAAAGATTATTCCAAGAAATCTAATAGCAGCCTACCTTGTATAACCTTGTTGAATAGCTAATGAAACGTAGACACTTTTAAAGGTGTCTGCAGCCTACGTGTCATAGATTTTTTTTACTATTGCTGGTTGAAGTTTGATTTGTACTGATTTTTGTTTGATGCTATAACTATCAATCTTCTATCTACAACCTATTTAGTTGAGGTAACTCTATTTTTATTTTGCATTATGATGAACAAACTAATCTGCTACAACAAAAATAGTATAAAACTAAATATTTGAATTATAATAACAAAAAAAATGGGCCAATAGACAAATATCGGACATTTTTTCAAAAAAGTCTTTAAAGCCTTATAACTTGAAAAGGGTTAAGTTGGGGGGCGGGGTTCCAAGGGGAAATCTGTCAGAAATGGTGGGAACTACGACCCCCTAACGGGGTTCGCACGACTTACCAGGTAACCCTGTATATAATAACCATAATGGTTAAGTCGGCAATAACCGGCAGCGGTACATTCTGCGTGGAACCGAACTCTTACATTTATGTGAGTACTTTATCTATGTTGGCAGCTCTGCGATCGACTTTCAAAAATTGGATGTTTAGGAATCCGTGACCTCAAAGTCACCGCTGACTATTTAGTCAGCGGTGATTTCGAAATCGCATTCGTAATTCAAAAATAGGTCTCCTGGACTCTGTAGACAGGCGTGCTGAAAAGATCGTTGGTGTTAACGCGGTCCACCGACTTTCGGAGCCTCCAAAATCGCCGTCAAGTCGCGTGTTTTCCGTATTCCCTGTATTGCTTAGATTTTGCTTAATTTAATGTCAACAGAACCACTCCACATGCAATTCGGGTCCGCAATTATAATGCGAAATGACAAACTGTGGAATGAACTTCCTGGAGTTCGTGTTTCGAACTGTACAATTTGGGGATTGTCAAGGCTTCGCTTTCCATTAGGCGAGATTGAGATTAAACGCTTTCAAACCCATGATAAAATGATATTCGTAGTTTATTGTTCAGAGACACTAAACAATAAACAGGTGTAACAGTTCGTTCACTTCACAATAATAACAATTTTTCATACGTGTTATTTAAAATAGTTTGAGACCGGTTTCTTTGGCTTCGAAACCATGACTTTATCGTTTAGCACGTAATTCATTGCTTTTTGTAGCGCAGTACTCCGAGTTACTTATAAACATACGAGGCAATATATATGGTTAAATAGTAATGTGTAAGTTATCGTCTTAAATAATATTACAATACATTATAAATAGCTTTTAACAAAATACACATTAACACAATATGGGCTACGTTCACACCGATAGTAACCTCCGTTATAATTAGTTAAAACCAATATGGGTGTCGCGTTATTAGGAGGAAGTGATGCGGCATCGCCTTTGTGATTCACACGGCCATTACGAAATTAAGCCGCGTTGAATACTTGTCGCCTTTTTGTTTAATCCTCGCGCTGCCATGACCTGATTATGTGCTTATTCTATTCCGATCAATACTGTGGTTGGTGTTTCGATTGTTTTGTGTAGTTATGGGACGTGTTTGCCGTCAACCTCAATACCATTTACCCTTCGACAACACAACCCTGAAGAGCCTGTTTCTTTATTACTAATCCTAAATAGAATTAAAGATTATTAATTGCATAAAGCATATTATAAAGATATCAAGGCTTTTTTTATATTATAGGGGGATAAACGGACAAACGGCACCTTTCAAAAAATTTTGCGGCGTATTCTCGGCTCATCTACCGCAGTGCCTAAGACAAGTCTTTGATTTCTGCATGTTGCCAGTGGTGAATTATCCGAAACCTGCCCTCACAATGGGCCTTATAAGTGGGCGCATCACATAGTAGGCCTACCTTGTGGCAAGTCTACCAACAAACGTTATATGTTGGCCACTCAACTTTTTCTCTAAAAGGTTTTTACAATGTAAAACAAGTTTTGATTGGTGATATCGTCATAGTTTCTTTCTGTCAAAGTTATAACATTTTGACATGATTTATCTGTCAAAGGTATGACATTTCGACAGATACACTATAGGGATGCCACCTGTCAAAATATATTTCTTAAATTGTGAAGAATTTAGTCCTACGAGCAATGTACCCATCATTTAAGGTTCACAATTCCTCAGTGATCTTAGTTCTTTTGATTTTTATTTCCAATTCGATCACACAGCAAATATGTAATAAACTATTAAACCAAAATATTTTTTTTACACTGTATTGACTAATCATGGATCTCAGCTGTACATGGGCCGGCACGAGGACAGCGTCATCAACAAGGTCAAAGCCACTAGAGCCGCACTGAGGCCACTATTATCATTAACGCTGCCACTACGACAGAAGCTGGCACTATACAAAATGTATGTACGCAGCAGATTGACATACGATGCCCCCTCCTGGATGGCCTTGATCAAGCAGGAAGCCGGAAGGAGGCTAGAGGTGCAGCAGAATCTTACTCTCCGCACGATAACCTCAAATGTCCAAGCTTGCTTGAATACTCAAAGAGACTTGCGCGGACGATGTATGGGAGGGCTGCCAGGTCGATGCACCCTCTCATAAAGAACATTGCCCCCCAGCACTCTAGGCCGCCTGACTACCCTGCCTGCTAAATGAAGAAGAAGACTAAATAAAAATAAACCAGGAACAGAAGACCAGTAAAAAATTAGAAGCCACAGGCTAAAGGCCTAGCTAAACGTCCCACCCGTAGTTACGGGTGGCGACTGATACCACCGTAGGGGACAACAGTCCCGATCGGTTACCCCGACTCCCCTAGGGGGGCTGAGATGATAGTTGTGAGCTAATCATGGATCTAAATAAATGTCACTGCGCAAAGTAACAAGTGAAGTTAGCAATGAGTAAATAAAGTGAAGTTAGCAGCGTACCCCACATTGCTAACTTCACTTTGTTTACATATTTTCTTGTTAGTCTATTTTGTGAGTCTTTTATAAGTGCAGTTATTGGAATTACTGTATAATTAAAATAAAAATATTTATCTAAAGTTTCATAATGTTCTATTTACTTTGATCTTGTGGATGCGTAATTTATAGCACAATAAAAGAAGAGCCTAGAAAAATCAATGCCAATCATTTCCCTGTAGCATAAACAAGTCCCAGGCAACCAACTTTAGTAAGCGCCGCGTTTTAAAACATAGAAGTTATTCAAATAGATACCGTCTTATTCAAATGCAAAGACAAATCGGATTTACGGCAACTTGTTAAAAGTGCCTTCTTTAAATTCGACGGGCCCGTTTTGATTCTTTGTTTGTTTTATATGTTAAAAGTATTTTAAGGTTGGGGAAAGGGCGTTTGCAGGAGATATAGACAAAGTTAAAACGTTTACGAAAACAAGTAGGTAATTTCAGTTTTCTTATTTAGAAGTTTGTCGTTTCTTATAAAGATTCTGAAGAACATTTTTATACTTTTTATTTATAAAAATTCTAGGTCCAATTTTTTACATTTTCACTAATTTAATTTGTAAAGATAGCATATTTCTAAATTGAATAAATTTGTACAATACGTAACTAATACCAAAAAAATGGTAACTCATTACAAAAAAAAAAATACGACTACATAACTATCGTTCCTTAGTTTATCAAATTGCTTTAGTTACCAATGGCGTATTAAATTTGAACGAAGTTCTAAATTAAATAACATAATATACTCATATACTTTATTAGGTTTTCACCCATCAACAAAAACAAATACAAAATCACAAGATGAATCGGCGGAAATGCCAACAGAAATCTAGAACAGGAGACCTATTTTTGAATTACGAATGCGACTTCGAAATCACCGATGTGACTAATAATCACCGATTTTCAATAATTCTTATTTTTGAATATCACTGATGTGACTACCTTAGTCACAGGTGTGATTTCATTACGAGTGCCCTCACCCACTCGTAATCAAGTCATACTTGTGGAAATGTTATCTGTGTTTTGTTTGGAGAATATATATATACCATATATATAATAACCATGATGGTATTATAACCGGCACTAACCGGCAGCGGCTACATTCTACGTGGAACCGAACTCTTACATTTATGTGTGTACTTTATCTATGTTGGCAGCTCTGCGATCGACTTTCAAAAATTGGATGTTTAGGAATCCGTGACCTCAAAGTCACCGCTGACTATTTCAGTCAGCGGTGATTTCGAAATCGCATTCGTAATTCAAAAATAGGTCTCCTGATATTGGATAAAATGAACTACAAGTTCATTACATTACACGTTACATTTAAACAATTTAGCAAAATGAATAATTATCAATGATGTATTTTTTGAGAGTAAGTTAAAAGTGAATTCTGCGGATGGCACTTTTTTTCCTGTGACATGTCAAACTTGAATAATTATGTCACGAAATATTTTTTTTTGTTATTCACAATAAATGCACACGTTCTGTTCGTACAACCTACGTACGTACCTAAGTGTTAGCATTAAAACTGTTAATGAAAACGTGTCAATAGCGAAATAAATCGTATGGTTTTCGTTCGCTGTTTCTTTGGTTGCTTTATAATTTTATAAATTATGATATGTAACTATTAAAATAAATAAATAATAAATTAAATATAGTTGGGAACGCTTATCACAACCTATGAGCACTGATTGATCTGAAATTTGTTAAAATTTATGCAATCTAGTGTTCTAGTGTAAAAAAAAATCGGAAAATCCCTAATTTTTTATAAATGGCTCCCATACACGCCGTTTCCAAATACTTTCAATGAAGCAAGAAAATAAAAAATGATGTTGATAGCTTGCGTATCTAAGTGTAGCTACTAAAAGTTTAAATTCGTTTGCTAATATTAATTGTATGAAAACTTTGTACAGCGCCCCTAGCGGAACGTAATTGTACTATATTTCTATATTAAATTGACATGATGTCTCTAGTTTACTATACGTCAAACACCTATCCAAACGATAGCAAACTCATGGTAGAGTCACAGGATATGACAAAATAAACAGGGTAAACAAACAAAAAACAAATAATGTTAATGTAGAACGGAACAATGATGCAAAATAAAAATGTTGCGAACATTCGCCAGAGGAGCGCAACTTGAAGTATTTCGTCAAATTACGCGTTGTATCGATCTGAACCGTCCTCGTACATAAATGCATTAGCCTGAAGATAGGCGCATCGCACTTTCGCATGGGACAAGTGTCAAGAGTCTAGCGTTAATTCAGGGTTATATTTCAATGAAATAAACACTATACAAATATAGATATATATGTATTATTAAATGGTAATTGAAGTAGTGTTTTTATATAAATATAGCTAAAGCGGGTAAATATAAGAATGTAGTATGCTATATTATCTACACTAATATTATAAGGAGGAAAGATTTGTATATATCTATGTTTAACAAACTTCCGCAAAGTGTCATTGATTTGCCTTTATATAAATTTAAAATCCATATCAAAAAGACACTCATGAGTAAAGGTTATTATAAAGTAAGTGACTATCTAAATGATCACACTATTTGGGAATAGGGACACTATTCATAGAGCCATGTTTGGTAACAACATTATTTATAATATTGTATTATTATTATATGTGTATGTAAACATACATACGACTGTAATCGTATTAGGTATGATTGTATCTTATACTATATTGTATTTTTATATTATATTATTATAATTATTAACATTGAAAAGAGGAGATAAAAATAGACCTTCAGAGTTTCTTGCCTGTTCTTCTCGAGAAGGCTCTTCCAATTTCCGAACAGGTGTCCAGTCAATTTTTTTTTTCCTTATTCGTACGTACGGACAAGGTTTTTGTTTTTTAAGCTTTTTTTTTGTTTTGTTTGTTGACGTCAATAAGTGCCTGTAAAGATCTATGTTGAATAAAGATTATTTTGATTACATTGGATTTTGTATTTTTGTATGTAACGAATAAAATCAAAAAGTATTAGACCGATTTTAATAATTCTTTTTTCATTAGAAAGCTACATTATCACTGAGTAACATAGGCTATATTTAGTACTAGATTTTGCGTTCATATTGCAAAAACGCTGGCTGAACCCTACGAGATAGACCAAAATAATGTACTACAGTATTGTCCACCTTAAAAAGTTCAACAAAAAAGTCCGCGATGGTATATATTTATCTCTCAGGGATAACCCACCATAACCATTTTTTCATTGCACCCGTGCGAAGCCGGGGTGGGTCGCTAGTGCATTATATGATGGCAAATAAATTAATTTTTATCTCTATATATATTATTGTATAAAAAGTTCATTTGAATTATGTAGTAATTAAGATTTTAAAATAACGTATACCTATTTAGGTAAAGTGGGAGATTACTCTATATCGATCACCTTCGTTGTTGAGTGGTAAATACACCGGTTTCAAGGTGTCGCCATCTCTGAGGTCCCGGGTTCGAATCTTACCTTATCTTACCTTAGTCATGGTTGTTAATATATATTTCTATGGTAAAATGTATATATGTATAATATTTATGTATGTCTATCCGTTACCCTCGATCCCATAACACAGGCCTTACAAAGCTTAGATTCGGCTAAGCTAATTGGGGTGAGTGTAAGAATTATTTGTTTATTTAGTTTAGTTTACATGGTGAATGGGGCCATGCATACGTTTCTGAGTAGTCAGAAAATATCAGAAAAGGCGCGACTAGCAGTGCATGTGGGCGTGCTGGTCCCAACATTAATGTACGGAAGTGAAAGTTGGGTATGGGAGAAACGACATGAAAGCAGAATAAATGCAGTAGAAATGAGAGCTTTGCGAATTATGGCAGGAGTAAAACTGAGTGACAGATTGTATAATGAAGTGATTAGAAAGAAATGTGGTTTGAAAGAGGATATCGTGACAAGAATAGAGAAAGGGATGCTTGGGTGGTTTGGGCATGTGGAACGGATGGATGAAAGTAGACTGACCGAAATGATTTATGAAGCTGGAGTGAGTGGAGATACGGGACGAGGAAGACCTAGGCGAACATATTTCGAACAAATCGAAAGTGTCCTCAAAAAAGGTCAGGTCAGAAGTACCCGCAATCGTCGAGCATGTATGAGGAATGTTATGAAAGTAGATGAAGCGAAAGAGATATGTGAAGACCGTAGCAAGTGGAAAGACGTAATCTCTGCCTACCCCCGTGGGAAAAAGGCGTGAGTGTATGTATGTATGTATGTATTTACATAAATTATTTTGTGAACCACACAATAAACATATTATTATTATTGTAACCAATAGTTTCACTTTATACTTCAACACTGGAAAACGAAGTAAAATAAATGTTACAAATTCAATCACATTTACACTGAAATATTTAGAATGATCAGTTACAAGAATAAAATTGAAGATTTTTAAGCTTTTTTTACCTACATAGTCAGTTTCTGTTAATTTTAATTTAAAGTGACTAGGTCTATGAATAATTCTGCGTCGTGCCTTTTCACATTTTCCTGTTTGTTCGGTATTTTCTTTTTATTATATATATTATACGTACCTGTTTTGCTAGTGTAATGTTCACGTATAAGTTATTGTAATTTTTGTAAATTGTGTAAAGTAAGATTTTGGTGTAAAGTTAATGTTTAAGTTAATGAAGTAGAAAAGACTCTATTAATATTCTTAATTCTGCAGAACGTACTAATTTTAAATATAGTTAACAAATCTTTTTGTAGCGCTAGTATTAACCTAAAACTTGAGAAGTATCTAGAGAAGTTATCATTACACATAAACGATACATGTTGACATACATTGAAACATTGATAACATTGAAAAGAGGAGATAAAAAATAGACCTTCAGAGTTTCTTGCCTGTTCTTCTCGAGAAGGCTCTCCCAATTTCCGAACAGGTGTCGAGTCAATATATTTTTTTCTTTTTTTTTTCCTTATTCGTACGTACGGACAAGGTTTTTGTTTTTTTTTTTTTATTTAAGCTTTTTTTTTGTTTTGTTTGTTGACGTCAATAAGTGCCTGTAAAGGTCTAAGTTGAATAAATATTATTTTGATTTTGATTTGATTGATCATATGTATATCATTATTATTGATCACAGTGAAATATTTGATGTTCTTTCTTTCAGCTGACACGTAAATGTGATTCTGTATTAATGATACAATTCTCCATTGGCATGTTTCTATCTGACTTTAACAAGCGTATCTCACAGATTGGCATTTCGAGTAGCACTTTCCCTCGACACTACGGGAGAAACCTGTAGCTTTACAATAGTTTAAAATTATTTTGCTATTACTTTCAATTTGACATAAAGGAAAAAAAAACAGTACTAATATTTCCCGAAAAAAAAATTTTTTTTGCTCACAACATACTCAAGATTATTACTAATTATGACTACATAACAAATAAAGACACGCACGGTGTAGTTTCTAATATTAGTAAACACAGCATGCACGAAGATTTCACAGTAGCACTATCACATAAGCTAACGGTATAAACGCTTATGTATCTAATTCATCGAGGGCTCTAAAAATTGAAAGAAAGAAAAACGTTTATTTGGTAAGCAAAGTAACGGTCCGGAAAATACAAAGACAAACATGCATACAAGTCATTTTGTTACCAAAATGGTCTCCGCTCAGCATATGTGGGCGTACACCACGACGCTGATCTTCCGCGGACGCCATTTACAAAATTAAAAAAATAAAACTAAATGAAATAACATAAAACAAAAAACACAAATAATAAACAATAAACTAACCATATGTTCTACAGGTAATTTTATAAATATATAATTTGATATTAATATACATATAATATTATTTTAATATATAAATAAAAAATTGATTAAATGAAAGTTTGACTGTACAATGGTGATTAACCAAATAATCCGAATACAAATAAATAAACACCAAAAACCCCAAATACACAATAACTTCATAAATCATATCTATAATAACAGCATAAAGTTCGTCATTATATACCTAAGAAAGTTGACATAAAAGCGTGACTGGGCTGGGTCCATAGAATATGCAAAATAAAATATATACAAGTGCTAAGGTAACGCTTTTTGGGCATTAAGGACGTATGACTTAAATTTATTTTTAAAAGACATGACAGACTGTGAATTACGAATAGGAGGTGGAATGTCGTTCCAGCATCGTGTTGCAGCAAATCTGAAACTACCACGAAAAGCAGCAGTCTTATGTGCGGGGCTCGTTGCTCGGTGGAGTTTTGTTTTTGATTATTCCAAAAAAGTAAAACTGCAAAATGTATCTTACGCCGAGATTGCATATTCAATCATAAAATTGCAAATTTACTGAGGCTAGAGAACTCTGTCCACGCCAATCTCTCATGCTTTGGACACAAACCCAACGTACCGTCCGCCCTAAATTTATTCTTAATAAAGCGAGAGGCCGGTCGCTGTGTTTTTTTGATACCTCGCTTTGACGATGAAAGCTGGCGATCACCAGATATTTCTCTTGATCCGCCAAACTTACTTGCGATCCGCTGTGTTTCCACCTCGGCTTTTTATGGCAGCATTTTATCGGCAGCGCCTTTATTATTGCGTGGGGTGTGGTCCATTTATGTGGGGATAATAGCTTTATGATCTTATTATGCTATAGTTTTGTTTTATACGAGTTTTAGTGAGTACTATGTTAGTTGTTCTTTTCACTTGTATATAATATATGAAATTGCTGAATGAATGAAATAGATTTATTAAGACACACACACACACACACATATATATATATATATATATATATATGCATATACAGATACATATGAACATGTGGTGGATCCATGTGCGGTGTTCAATAAGCTACCAACTCAACATATTGCTTATTTAAGGTCCTTATTAGTAGTTCGCGCAGCCTATATATAATAACAATAAATTGTAATTATATGTAATAAGTCTTTATTTATAAAATTAACTGTTTTTTTAATTGGTCGTTTTTCTATGCTTACGAATTCCGAAATTATTATTCTGCTTTCTGCCCGTGGCTTCGCCCGCGTGGATTTCGGAATTGGGTCTATAGAGGGTTAAGGGTCATAGCTTTTGCCCAAGGCTACATATGCGCGGAAGTCGGTTTATGGCGCGAAGGCTTATAGCGCTTCCCGTGGGACTATACATTTTTCCGAGATAAGAAATACCGCAAAACCTTGCTCAAGAATCACTCTATCTATTGATGAAAACCGCATGAAAATCTGTGCAGTAGTTTTTGAATAGTCTTTATCGTGTCCTACGGGATCTGTCGGTTTTCTGGGATAAAAATAGCCTAAAACTTTCCTCGAAAATCACATCATCTATTTGTTCGGAACGGAACACAAAATAAAACCTATTTTTAGATAGATTAAGTGCAGGCAGGTTAGTTTTTAGTTTATGATAAGAAAAGAATGACAGAAAAAAACAAAAGAATAAAAGGGAGAGTTTTTTGGTGAGACAAGAGAAAAGTAAATTTTATTTACATAAGATGTAGAAAATGAAGTTTTTATTTTAAATAAATATTATACAGTCCACTGTTATAAAGCATTTTTAATGTCCGGGCACGGGAATCAAACCAGCACCCGAAATATTGTCTGGCACATTATTGATGTACAACACATGAAAAACCATGCAGTAGTTTTTGAGCGAAGCCTTTCGAGCCTTTTGAGCGAGCATCCCGTGGGATCTGGCAATTTTTGCGGGATAAAAAGTCGCCTATGTTACTCTCCATCCCTTCAACTATCTCCACGTAAAAAATCACGTCAATTCGTTGCTCCGTTTTGCCGTGAAAGACGGACAAACAGACGGACACACTTTCTCATTTATAATATTAGTATGGATGAGAAAATAACTTTAAAACGCAATTTTTAATATACATTAAATTAACTAAAACCGTAATTTAATGGAAAAAGAGAAATTATTAATGAATAGCTGTGCCCACGACTTCGTCCGCGTGGATTCGTAATTTTAGGTAGTATTTTTAATGCCTGAGAGTGTTATATACGTAAGAGTAGACGAATATAATCAGAAAGCTTTGAACTGCTAAGCTATCGGGAGTTACACGTGTTAACCATAAAAGATAAACATATCCGTCATACATTTCCGTCATACTTGATTTCTGTGTAGCTTTAAGGATCCACAGATGACTAATGATTGTAGCGGGATGAAAAGTATACTATAACCAGCTTATGAGTATGAAAAATAATTGTGCCAAGTTCTTTTAAAATCTGTCGAATAGTTTTTGTTTCTATAACGATTATACAGACAAACATACAAAAATTTTACTGATTGAATTTTTAGCATCAGTATCGATCCCTAAGATCCCTATTATTTTGCAGAGAATAGCGTTCGTTACGTTTGGACTATTCCTGTTCTGTGGTGCTGTATCTAATGTCTACAACCCAATCATACTGGTTTTTTTTTATTTCAAAGAAATAGACCCATTATTTTGGAAGAAATCAATACTTTTGTACATAGATTCCTTAATGAAACATGAAAATCTTAAAATACCAATAAATCCTACAATAATTTTTTTTATTTTTTTTTTATATTTTTCTAGTCAATGATTTATGGTCTAGTTTCATCCCCTTTCGGGATTGCACTTTATCCAGGGACACACTGTATAAATAAAAATACGTTCTATGTTCGTAGTGGAACCATCTTTATTTCAGCATTTTAAGCATTTCTTTTAGTAATTAGGTTCCGTTTTACGCTTTTCGTACGGAACCTTTATAATAATGAAGAGGCATCAGACATTTATATGCACATTGGATTGTCCCGTTTTCTGATTGAGAAATAACGCGCCAAACAGTTTTGTTATTGATCCAATTTTTAAGATGCATTGTTGCAACATCACTCTTGGAATGAAATAGGGCACATTGCAGGTTCTAAAAGGTGAAGTGTATTTTTTTTTGTAAAGGTGTTAGGATTTTCTCCGTAGCTAGCTCGGATATCAGTGTGGTACTAACCGTGCCTGGCAAATATCTTTTCTCTGATGTGGTATTAAAGCATTTATTTGTAAACATAGGTAGTAGACTGGTGTTCAAATAAGTTTATAGCAATCACTATGCTCGGCCATTAAAGGAGTACAAATCTCCAGAAATAATAATTATTACAGTTCCAGTTAACCAGTGTGTTAGCAAAGGACATTGTTCCGGCTCCATACATGTTCTGCCTAAGAACCGTTCGAATCGAAAGTGACTTATATAAACTCTTAAAATTATATGGAATCCCATGAAATAAGTTTTCACGAACGGACACTTCAGGAAACTAAAATAATTACGAAAAAAAGTTAATATTTTGAGGTTATAAATAAAAAATAACCAACCTTGCGTGAAATATCAGAGTAGTAATATCAAAGTTATATTAACAATACTATGTACAGCTATATATGTTCTCTTCTAGAACTAGGAAAGGACTACTCTAATAGATACTAGGAAAAGAGATAGTACCTAGTCAAGTTTAAGATAATTCTTTGACAATTATCATTTTACAAAATCTAGTCCTTTACACACAGCCGAGTCTACCAAGTACGCAATGTAATTGGAATCCGTAATCAAGCCAAAGTTGTTAGAATAAAACCATGAAACGCATAGAAAATCACAAAAGAAACGATAGTCGCAAAGCAATCAAAAATTGAATGAAACGGACACAGATAAGGTATGAAGTACACCAGTGTTGTCAATTACGAAAACTATAATACTCGAATGCCAAGCTAGAAATTCGCGGTTTCGCTTAAAATATATATAATACTAGTTTTTTTCTAGCTAGTCAATTTAGGTATTTAAATGAATAAAGTGTTATCAACTAATTTTAATAACCGACTTCAAAAAGGAGGAGGTTCTTAATTCGATCCGTATTTACCGAAATCGCGAAAACTTCCGAAACTGGCAGCACTGGCTGACGGAAAACATTTAATACGGCATCAATAATTGTGAGCCAACTTTTTATTTGGAATTTATTTATTTGAAGTGTCCGTGGAATACTAAAATATGTTTCAAATAATATAAAAATAAATGAAATTATAGTATAATTTATATTAACATCGGTTCTTAGGCCAAAATTGAACAATGTCCTTTATCTAATCTTCTATCTAATATATATAAATCTCATGTCACAATGTTTGTGCTCAATGAACTCCTAAACTACTTAACCGATTACAATAAAATTCGCACACCATTTGCAGTTCGATCCAACTTGAGAGATAGGATAGTTTAAATCTCAAATTATCATCATCATCATCATCATCATCATCATCATCATCATCATCAATTTTAAAAATTCTTTCACCAATAGAAAGCCACATTATTGCGGAGTGTCATCATCATCATCATCATCATCAGCGGACGGCGCGCGATGGCTTCGGGTTTAATTCAGTTCGCTTTCGTGCTCGCTTCGGGGATTATTAATATTATGCCCAACGAAGTGGGCGCGGGTCAGCTAGTCATTATATAAAATTAAATTGAGCATATTACAATGTTTAGCTTAAATGTGAAATTACATATTAATGTCGAATATATATTATTAAATACAAGATTGTCGAATGATTAAATAAAATTCTAGGGCATTACTCATTTCAAAATTAAATCAAATATTATTTTTTAAATGGGATTTTTTAAAATCTATCTATTAATCTACGGCGGGAGATTTAGACTGGTAATTGAGAGGGACTAGTTTTTTTTATTCGATGGGAAATGCTCCTTATGCACCGTGTCACCGCGCTGGCAAGGCGCGGCCGTGTGTGGGGCTCTCCGGTCTGCGGGACCGGCCTACCCACTAAAACACCCCAGTGTCCTCCAAGCCCATATCCGGGCGCATGACGGGGTGCGCTTTCGCGATTCTACCGCCACAGAGGGACTAGTACTGGAAAGAACCAGCAAGAAAACCAGTGTGGTGCATTTTTTTCCTCTCTGTATTTTTACAGAGTCGTCAATTAATCGAAATCGAATCGAAATAAGTAGTCTGAACTCAACTTCCTTTACAATTTTAAACAAATTCCCATTATATCTATAAAGACTATTTCATATTATATCTAAATAGATATAACTATTGAGTTATTAAAGTTAAACGCAAGCATTGTTTTTCAAATAATACTTAACAATATAATAACCTTTTTTCATAAGAGTGTTTGTATCAAGGGATTCAAATTTGTTAAAAGGCAATTCGGTAACAGTTCGTGGAACTTTGTTGTAAAAAGCTACGCATTTCCAAAAAAACAAATACAATATCATGTCAGAATCATTAAAATATTGACTAATAGTCTAATAATCTACATTATAATAACATTTTTTGATTAAAAATTCAAATGCACAATTTATAAATGTAGCATTGATACAGTGACTGCGGTAGTTTATTAAACATCCTAGGCGCCATATTGTTTACGCTTTTGTGTGTCAGTGCAGTTTTACTTATAGTGCATATTGTATAATATATTGTATTGCAACAATATTCTACCTGTTAAGAAAGGGTTTCAAGATAATAGACATTTAGGGTCAGACAGCTCTTGTCTCCCACGATTTAGTATAAATAAAAGTATTTTTTTCATCCCACCACCTCGGAAAGTGTAATTTTGCGCTTCGAAATCTGGTTGGAAAATTCTATTTTATTCGCTTGAGCGGCAAAGTAGATTTGAATTTAGAACATCACATATAATGAGTACTCAATATAATTGTAAATTCAAAACGTCATTAAACCTATTTAATGTAACCTCTATGGTGCCAAATTTATGATTAGAACTTTTTAAATTGTGAAAAAAATTAAATTTGGAACCTTCTTGGTTTCTTTGTTTTATTTGCGTGCTTCGCGCCATTCTAGTTTTTCACGTTTTATTGCTTAATATAATTTGTCATTATAAATTGTTTTCTTTTTCATTTTGTCATTTCCTCGCTGAGGTGGGATGAAAAGTTACGTATTGCACTCGAGTGGAAAGATTTTTCACCTTGTGCTCGTTTGTTTCCCTCGCTGACGCTCAGGATTCTAATTTAGAATCACTCGCTGCGCTCGTGATTCAACTTTAGAATCCTTCGCTTGCTCGGTCATCCAAATCGAGCACGCGGTTAAAAAGGAACTTTCCACTCTTGTATAATAAATAACTATTTCAATATTGTACTGCCGTCAAAACATATAAAACATAAACGCGATAACAATATAGATAGTTTGAATTATCTTTGAAAATATATTACTTTTCCGGATTTCAAACTATCGATATATAAATTTAAAAAAAAAATCGACTCCGTAGTTTGTGAGTCTATTCAAACAAAAAACTTCGTCCCTTATTTTTACACCTAAAGGGGGTAAAATTTCTACAAACATAAAATATCGTATTTAAATATAATTTAATGAAAAACTTAACATTCCCTACAAACTTTCACCCCCTATTTCAACTCCTTACAGCCTTATTTGTTGGAATAAATAACTCATTGCATCCTTTTTCAGGCTCTAGACCAGAGGTTCCCAAACTTTTTTGTGTCGTAGACCCTTTACTATGTTTTTCGGTTTTGGGTGGATCCCCTCTACTTACCTAATTTGAATGCCTACAACCTACAATTTACAAAATTTTATAATTATAACAAATATTTATAATAATTTTTTTTACTTAATAGGTATTTTTATAAATAATTTTGCCTTTATATTAGAAGATAGTAATTTATCGAATGTAACGAATATATCCCATGTTATCCTTAAGACAACGTAAAAAACAGCTGTGTATGATTTTTTTATATAAGTTGATCAAGTTGATTGTCCGTCTCTCCTAGCACAAATTAATATATTGGTTCCTATGTTTAGTGCACGTGTAGATAATTACAGGCCATTTGAATTGAGTTTTAGAAGGAACAAATTTGGTAGTCACTCTCCTATGAGTACAATTTTGAGAAACTCCAATGATTTTGCCCAAAAATTCAACTCAGATATTGATATTGAAATTTTTACTGCAAATTCGTATAATTTTAAAAGAGCTATTAGGGAGTTTTGTATTTTTTATTTTTAGTTTTTTTTTTCTTTTCACTTTGTTGTTATAGTTGTTGTTTATAATTAGGAAAAAACGTCTTTAAAAAAATGTTGTGCCTACCTATAATTTAAATGCATATATGATACCATTATACAAAAAATGTTAATATGTTAATGACGCTTATGTATTTAGTTGGTAAGCCTTATTAAATAAATAAATAAATAGTAAGTAAATAGGTACTATGTATGTGGAAATCCATTATGGTGGACCCCCGTTTTCATTTCATAGACCCCCAAATTTTTGTTTCCCTGACGTAGATCCCTTGGATCACTTTGTAAATCTTTACTCTAGACTATCTCTGTAACAAGTTTAATTAGAATTAGTTCAGTCGTTTTGGGCGTGAAAGCGCGACAGACAAACAAGAGTTACTTTCGCATTTATAATATTAGTAAGAATTCATTTCTACATATTATATATGTTTATTGAATATTAATAAATGAGGTTTATTAAAAACTTAACTTAAAACTTATACTTCCAATTCAACCCATACTCACATATAACGCCATAAAATTATACTCAGCCATAAAACCAATTATTACCGAAGTTCTTAGAATACTGGATACTTGTGAAGTAAAAAGACGAGGAAAGAGGTTGTATAACTTGGAAAGCTTTCAGGCAATAAAGAATAGTGGCACGGGGGCGTGGAAATGGGCGTGGCCGGGAAATGTGTCAAGTGCCTCCGGGACCCGAGCTTTCTTGAGTCTGACTTCCATCTAATGGACTATACAGGCTTGAGTATAATCCTTAAGGAGTGGGTGAAGTGTCCCTGTCAATTGCTGAAAATAACTTGGGATGTAAGCCTTAAAACCACACTGATTATAAGAGATTGAATGAAAATATTAATGTCACTTTGCCTTGAGACAATGACAGGTTTGTTGTATTCTCGAGTTATTTTCAACAAATAATAGTTTAATTTGGTTAAAAAAACATTGTTTTCTGTTAATTTCAAAATATATAATAATAATGACTTAATATTTGCTTAACAGTGCTAAAATAATGAATTTCCTTGGGAAAACTGTCAAATTGTAACACGACCGAAATAGTATTTAGGATGTTAGCAACGAGTACGTACGAAATTTTGACAAATCCTGTGAAATATTCATAATTACTAACTCATAAAGCGTTATATAATAGTTTTATTTGATTTGGAGTAATTACATATGAATATTTAATTAAGATGTTTTTATTATGTTAAAATAAACTGTGTACGTGTGACTGATGTATTATCTCGGTAATCTTTTAACTACCCTTAGATCGTAAAAAGTAATGGCATTAAATCCGCCATTGTAGACGTTATGTGCTTAAAGCATTAAATGAATAACTTTATAACAAATTTGGTCAAGGTGACGCGGTATTTTAATAGGTTTAGATAATGTTTTTTAAATTTAACTATGTAGTGAAAAGTATTAAGAAATAAAGCTTTCGGTAATTTGAATAGTATTCAAACACAGGCATAGTACTGAATTATATCGCTCTAGTGCTGTTGTCTCGGGATTGGTTTTCTAATCGGGAAACCATAGGTTCAGTACTGTCACGTATCAAAGATAAAAAAGGAACTCAAAAGTTTGTGGAGAAATAAATGTTTTTTGTAACAGCACATTGTTGGTTTTAGATATTAGGGTTGTTCCATTCCAGACATTTCTATCGTAATCTCAGTTAAGCTATAGCGAGTGGGAAAAGGACATTGTTCCGGCTCCATACATGTTCTGCCTAAGAACCGTTCGAATCGAAAGTGACTTATATAAACTCTTAAATTTATATGGAATCCTATGAAATAAGTTTTCACGAACGGACACTTCAGGAAACTAAAATAATTACGAAAAAAGTTGCGTGAAATATCAGAGTAGTAATATCAAAGTAATATTAACAATACTATGTAGAGCTATATATATTCTCTTCTAGAAGTAGGAAAGGACTACTCTACTAGATACTAGGAAAAGAGATAGTACCTAGTCAAGTTTAAGATAATTCTTTGACAATTGTCATTTTACAAAATCCAGTCCTTTACACACAGCCGAGTCTACCAAGTACGCAATGTAATCGGAGTCCGTAATCAAGCCAAAGTTGTTAGAATAAAACCATGAATCGCATAGAAAATCACAAAAGAAACGGTAGTCGCAAAGCAATCAAAAATTGAATGAAATGGACATGATAAAGTATGAAGTACACCACAGTGTTGTAATTACGAAAACTATATTACTCGAATACCAAGCTAGAAATTTGCGATTTTGCTTAAAAAATATATAATACTTGTTTTTTTCTAGCTAGTCAATTTAGGTATTTAAATGAATAAAGTGTTATCAACTAATTTTAATAACCGACCTCAAAAAGGAGGAGGTTCTCAATTCGATCCGTATTTACCGAAATCGCGAAAACTTCCGAAACTGGCAGCACTGGCTGACGGAAAACATTTTATACGGCATCAATAATTGTGACCCAACTTTTCATTTGGAATTTATTTATTTGAAGTGTCCGTGGAATACTAAAATATGTTTCAAATAATATAAAAATAAATGAAAATTATAGTATAATTTATATTCACATCGGTTCTTAGGCCAAAATTGAACAATGTCCTTTATATGCCGCAGCGTGAAATATTAGTTATCCCAGAGAAATGTGCGGTGTGAAAGAAGTGTAGTGACCATTACACATCGAAATAAATGTTTTTCTTTATACTTTATTATATTGGCGTTGATTGAATGAAAGGTAAAATGCGGCTTACGATTATAACGTATTAAAAAAAGCTAATTATTAGATCTTGTTCAAACTAATTTTTCGGCGGAAGTTGCTTGTTAATGTGCGTCATATATTATTTTCACATTTCTCATTCCCTTATTTTAATAGTAACGGGGGGGGGGGGGGGGTAATGACGACACACACACAATTTTTTTACGCCACACGTACGGGTTTGAAGAAAAAAAATTTTTGAGTTCCAGTTCTAAGTATTTAACCAAAAAATTCTTGTTTTTTTTCTATTTTTGTATGAAAGTCTTAATGCGTTTCCGTTTTTTGCCATTCAGCTACGGAACCATAAAAATCGAGAAGGGAATGCTTAGATGGTTTGGACATGTAGAATGGATGGACGAAAGACGAGTGCGAAAAAATTTATAAATAGAGCTAGTTGTTAGAGGACGATTTAGATGATGTACTTGGACCAAAATAGGTGGTATTTTGAAGGAAGGTCACGTCTTAGTCGTAGCCGACGAGCGTGCATGAAAGTATTAATGGAAGACGAGGTAGCTAGGGTAGAGGTAGGGTAGTATGTTTGGATCGTAGCAAGTGGAAACTGTGATCTCTGCCTATCCCCCATGGGAAAGAGACGTGAATATATGTATTTATATGTTTTGTATTCTTGAGATGTATTAGGTACTAGCG
This sequence comes from Scirpophaga incertulas, assembly GCA_036419045.1. Lineage (NCBI taxonomy): Eukaryota > Metazoa > Arthropoda > Insecta > Lepidoptera > Crambidae > Scirpophaga > Scirpophaga incertulas. Next base: position 1,251,537 of record CM071639.1, on the reverse strand, counting down.
TAGCTTATGTAAATACGACTACGACAACGTTCACAGCTTCGCAGCGTATTCGATGGAAGACATTTTGTGGCTAACCTTTTTTTTTACAACTTCGGTTGGTAATATGAATTTCTAAAGATTTCTATAGTAATCCAGTACTAAATATAGCCCATGTTACATTTAGTACTGTATGTACTCGTGATGTACTCGTGATAATGTAGCTTTCTAATGAAAAAAGAATTATTAAAATCGCTCCAGTACTTTTTGAGTTTATTCGTTACATACAAAAATACAAATCTTTCCTCTTTATAATATTAATGTAGATATATTTTATTTCACAGTGAACAGTCAACAGAGAATGTATAAATATAACTTGACGTCGTTACAGTCAAATTCGTAGATAGCACGTAAGACACTAATGGCCGTTTTCACCAACCTTGAGACCTATTTTTGAATTACGAATGCGATTTCGAAATCACCGCTGACTAAATAGTCAGCGGTGACTTTGAGGTCACGGATTCCTAAACATCCAATTTTTGAAAAGTCGATCACAGAGCTGCCAACATAGATAAAGTACACACATAAATGTAAGAGTTCGGTTCCACGCAGAATGTAGCCGCTGCCGGTTATTGCCGGCTTAACCATTATGGTTATTATATATATATATATATATATATTATAGGTATGATGCCTATAGGTACTTAACCATTGCGGTTATTATATACATATTATATATATATATATATATATATATATAATATATATATATATATATATATATTATATATATATGTGTGTACTACATTCATATATATATATATTGTATATATAGACTGAAAAATCAAACAAAACACAGATAACATTTCCACAAGTATGACTTGATTACGAGTGGGTGAGGGCACTCGTAATGAAATCACACCTGTGACTAAGGTAGTCACACATCAGTGATATTCAAAAATAAGAAAATCGGTGATTATTAGTCACATTGGTGATTTCGAAGTCGCATTCGTAATTCAAAAATAGGTCTCCTTGTCTTAGTTTAGGCGACACCTAAATGACATGCTGTCACTTTTTGTATTAACTGAAAAGAGTGAGACAGAATCTCTCTTAGGAGTCGCCTAAGCTAAGACAACGTTGGTGAAAACGGCCATAAGAGGCTTAATTTTTTTTTTTACAGAAAATTATATCTTCTAGTGGTAAAAATCCCTATGTTGTTCTCCGCGTCTCAACTATTCCAATTTCAATTTTTATCAAAATTGCTTCAGTATGTGAGCTTATTCTAAGAATAACCTTTATCTTCTATTTTTACGCCCTTTAGGGTAAAATATTTGCAAACTTTCAATGTCATGTTTTAAGTAAATCTAATCAAAACCCTAAAAATAAAGATTCAAACTTCTAACTTTAAAAATTACTTACTCTCCATACAAAATTTTCTGTCCATTAAAAAGTAACCTATGCCCTTTCTCAGGCTGCTGACTTCGTACCAAATTTCATTTAAATCTGTTCAGTAGTTTTGGCGCGAAGACAGACAGAGTTACTTTCACATTTGAGTAAAGTTCAGGAGACCTATTTTTGAATTACGAATGCGATTTCGAAATCACCGCTGACTAAATAGTTAGCGGTGACTTTGAGGTCACGGATTCCTAAACATCCAATTTTTGAAAGTCGATCGCAAAGCTGCCAACATAGATAAAGTACACACATAAATGTAAGAGTTCGGTTCCACGCAGAATGTAGCCGCTGCCGGTTATTGCCGGCTTATATATATGTTATATATATATATTGTATATATAGACTGAAAATCAAACAAAACACAGATAACATTTCCACAAGTATGACTTGATTACGAGTGGGTGAGGGCACTCGTAATGAAATCACACTTGTGACTAAGGTAGTCACATCAGTGATATTCAAAAATAAGAATTATTGAAAATCGGTGATTATTAGTCACATCGGTGATTTCGAAGTCGCATTAATGTCGCAATATGTCTCCAGGTACCGAATAAACGTTTATTTCGGCTTATTTTTGTGCGGGTACTTATATGTTTTCATCTCCTGTGTAGGCGCAATGTGTCATAGCAGTTTGCCATCCGCATAAAGCGGGTGTCGCCCCTTAATTCTTTCAATTTCATCATGTTTATTTAAATGAGGTTTGTATTACAGTGAGAGTGGCGCGAGAGGCGCCTTTAATAATGTACGAGAACATTTCTTATTATGTTTTCCGAAGCGCGTGTCCATTGCGCCACGATTTTTTAGGTGCCTCGTTATAGATTTCCGTTTACATTAGTTTTTTATTTTTCATTTAGTTAGATGTGTTTGCTATGGCATTGTCAGCGCTATCATGTCTTATTTATGTATAAAGTTTCTTTAACTGTTTGAATCGTTAACTTGCTTTTTTATTTATTTTATTTTCCATAATATAGGTTTACCTTTCTACTAGTTATATTCTCGCCAAACATTACGTATATGGGTAAGATGCACTCTTATCTTTATACATAAATATAACCTACAGTCTAACTATATATCCCTAGTAAATATTTGTATTAACTGAAAAGAGTGAGACAGCATGTCTCTTAGGAGTCGCCTAAACTAAGACAAAGTTGGTGAAAACGGCCATTTATTTAACATACCATATCAAGCAAAGCAACTCGAAGCTTTGATTTTATCAGTGTTTTGGTAAATTTCGAATCTTTTCTTAATACCTCAAACTTATTATATATTTTAGGCATTGAGTGTTTAGGCAGTCTTTGTCCATAATAATTTTTCCGCAATCTGTGAAGTAAACAGCTAAATTGGAACAATGTAGGAATGATAATGTGTGCTACTTTAATATATCGCACTAATAATACAATAGTGTATCAACTCAAAACGTCGTACTTGACATAATACTATAAACACACACGCAAAATTTGATTCCTCACGCGTGATCAAGACCGTCGTTCGATTAGCGCAAAAACAGAATAAGGATAAATTAAAAAACTTATGTGACAGTTATTCAATTTGCAACTATTACATGAAGTGAGTAATAAGTTTTTTGTTGATTCTGAAAAATGTTCGATTTTGAGTTGATACACTATTGTATTATAAGTGCGATATGTGTATGTCTCAATAAATCAATCATTCATTTATTAATTCATTCATTCATACGTTTGAAAATATGACATAACCGCTTTAAAACTATGTATAACGTTTAATACAATAGCAAAATAAACTGACAATACTTATGTTGAAGACGACTGAAAACTAAAAACGTAGGTCGTTTTTAGTTTTTTTTTAATCGATAATAATACATTGATACATACATAAATTTGGCACAAGGACATGGTGATGATGACATCATTAATTAGTTTCAAATAAAAAATCAATCCAAATTATACTTTTTTGTTCCTCTTAAAAAACCGTTGTGTCCGTTACCAACATGTGACATAAAATGTAAAGCCACAGTACCCAGTAACTTCACTCCCTATCTTACCCTTCACGCCGGAACAAAACTATGCACTGTTATTATGTGACAGAAATTGGTATCTGTTATCCGCAACCCGAGAAATGTAGGTTTCGCAATTTTAAAGAAGCCTTCTAATATATCGCACCCTTCAAGGTTATCCTATATTATTAATATTAATATTGCATTTGTAAATAAACTGCCTAAAATATTCTAACATTTTAATTTAAATTATATATACGCTGCCACAAATTACATAATCCAGTGAAGACATCTATCTTTATTCAAGATTTTTAATCAGCTTACGACTAGACCGCGATCTGTGAAGTAAACAGCTAAATTGGAACAATATAGGAATGATAATGTGTGCTACTTTAATGTATGTGTGTGTCTCAATAAATCAATCATTCATTCATTAATTCATTCATTGGAGAGAGGTGGTCTCTGCCTACCCCATTGGGAACAAGGCGTGACATATATGTATGTATATATGTATAACGTTTAATACAATAGCAAAATAAACTGACAATACTTATGTTGAAGACGACTGAAAACTAAAAACGTAGGTCGTTTTTAGTTTTATTTTTTCTTAATTGATAGTAATACATAGATACATACATAAGTTTGGCACAAGGACATGGTGATGATGACATCATTAATTAGTTTCAAATAAAAAATCGATCCATATAGCTTGATGAATGTAACACGAATTACTCAATACAAATAACTATTACTACGGAAGGCTTACCTAATGAAATAGATGCCGTTATATTGAGCTGGGGAATTGATAAATAAATAATAAAATAAAATAAAATAAAAAGTCTTTTATTTCTTGCATGAAAATATTAGATTACAATTTAAATTTACATAAAGGATTTGATTTTTAGATATCTGAATTTCATTTGCGAATTAGATTACAGTTTATATTTAATAGTTTATTTAATTATTATTATTATTTTTATTTAACATGCAGGCATGCAAGAACCCCTCTTTAAATAAGGGTGAAGGCCTCCTCCAGACTTTTCCATTTGTTCGTTTTATAAAACAATAAACATGGAGCACTATAGGTCACGGATAATAGCACGAATACTGCTCTTAAACTTATTAATATTTAACAAAAATAGATCGAAAGACCCAATGTTATTATTAGAGATCGGATAATCGGATGCATATTTACCTAAAGTTAGTTTAAGACAAAGTATGGAAACGGCTTTTTATTGTTTTGTTAAATAAAATTTTTCACCATTTCTGTTTTTTTATTCAATTATTTAATTGATTATTGTTTTAGTCAAACTAGCTCACTACTTTCGTATAACACTCTTCATGTAATAAATCGTACATTCATAAATCGCACGGGGAACTGAAACTAAACTTCATGTAAATACGTATGCATAGTTGTATAAATGAACCCGGAGTCTCGGTCTTTTGAAAATAAATACCACAAATTTGCAGCCCCGTATTTTCCCGGGATTTTTATTTAACAAAATGTATTTTAAAAAGCCGCTTCCATAATTTGTGAGCCGAAAATTAACTTTAGGTAAATATGCATCTGATTATCCGATCTCTAGTTATTATTATAAAAAGAACATGAACGATCGAACATGAACAGTGTTCTTTCAATAATTTGTTCGTCTGAGGAGGAGGTGAAACATCGACATACTCCTAGAGTTCAGTCGAGGGGTTATTAACGATCATAATACCGTTTTACAGCCAAGCTTCGTTTTCCCTTGATTTCCCGTGTTACAATGGATACACGCTCGCCCGCGCTGCGACGCTCGTTTTTCCAATTTCGTCGTCGGCGACGTGTCGGGAAAAATCCTCTTTTGATTTATTTTTTAATTCACCATCTCATTTCAATTTATGGATGGCGGCGGCTTTGTAAGGGCATTTGTACCTGCCTAATGCTGTCTCTATGGTAATGTTTCTATGGTAATAATGTTTGATCAGCGAGAAAGTTAGATTCCAGTTTGCATACGCGTTTCGGTTCTCGTATACATCGATTGACAATTAAAAAATGGCTTTCTCTCTTGGCTTTTATATGTGTCGCACCACGATAAATATGTCGCAGGGAATTTTCGTAACTTAATTTGACAACTCCCTGAGTGATTCAGTATATTTGATTTGTAATGATTAAACATAAAACATTATTTCATAGTTTCTATAGATTTTGAAGAAAATTTTAAGGATTGATCGAATCAATGGGGAGATAGTTATGTAATTAGAATTAAGTGTTAATTAAGAATACACTTAATAATAATTTATTTGATAAAAATGATTTATTTTTTGTATGTCCCAATCATAACATTAAAGTTCGATTTTTAATTCGAGTCAGTAAAATGACATTTCCAGTGTCATGTGTCACAAATCATATTATTTAATATGGTATGTATTACATATTTACAATAAAAAAACGCTTTGATACCTAATAAAATAAAGCATGACTAAATGACTAAATATATTGATTGCCGAACATCACTATTGTAGTGGGTTGTAGTGGTCACCCTTTTTTTGTATCAGTGACAGTTGCACTTGTCATTTTACTGACTCGAATCAAAAATCGTAGTTTAGGTGATAATTTTATTATATTATAGATAATAAATAGATTCCAACGCACAGGCTACAAAAAACTACAGGTTCGTTTATGGGCAAACGTATAAATTTGTATAACAAGATTCCACATAGTGTAGCTGAATTGCCATTTCATAAGTTTAAGGTTCATGTTAAAAAGATGCTAATAAGTAAGGGCTATTACAAAGTCAATGATTATTTAAATGATGCCAATGCTTGGTGTTGATTTGAAGACATTACATTCTGAAGTGTATTTGTATATCTGTATAAATTGTAAACACATATGTACATTGTATGATAACGACATAACTTATTGTAAGTGTTGTTATTACTTTTGATAAAGCTGGTAAGTTTCTTGCGCCCATTCTTCTTATCAGCTAAAAAATACGTAGCTACTGAATGGTGGTAGAAAAAACATTTGGACAATTCAAAAGAGCTTTCTATAAAGTCATAATTGAATAAAGTTAATTTTGATTAAGTAATACTGTAGATTTTTATTTTCAAGACAATTAGAGGTTTAAGTGTAAGTTTAAATGGCATCTCTGTTAAGGGATGAGGTTTGAAATATAATGTGCTCATTGATAAAATAAATTCACACTGCAGCTAAAAGTATGCAAGTAAAAGTAAATTTGAATAAATAAATAAATTGTATTTTTAATAGATTAATTTACTATTTTAACATTCATTGATGTAATAAAATTGTTTCAAATGACAAGAAAATTGAGCTCATGCCAATAAAAACGAAGTATTTTTTTGGATCTTTGAATACATATTACATTCGACCTAATTTTACATTCGTACTTATTAAACTAAGCATTTCACATTTTAAATGTAACTGTTTATTAAATAGTATTCGTAAGGTTTTCCTCTAATATCTGTGGGGTGGCCGCAAGATGGCGCTAGCAAAAACCTGCCAAGTAACAGATGATCTTCATTTAAATATTTGAGGGGACGCTACGGGGCTTAGCTGTAGAAAAACAATGGTGTTACTCGGGGTGGTTCTAAGCAGAGCAAAAACAAATGTATATATATACATACGTACATACAATACAAGACATACAAATATGTATAATAAGCTGAAGTTTGGTTGAATACGTTAATATCAGAAATGACTGGTCCATTTATGAAGATAAAATCAAAAATCAAAATCAAAATAATCTTTATTCAACATAGACTTTTACAGGCACTTATTGACGTCAACAAACAAAACAAAAAAAGCTTAAAAAAAACAAAAACCTTGTCCGTACGTACGAATAAGGAAAAAAAAATTGACTTGACACCTGTTCGGAAATTGGGGAGAGCCTTCTCGAGAAGAACAGGCAAGAAACTCTGAAGGTCTTATTTTTATCTCCTCTTTTCAATGTTAATAATTATAATAATATAATATAAAAATACAATATAGTATAAGATACAATCATACCTTTACGATTACAGTCGTATGTATGTTTACATACACATATTAATTTCTTTAAAACAATTCTTTTAGGGATTCTCTAGCCCGTAAACAGTAAATAGCACGAATCGCTCTTTTTGTAAAAGAAAAAATACTCTCAATGTTAGCCGCTGATTCCCCATAGCAACAGTCCATAGGACATAACACTATGAAAGTAGCTGAAATTAAACAATTCTTGCCGTTTCAACATTAGTTAAAAGTCTAAATTTTTTTTTTTTTTTTTTTTTTTATAGCATAGGGCAGCAAACGAGCAAACGGATCACCTGATGGTAAGTGATAACCGTTGCCCATGGACACCCGCAACACCAGAGGAGTCACAGATGCGTACGCCGCAAACTAAGATTGATTGCCAAAGTTTCAATATGTGGATCCCACTGTAGTCGTGAATCTAACGTAATGCCTAAGAATTTAGTATTATTTACCAAGTCAATGACATCACCATTCATATTTAAACGAGTATCAACCTGCCTTACATTGGGCAAAGAGAATTTGATACATTGGGCAAAGAGAATTTGATAACATAACAGAACTCTTTATTGTACACATAAAATACATAAAAAAGAAAGAAAACAACAAATAGCAATGTACGAAAGGCGGCCTTATTGCTAAACAGTAATCTCTTCCAGGCAACCTAGAAGATCATACGCCCCATGGTATTGCGCCATGACTGACTGAGGAGTGGAGTATTAATAGAAAATATTGGAAAAAACGGTGGTTAATATTTCTTTTGAGAGCCTACGCTGCGTGCGTGTAAATTATCAAGTATTTAAATTATTAAAGCTCTTTTGGTGATGTAGACGCGAGCTTAGGTCTCGCCATGTCAAATATTTCGTTTGCGTATAAATTTATTTGGTACCAGCTTGGCGCCCCCGACATTGTCTGCGCCAGGATTACTATTTCAAGTAGCTTATATTATGCGTGGCATAGAAAAAGAAATAATTATAGCTTAGTTTATTCTGATGCATTTAGCTGCTAGTGTTTTATAAATATACTTTGCACAGTGTGTCAATTCAATAATTTTGGTCAATTCACACTATATTTTTATCAATTGTAGCCTATGAGTACGCTATTATTAAGAGAATGACGTCTTTCTACAAAAGTAATTTAATAGAAAAACTATAAGAGGGTAATTTGTAAAACATGTGTACACTCGTCGACTAAGTAAATGAGACAGACAGACACGAAGCCTCTGAGCTCGAGAGCGCTCGGTTAAATTCGGCTGCTGTCGAACGCTTCGAACGCTACACAGCACACGTTAGCGCCATCTGTTTTTCGTAAGCGACAACACGCAAAAATGACGGACGCCCGGGTCAATAGTTTGCAGTCGCTTTTTATACCCACCGCAAATATATATTTTTTTCATATCTTCTACACTATATTGTTGTAGTTTCCTTGAAATCTGTAGCTTTAAGGTGAAAGAGTAACAAATATCTAGCCATACAGACATACGTGTATAACAATATTAGTGTGAATTTTAAAATGTAAAGACAAATCTTTACGAGTTAGCTTGTGAAGATATCTGTCCGTCCGTCTTTCAAGACCCCTTATCTCAGAAACGCGTCGAGATATCAAGCTGAAATTAATATCACCATACTCAGATCTCCTATCTCTCAAAGCAGTGTAAAAATCAAATTTCTAAATCAACGCAATAAAAAGATATGCGCCGTTTATGTTCCATTTATATCGTATAAATATACCTATACATTTTCCATTGACCTAGAATCATGAAATTTGGTAAGATGCAATGTTATGTAGAACAAGTAAAGGGAAATACTCGGAAAATCGTAAAGTTGTTAATTCACCCAAGAAAAAAATACAATATAATTGTGAAAAAACAGGAAAATCTTTAGACTTAATTCCAGTAACGAACGGTCAATTTAATGTCGACAAATTTGTACGGAACCTTCGTTGCTCGTGTCCGAGTCGCATTTGACCGTTTTTTTTTTAAAGAAATATATTTTTATGTTTTAATATAATTAGCCTTTTGTTTATACTAAGAGTGTGGCAAACAGGCCTATAGCCCGCCTGATGGTAAGCATGCCGTAAGATAACCGTAGCCTGGACACTTGCAGAAACCAGGTGTCACTCGCACATGCCAACTCTTTAAAAACCTATTTACTTCCCTTTGAAAGAACCCCATACTGCAGCCCTCCGGTAAAACCTTTGCAGAGAGAGACCACAGTTGGTAGTGGCAGCATAATTCTGGTAAAACGCCTGTTCTGGACTGTCAGCAGTTCAGGTGGTTAGTGAAGATGAAAACTGACTGCAGCGGACATTCGGAACAATTCCTCTGATCTATAGTATGTTCTAGGTACTTTTATGTATAATGACAAGGAAACAGTTCTGTATTGGGACCATGATAGTAAAGAAAATTAATAAAAATAAATCAACAAAGTTTATTTCACTCGATACAGAAAAAAAATGGTTTTACACATAACTCATGCAGAAACAACTTATTTAAGGCTTAACATAACTTAAAAACTACATATACACAAATATAAAACTTCTCGTTTATTATCGCGTACTAATTTAGTTTGCTAAAAATATGTGAAAAAGTAATTTACATTGGAACGTGATCTTCATTCAGTAATTTGCAATAATCTTATATTAAAAAAGCATGCAAAAAAACGATAATACAAAAACAATCAAAATGACAAATAAACAGATTGGTATCAGGATCAATACAGAGACCATATGGATATTAATAAAAATAAATTAACAATTCAAGATTTAAAAATTGTTAATTTATTTTTAACACGATACAGAAAAAAATATTGGTTTTACTCATAAATCCTGGAAACAAATTTGCTGACTGTTGTGTGAATGCAGAAACTAAAACTTATTAGGGCTTTACTTACAAACTACAAACAAAAAGAAACCTTAATTTATTGCGTGTTGGTAAAGTTGGCTTTAATATGTGAACAAATTGACGTAATCGGAACGTCATCTTCATTCATTTACTCGTAATAATGTTATGTAAATAAAAAAAAATACATGCAAAAAGATAAAAACAAAAAATAACAATAAATGAGAAAAACGGTAACTTTAAAAAAATTGGTTCCACTCGGTTTCACATAATACATTCTCACATAATGTTCTACATCGAGAATGAAAATAGAAATTCACTTCGCTCCAAGCAGAATGAAACGCAAGTCTTTATCTGGTGGCAGAATTATGTTGATTGCTCAACTTACCAAATAAACCACCGGAGAAAACGGGCGGTAAAAAAGGGGTGGTAGGGAAAAATCGTTTCAATCGTAACTCAACTGGGAGAAATCAGCTCAACTACGAAATATTATTAATAGATATGTTATAAGGTCTTGTCCATTCTTATGTTGATAAAACAGAAAACTAAATACTTCTATGGATACAAACAGTTCTCATTTGCATTACGAAATATATTGCTATCGCCTAGTCTAATACATCCACATGTTGTGTGTAAGTTTAAATAGAGTTAAGAATAAACAGAGTATAATGCAGGTTTTCTTGTTTTCTTCATAAATTGATAAATAGTCACTAAGCATGTAAATATTGTTAACTTATATTATTAAAATGTTGAATCTGAAAAAGAAAAAATATAATTTATCTATTAAAGCAAAAATATTTAAATTTTACAAAATTAAAATAAATGATTTAACACAGGTCAGGAGACCTATTTTTGAATTACGAATGCGACTTCGAAATCACCGATGTGACTAATAATCACCGATTTTCAATAATTCGTAGTTTTGAATATCACTTATGTGACTACCTTACCGGGTGTGATTTCATTAAGAGTGCCCTCACCCACTCGTAATCAAGTCATACTTATGGAAATGTTATCTGTGTGTTGTTTAGAGAACATATTGACAAGAGTCTGTAGTTGATGTGTTGATTTTTATATATATATATATATATATATATATATATATATATATATATATATATATATAAATATAAAAACCAATGGTTAAGCCGGCAATAACCGGCAGCAGCTACATTCTGCGTGGAACCGAACTCTTACGTTTATGTGTGTACTTTATCTATGTTGGCAGACTTTCAAAAATTGAATGTTTAGGAATCCGTGACCTCAAAGTCACCGCTGACTATTTAATCAGCGGTGATTTCGAAATCGCATTCGTAATTCAAAAATAGGTCTCCTACACAGTCACTTTTTAAGGACACAGAGCTACTAATTTTCTACATGGATTCATACAAGAAAAAAAAACACGGACATATTATGAAAAACTTAATTTGCTTACAATGATTTTATGTATACTTCACTAAAGGTCACATAAGTTATAAATCGCTTAATGGAAGATGTATTTAGCTGAAAGACACAGGAGGGATGCAAAGTGAAAATTATTCCCCATTCTTTATGATCATTCCAGCTAGATTGCATCAAATTTAAATGACTAGCAATTAACTCATTTAGTAGTTTTTACTTAAAAGAGTAACATCAGTTCTTACAAATCACGTATATAACTGAACTACTCTGTGCTTATGTTAGATTCTCATTTGGATTATTTCTGATATACATATGTACACATACGTAGCAACTAGCTGCCTATAAAACTAATAGTAAATATAGGACTTACAAGAAAAAAAAATTGTCTCCATTAGTGCTGTTATGTGCGCCGCCGGGCTCGCCGGCGGACTACGCGCGGAAAGGGCCCCGGGCGCGGCGCCCTGCGGCCGAGGCAGCTTCTCCTCTGCCTGCAATAGGGTAGACGACTACAACTGATTATGGCCGTTTTTATACTATAATTATCTGATTTGAGCAATTTATATCCAATGAAAGTATGTCAATATACAAATTTCAGTTTAATTATTAATTTATATTGTTTTTAGATTTCTAAAAAATGAGCAATTATTATTTACGTAATTCTAATGAAACGAACACATTTCTAGCATTCTCACATTAAATGTAACATTTTTTTTATATAGAAAGTATACCTATAAACGTAGAAATAACAAAGTTATTGTAAAATTTGTTTATACGCTCATACAAATTAGGAGAGTTTACTGAGTTATGACGTCACGATTGCAGTGTTTTTAGTATAGAACATTTTTGAGCGACCCGCGACAGCGCCGCAAACATGTCGATGTATCTTCAAAAGTAATTGGCGCAGGTATACTGTTGGTTCTACAATATTTCTCACTTAAAAGAGTACTCTTATTATATATGAAATTTAAAAAATTGTCGTCTACCCAATTGGAACCACTGTACCATTGCCCAACTTTCATAACTGCACTATGACTGCGATGAATAACGAATCTCAACCACACAATTCGGGTGCTGATCGGTATAACTTTTGCGATCAGAAAATTGATACTAGATTTGCCGCCTTGCAGATTTCGGAAGCAATTTGTTTGTATCTGAAACACCTTAGCCATCTATTGCCATTTTAACATATTTTAGATATGAAACTAGACTATTTCACTAAAACTAGAAATAAATGCCTAATAAACCTATTTTAAAATTACTACCAGAAAGAGACAAAATTTGGACGGTGGCCGACTCTTCTCGCTTGTCCATCTTGGTAATATTATGCACACAGTTATCACAAAATATTGGTCACATATTTATTGGCATAGTTTAATCAAAATATAAATACTGAAGTCTGAAGTATACTACATTATGAAACATCGAAAAAGTATGGTAATATGAGAGATATAATTGTGGTCTTACCTCACGGCCGCAGGCCCACGCCGCGGCCGCAGGGACACGTGGAGACCCTGGTTCGCTGTAAAAGAAAAAAACCTTAAAATTGATATAAACCTTAAAACTAACCTACATTACCAATATTAATGAACGAGTTATAAAGAATATTTTCAAATAGGGTAGATCTTAATTTAAAAATAAAGTATTTAAAAAGATTTTAATAGATATGTATATAAATAAATTCAAAGAAAATCACAGAAAAGGCAACAAGAACAGTCGGTGCTGCATCGCTCAACAAAATGGCCGCCGGCCAGTACAAAATGGCGGAAATATGCAATACTCACGTCTCACGTCGTCACCCGAGTGCAGTGAGCATAGTGTTAAGCGACCTTTTATATCGACGTGTATAGACAAAAGACAAATAAGGCATAGATGTGTAACTCACGAATTACTAGATTCCTATTCCAGAAAGAACTATTATAGCTAAAATTCATGTGTGTCAATTCCAGAATTTTTCATCCACATTCCTCGATTCTGCGCCTTTTTGAGTCGTTCTTGACTGGTGTAATGGTGGTTTATTATGTGTTATGGAATTATGCCATTCGTTTCAACAGAATGTCTTTTTGGACAGGTATTACCCGCCCCGGCTTCGCACGAGTGCAATGCTAAATACACTACAGAAAAACTGTGAATAATCGTTTGCAATGTAAGCGGAAAAAAATTAATTATTTACGACATCACATTAGAAACCTCAAAAATAACAGTATTTCTCAACTATTTAATGGGTGTTATTATACATATGAACCTTCCTCTTCAATCGCTCTATCGATTAAGAAAACCCCATCAAAATCCGTTGTGTAGTTTTAAAGATTAAGGCATACATAGGGACAGAGAAAGCGACTTTGTTTTATACTACATAGTGATACAACTGTTGTAAATAAATATTTCTTAGCTGTTTATTAAATCTGTCGATAAGCCTTGCGGATCTCTTTTGGCACACAAGTACTTGTTTGTTCTACACCACATGCAATGCTTCTTGGCAACGTTTTATCTAAGTATTTTTAAGTTCCTGCATCATTATTACATTTACCAGTCTAGAATTTTAATTTTTATGATGTACCAATCAAGAATTACCTTCGAATTGGAAACAAACAACTTTGCTCGATCAATACTTCCAGCTATTGCGCAGTAGACTGCGACATTTCAAAGTTTAGCTCCTGGAAAATAACCAGCCTTAGTTTCTACATAGTCATTTTCTACATAGATAGCGGCCATTTTGTCCGGGGAGACTTAATAGCCTTCCACCCAAGATTGTCCACCCACCACCCTGGGGAAATATTACATCAGGATGCTACAAGAGATATTTCAAGTAGGCGGTAGCGCTGGGCGTGTTCTCGCCCCGCCTACTCTCAGTGGGCGGTTCGCCATTCTCCATTCCGAATTATTTCGCGAAAACAATTTCTTCGCTAAAACATAGCATAAAAGAATATAGGTAGGTACAACCTACAGAGGTAAATAATTAACGTAAGTGGCGGGCACACAATAAACCTGAGTGTTTACTTTCGCAGATAGCTGAAGGCTCTGGATTTTATCCACAGATTTATGTGGCACTGTAGATTTGAGACGTTTTGAGTACTTTGCCAGGCTGAACTGAAGTTAAGTTCAGTACTAATGAAATGGATTGATTTAAAATTGTGCAAATACAGAGTTTTTTTATTGAGTGTCATATCTTCTCCAATAACACACTACGAATAGACATAATTTAAGGCTGCTAAGAAAATAATAGTACATTGTTTTATAAGGTTTGAACAGCATCCATTACGGTTGAGATATTTGTAGTTTACAAAGAAATAGCTGGTGCTACGCAGGATTATGGAAAGAAGATTTAAATAGAGGATGGGTGCAGTAATTGAAAAGGATAATAGGCTGTAACTAGTTTAAGTTAAGGAACTAGCGTTCGCGCTCTCCTAATACTCTTAGGGAGAGATATCCGGACGACATAAGCCGAAAAAAAAGTATTAAAAGAAATCGGCACTTCGCGGCGGTATATCAAGAGTCAGATTAAAATTAGAACGAAAAGCACGACATGACGAATGGGATGGAGAAATATGTTTACTAGTTTTTTTTACTAGTATTGTACTGAGTAACAATGTACGGGTGCATCAAGTTTTCATTGTCTAATAGAATAAGGCTTTTTTATGCATAGGTATAGTGCTAATAGAGTTTAAAACAATAATTGTGTAATTTTTTTTATATCAATCGATAAGTTCAGATCTGTTATGACTAGAGATCGGATAATCGGATGCATATTTACCTAAAGTTAGTTTAAGACAAAGTATGGAAACGGCTTTTTATTGTTTTGTTATTTGATTCAATTATTTAATTGATTATTGTTTTAGTCAAACTAGCTCACTACTTTCGTATAACACTCTTCATGTAATAAATCGTACATTCATAAATCGCACAGGGAACTGAAACTAAACTTCATGTTGTATAAATGAACCCGGAGTCTCGGTCTTTTGAAAATAAATACCACGTGCTAATTTAGTAATTTTCAAACAATATCACCACGTTAAATTTGCAGTCCCGTATTTTCCCGAGATTTTTATTTAACAAAATGTATTTTAAAAAGCCGCTTCCATAATTTGTGAGCCAAAAATTAACTTTAGGTAAATATGCATCCGATTATCCGATCTCTAGTTATGACGTACATGTCATGTTCGTCCGCAATAGATAGGTTTTTTCTAAACCAAAGATATATTTTCCAGGGGCAAAAATTATCTTGTTTTTGTGTCTCCAACTATCCTCATATCAAATTGCGTAAAACCCGACCAGTTGTTGTAAAATGTCTCTATGTCCTTCTCCAGGTCCCAAGCTATCCCTATCATCAAAACCAGTTCAGTAGTTTTTGAAACGATTCTAACAAAAAAATTCTATCCCTATTCTTATCACTTCCGGGTGAAACTTTAACCAACTTTAAACGTTGTATTTATTTATATCTAATTAAAAGCTTAAAAAATAAGTGTTTCTTCTTTTAAAATGCGTAATTTCCATACACACTTTCATTCCTTAATTCAACCCCTTACAGGCCTTTCTCTCATTATAAAGTAGTCATTATTCTTTTTCATACCATAGACTACCTGTGTACCAAATTTTTAATCAACAAATTTAAGTCGGTTTAGTTGTTTTGTCGTGGAAGCGTAACAAACAGACAGACAGAGTTACTTTCCCATTTATAATATTAGTGAGCAGGCAACCTTAGTGATATGAAAAAAATATTCACAATAACTATAGTTAAATGACAAGCAAATATTTAATTGCTTTATAAATCTTGAATATAACTTAAATCTTTCATAACTATATACTATCTTAGACTGTAGATTAAGCAGGAAGAATCACGGCAAAAAGCTAATGAAATATCCATTAATTCTATTTTTTGTTATTTTTTGACTTACTACGTTGTGGTTTGAAAATGTTATGAAGGAATATTAACGAAATGAAGGGTAAAAATAAAAAAGTTCGCCACGAAAATTAAAATATACCTACATTTATTAAGAAAAATATTAAATTTAATTAACACGAAAGAAATGTGATATGTTTTGAAGATAAATCGCGAATTTGTGTTATGAATCTTAATGAAAATTATCATATCATATTAAAGAAATCGCAAACAAGTCCATATACGCGAAATTTTGAAATTTTTAATAAGCACGTGGCATATGATATAAAGTTGAAGTGTGCTATTGTTTTTTTTTATTTCTATCTATGTATTCAAGTTATTTACTACATAATACTTCATAATTATTGCAAATGTTAATCGTTAAAATGATTTAATTCAATATTTTAACAATTAAATCCGAGTCATTTTAAGGTTAAGTGAACATTTTGGCAAAGCTCTTTGTAAGTATTACTTTGATTTAATTCTAGTAAATATTTTATATATTAGTATATTAATTTACTTTTAATATTAGTATTTAATTTGTGTTTTATTTCTAATAATCACTAATAAAAGTTATATTTTGGTTCTAAACAGCAACAGTTAAATCAACAGTTAACCATGTTAAGTTTTCCCTATAGGAAACATCTCAACTTGATTCACCGTTATATTTCTAGCTAATTTATATTTTTTGTAACATATAATTAAATTAATAAATTTCCCAAATTTTTCCCAGCTATGTAAAAATTTTAAATGACTTTCCACCCAAATTAAAAATCCCAGTATCAAAACAATATATTTCAAGAATTAAATAAAACCATTCAGCAAAGTTCTTATTTAGGACTTATTTTTAACAGAATCAGTTTGGCAATCTATAGAATAATTAATATATTATTGGGCTCGTTGAGCGTATATTAAACCTGTTTGATATAATACTCGTAAGATAACGCATTCAAAATCCTAAAGCAGTAAAACGGTGATTAAAAACTATATATTTGAAAATATTATAAAGACATATTATATTATAAGTTGTAATTTAAGTAAATTTTATTGTTGTAAAGTCTATTGAACAAAATTACAATATAAAAACTTATTATTATGTTAATAAAAACTATAATACGTTTTATACATTTTTCTGCAATTCAACATTTAAACATGAGATACGAGTATAAATATAAACTTTTTTCAACGTTCAGACTTAAAAAATTACAGGTACATTTATGGGGAATTATGCTTTTAGAAATAGTTAGTGTTTTGCCTTTTCAAATAATTTTACGGACACGTTCAAAATTGTCTAATGATAAAGGGTAACACATGATCAATGATTTCTTCAAAGAAAAATATTTTTAAGTTTTTAAGACACAATTTAATGAATCTCTATTAAATAAATAATAGTTAAATTGTTTTTGTACTGGACATAAGCATATTAGATAATTATGTTCATTTATTATTAAACATTTATAATTTTGTTTTTAATATATAATTTTAATTGTTCTTGTGCCTATAACAAAAATATATCTCAAACATATTTTTGTTATCTAAGCTTTATCTAATACTAGCTTCCGCCCGCGGCTTCGCCCGCGTGAAATTAGTTTTTGTCAATCCTGGTCCCTTATGTCTAAGGTACCAAGATCCATGGTCTTATCTTCAATTCAACCCCTATTTCACCCCCACACAGGTAAAAATTTCAAAATGCTAGAACAAATGATTTTTTGTTTCTCATGACGTGATATTTTAAGAAATTGCATACTAACTTTCAACCCTTATTTCACCCCCTAGCTGGCCGAAATTTCAAGAGCAAATGACTAACGAGCAAATGATTCGACAAGATCAAGTGCTTAAATATAAAGTTTTATCTTTAAAATTCAGAAATCCCATACAAACATTCAACCTCTAAGTCAACCCCTTCATCCCTTTTTTTTCGAAATAAAAAGTAGCCTATGTTCTGTCTCAGGGTCTAAAGATTGTCTGTACCAAATTTCATCTAAATCGGTTGCGAGGTTTAAGCGGGAAAGCGTAACTGACAGACAGACAGAGTTACTTTCGCATTTTTAATATTAGTTGGGATTGTAAAACCTATAGAGACAAGTCCACGATATTGAATTTATGATATTGAAAAGAGAAGATAAATAATAGACTATCAGAATTTGTCTTGTCGGTTTTATTTTGTCTGTTCTATCCGACATTTTTTGATTTCCAAGCAAGTTTCCAACCTTTTTTTTATGTATGCTCGTATGAAATTATGTAAAATTTAAACTCTTTCTGTATTTTAAATTATTATTATTGTTTGACCTCAATAAGTACCTGTAAAGGACTGTGTCTTATATTATACTATGCCTTATATTATGTCTATATATAATAATAGTAATAACAGGAAACAAATTCAATACAAGCAGTGAGATATTGTTAAAAATTGCGCATCTGTGTATGAAGGCATGCCGGAGACGTATTTTTGAATCATTAGACGTGAATTTGGAATACGAATTCAAATCGTGCGCGAAATTATTTTCTACTGCTTACAATTTTATAGATTTTTGAATCATTCGAATTCAGTGTTGTCATTATATTTTTAAGTTTATAGGTTTACACACACACACACACATACACACAACACAGATACACAAAGTATTGTAAGAGACAAGAATGTCAATTTTCATTCATCATTTCAGCCAATAGACGCCCACTGTTGGACATAGGCCTCCCCCAAGGATCTCCACGCAGATCGGTCCTGCGCTGCAACCATCCAGCGCTTTCCCGCGATCTTCATGGTGTAAGGGGTTCCAAATTACACCCAACGGGACCCAAGCCAACCTCACCTGCTCGTGGTGCACCCTGCCAACCAACTAACGAGGCTCTGACGCTCCCCACCAACCCGCACTGGGCCAGCGTGGTGGGAGACGGCCCAAATCCCCCCCAAATGATTGTTTCCCAACAATGTCAATTTACAATATTTTATATCATAACTTTATTTATTTGTTTTTTATTATTTTCTCAATTATTATTATTGTTTTTAGTCTTAAGTCTCAGATGTCCCGTGTTACGTCTATCTCATCGTACATGAACTTAGAAATGCTACTTATATAACCGAACCACTGGCTTTTGTAATACAGGCTTGACCTAGTATAAAAGTCAGGGGACTAAACCACTGCAATAAGTTATAAGCCATTTACATTTTAATATGACTGACATAAGTATTGTAAACTGTTTTTGGGGCTTGAATAAATACATTTTATTATTATTATATTAAAAATAACTTCTTAATTAGATTCCGTTTCACGCAGATAAATTAAAAATCACATTAACAGAAACCCAAATGAGGCGATGATCCACACGTGAAACGGATCACTGTCAAGGTCACTTCAGCGTTGGATATTCTACTAGTAGAAATCAAAAACGAGTGGGTTGGACCACTCGTTGCACAACGCACGAAATGAAAGTTCAGAATAGGTGAATTCGGTAATTCGTATACGAATCTCATGATTTCGAAAGCGAATGGGTTTTCTTTTGTTTCAAAAATTCGTCTCCTGCTCTCACGCTTCTGTATGGGAGTGAATGCTGGTTGTGGCGAAAGAAGGATAAAAGCAAGATTGCAGAGCAGCGGAAATAAGAGCTTTGGGAGGAATGGTGGGAGTGATAAGGGAAATGTGCGGTGCGGAATGGACTAAAGATGACAAAAGAAATTTATTAGGCAAATATGGGCCAGTTGGTAAGAAATGACCTAGACTGAAAAAAGACCGAGTGTTCATGAAAGTATTCGTGTAAGTTGAGGAAGTAAGGGAAGATGTGATGATGATTTGACAACCTCCATAGTCGAGTGGATAGTACAAAACTTATAAAGTGATAGAGGAACATACAGTTCATGAGTCCGTCTGTCGTATGTCTGAAGGAAATAAAAATAAATAAAATAAATAAATAAATATTTGTTACACTTACACCAATTAGCCTAGCCCAAACTAAGCTCTTTAAGGCTTGTGTTATGGGATCTAGGGTAACGGATAGACATACATATATTATACATATATAAATAATTTTTATTGAAATATATATCGACAACCATGACTAAGGTACAAATGCTGGCATTCATCACACAAACATCTGCCCCCACCGGGATTCGAACCCGGGACCTCAGAGATAGCGACACCTTGAAACCGGTGTACTATCCACTCGACTATGGAGGTCGTCAAATAAAACAACGGTTTGATTTTTATTTCTTTCAGACATCTATTACAGTGAAAAGAAACTATTTTTATAAAATCATCCCAAAATATACCCAATAGCCCAATAACCCAAAGAATACCCATATCATAAGAAACACGATATACGAGTAATTGGAAGAGTTTTTTTTTATAAGATAGGGTAGCAAACGAGCAAACACCTGATGGTAAGCGATAACCGTTGCCCATGGACACCCGCAGCACCAGAGGAGTCACAGATGCGTTGCCGGCCTTTTAAATGGGAAAATGCTCTTTTTTTGAAGGTTTCGATATCGCATCGGCTCGGAAATACTGCAGGCGACAATCCATTCCACAGTTTAGTAGTGCGCGGCAGAAAATTCCTGGAAAAACGCACTGTGGTGGACTGTTAAAGTATTAATCTTTATTGTTATTATTAGAGATCGGATAATCGGATGCATATTTACCTAAAGTTAATTTTTGGCTCACAAATTATGGAAGCGGCTTTTTAAAATACATTTTGTTAAATAAAAATCCCGGGAAAATACGGGACTGCAAATTTAACGTAGTGATATTGTTTGAAAATTACTAAATTAGCACGTGGTATTTATTTTCAAAAGACCGAGACTCCGGGTTCATTTATACAACTATGCATACGTATTTACATGAAGTTTAGTTTCAGTTCCCCGTGCGATTTATGAATGTACGATTTATTACACGAAGAGTGTTATACGAAAGTAGTGAGCTAGTTTGACTAAAACAATAATCAATTAAATAAAAAAAACAGAAATGGTGAAAAATTTTATTTAACAAAACAATAAAAGCCGTTTCCATACTTTGTCTTAAACTAACTTTAGGTAAATATGCATCCGATTATCCGATCTCTAGTTATTATCGTTTGTCTATTTTTTTTTTTGAAGAGATGTAAATGTTTACTTTATTCACGTGGCTACTACACGTGTAAGCTTGTGAATTTACGACCCATGTGTAGACGAAAAAAAAACACAATCCATTAAATCGGACAAACAACTCAGTGTATAAATATTTATTGTTATGCAATAAAATGTGTGTACAATCCATTGTATAACAAAGAAGTATAAAAACTTGTAACTATGTAATTTATATGTATCTAGATAGCGTGGAATAGTTATTTTAAAGATCATATTTATTTTTGCAAACAACCACCTCAGCTGTTACCCACGACTTTGTCCGCGGCAATTTCTGTTATTATCTTAGACAATTTAGTTTTAAGTTTTTAAAAGAACATAATTATTTTAAAGTACTTCTGCGTGAATTATATTTTTAGTTTTATTTTCTTGTGGCAGAAGAACATATTGGTTTTCTCTCCAACCCGATCTTGACAAAGCGACATATCCAAATTTGATTACCATAAAAACGATTCTAGTGAGTTAACCTTAAAAGATAGACATATATTGTTGCGAACATTTTTTTAGATCATTTCAAGAGAAGTAATTCTTTGATACATAGTTTTTGGTATCTTGAACCGTTTTTGCAGCGCACGCAACGGAAGCCCTCAAAGATGAATAATTTTCCCCGTTTTTTCCGCATTTTCTATTATTTCTTCGCTCCTATTAGTCGCAGCGTGATGTTATGTAGCCTAAAGCCTTCCTCGATAAATAGTCTATTCAATAGAAAAAGAATTTTTCATTTCGAACCAGGAGTTCCTGAGATTAGTGCGTTCAAACAAACAAACAAACTCTACAGCTTTATAATATTAGTATAGATTTAATACTGAAATATTTCAACGAATATACGAAAGAATATGTAAAAACAAAATACGGAGAGCAAAATTTCAGTACAATTTCTTGTGTTTTCAAATGTAATTTTCAAAAAATCTTTTATTTAATACATTTTAGTTCCATATTGAAACGTTGTTATTAAGTGATTAAGGTCTACATTAGATTAACAAGGTAAAATATTTGTGGTAGGAGGTTACGAATTCTCCTGGCAAGATTTAATCCAATTAGGTGAAGTTGTGATTTCTACACCGATCTGTGCAGGCCAAGGAGAGGCCTATATCTGAATAACTTCTGGAAGCTGGGGTTTCTTCGCTGAAATGATAATGAAATTAATGTAGTAGTAATATTCGATTGGGATCGATAGTGATCGGTGTAATTTCTTTTCATATTTAATATCTTTTTTAGAATTTTTAAATGAAATGTAAAGTTGCAAAAAGCAAAGGAATGAAAGTGAATGTAAGCAAGACGAAAGTAATGGTTTTTGAAAGAGAAGAATGTATGACAAACTGTGATATTATGATTGAGGGACAAAAAGTAGAACAAGTGAAAGAATTTGTATACTTGGGTTCACAGTTTACAGAGATGGCAAGTGTGATGGTGATATTGAAAGAAGAGTTTTGAGAGGGAATCAAGTAAATGGGGCACTTCATAACTTCATGAATAGCCAGAACGTATCACAGAGAGCACGACTGGCTGTGCATGGAGGCGTGGTGATCCCCACATTGATGTATGGTAGTGAATGTTGGGTGTGGCAGAAGAAACATGAAAGTAGGATTAATGCTGTGGAGATGAGAAGCTTGACAAGTATAATTGGAGTGAATCTGAAGGACAAAGTCAGGAACAGTGTGATAGGGGAGCGATGCGGCGTAGTTGAAGATGTAGTGACAAAGATAGAGAAAGGGATGCTTAGATGGTTCGGCCATGTTGAAAGAATGAATGAAGGAAGATTAACGAAAGAGATACACAAGGTAAGAATGATAGGACGAATCGGTGCAGGTCGACCTAGGCGGACATATCTCGATCAAATCGAAGATGTCCTAAAGAAAGGCCGGGTCAAGAGTACTCGCAACCGACGAGCATGTATGAAGACGCTCATGAAAGTGGAGGAAGCAAGAGAAGTGTGCCAGGATCGTAGCAAGTGGAGAGAGTGGTCTCTGCCTACCCCATTGGGATATATAAATATATGTAAGTATGTATGAAAAGTTGCACAAATTTGTAATCTTCTTATTCTTTCAATCATATCAGCCGAGAACATCCATTGTTGTAAATTGGTCTGCACTAAGGATCTCCACATCGATTGCTCCTGCACCGCCAGCATCCAGCATCTTTCACAAAATCGCCACTCCAACTTGTAGGATACTGAGATATGCTGCAGTTCCCAATATATGCCTGCCATTCAAGGACCTTTCCACATCAATAGTTATTTATAGTTTTTATACGTTAATTCTTAAAACTTAAGGTTTGCAATTCTTCGAGATATGTTAGTGACCCTAGCTCTTCTGCGGATTTCATATTCGATCATATGCCTTCGGGAATGTGTGAAAGAAGATGTAATAACAAACAATCGAGAAGGGAATTCTTTGATGGAACACGTAGAAAGTATGGATGTAGTAATTGGTAGGGGACAACCTAGATGAACATACTTGGACCAAATAGGTGTTATATTTGAAAGAAAGTCAGGTCAAGAGGGGCCGTAATTGACGACCGTGTAAAGTAGCAAAGTGAAAAACTGTAATCTCTGCTTACCTCCTTGGGAAAGAGGCATGAGTATATCTACATATGTATGCATTATGTAGAAAGAAAGAATTTCTACGCCGTCTATCAATATTTCACTGCACTTTAAGCGCAGCGGTTGATTGAGCTACTATTCAACGGGTCGCGGTATCGATTCCCGCACGGCACTGATATTTTGTATGACTTAGTTCTGGGTGTATGTGATATGGCATCGTGTTAAAAAAAACAATTTCGCCCTCGACTATTATTTCGATGGCGCGTTCAGTTTTATCTGTGACAAAATTGACATTTATGTTACTTATAATATCATAATAGAATCAGTAATCTGTTACTAAAAGTACCATTACCAAACATAGTATATATCTACAAATACTATGATACGAAATAAACCGTATTTTAATTAAAGATACGAAATAAATTTTGAAACAGTTTATAGTTATAAGATGAATATTGAATTTTTTTTCCAGATACTTGAATCAGGGCTGCCAGATCGTATAATTGGATACAAAGTATTGTCTACACTACAATGACTCTGTATAATTGAATACATTAGATTGATAAAAGTTAGGATTAGCAAAACCTAGGTGTCTTGTAGTTGCCATACGGATCGTACGAGGCTACCGTACAATCTCGTACGAGGCGGCGACGGTTCTGGGACGCTCCCCCCGATTCGACATCCTGGCCGACATGCGTCGCGGCGTGTCGACCGGGGGAGCGATGGGGAGAGCGCCTTGGAACCCGCGCACGAAGTGCCTAATCGGGAGTGGCACCGACGGATTGTGGCGGCCTGGCGTGCGCAGCTCGAATTACGGATCTGCGCGCGCCAGCGGGCCGTCGGTGCCGTACTCCCGCACCTCGAAGCTTGGCTCCACGGGAAGGAGGAGGTCACCTACTGATTGACTTAGATACCCACCGGGCACGGCTGCTTCGGTGAGTATCTGTGTCGAATAGGACGGGAGGGATCGACACATTGCCATCACTGCGCATCCGACCTTGACTCGGCCCAGCACACGCTGGCGGAGTGCCCCGCGTGGGCCTCCGAGCGCCGAGTCTTGGTCGCAGAGATCGGGCGAGATCTGTCTCCGCCGGCATTGATTGCGGCAATGCTGGCGGACGAGGGAGGTTGGAGGGCTGTGGCCTCCTTCTGTGAAGCAGTGATGCTCCAGAAGGAGGCCGCCGAGCGGGGTCGGGAGATGGCCGATCCCGCTCGAAGAAGGCGGCGACGGGCTCGGTAGCACAGCTGCGGCGCCGCTGCGGGTCGCCGGCGGGCGCGAGGAAATCGCGACTGCTACGGCGACCCGGGATGGACCACGCCCTTTCCGTGGCCGGGGGGCGTCGTCGGTGGAGGAGACCGGGGAAGGTAGTAGAAGGTAGCCTCCCCCGAGGAGGGCTTCCCTCTAGGCAGGGGAGCGGAGGCTGGGGGTTCCCGGAAGTGGCTTGATGTTCCCGGGGGCTCCCTACATGCCCGAGGAAGGCTATCCCTGAGGTTTTTAGTGGGTAGGCCTCCCCCTTCTGGGGAGGAGAGCCCCACATAACCGCCGGCTCGCCACAGCCGGGGTATGCAATTTAATATATGCAATTTCCTCAGGGGAACAAAAAAAAAAGGTGTCTTGTAGTTGAGGAAGGCTGTGGGGCTTTTTATTTTAAATTTGTAATCACTACAATTGTACCAATTTCTAAAATTATATGAATGTGAACGGTGCCTAATTATACTTGTCAAAATTTTATTGAGAAACGTTTAAAAACAAACTGGAAAGTACTGTGTTTTAACACTCGATTTTTAGATTACGAAGAAAATGTTACTTAATCGTATAGCTGAGATTTATCTAGTGACAGCCCTAACTAGATACATATCTGCATATCGTGTTCCATCGTACGCATTGCTAATTATAAATTATCGCGGTCATCCCTTGAACATTGCGAGCGGGCAGCACTGAAGGCGCTCAAACAAAAATCAAAACTTCCAAAGGAAAAGCGGAAAAAGACAATATCCACCCAGGTCCTGTTTTTTGTTTGAACGCGGACATATTTTATTTGCTAAGTGGCTGTTTTGAATAAAAATGCGGTTTCCTGCGGAGGCCGTTAAAAAATACAAAATGTTGGAAGTGCTCTCCTTAGATTTATGCGTTCCTGGGAATTTATCTGCGGCCCACAATGGCTGCGGCGTCGTGCTTGCCTAATATGTTTTGTCTTTGTGGCTATTGTTTCATTCATTTGTTGTCGACGCGAGTGCTAGATATGCGAAGCTCTTTTGTTATTATATATTATGTTGCTCTTATGTTATCAAATAGTACACTTGTAGACGCATGTCTCATCATTGTTCTCAAGTGAATATTCGATTTCCTATATTACCCACAATAAGAAAAGTGATACTTGTATCGCAGATATAAACAGCTGGATTTGTTCCCGGCTAAGTGACAGCTTACAATTAAATCGTTTTACAGATACTTGTAAATTATCTTATACTAGCGACCCGCCCCGGCTTCGCACGGGTGCAGTGAAAAAATGGTTATGGTGGGTTATCCCTAAGAGATAGACATATACCATCGCGGACTTTTTTGTGGATTTTTGTAAGTTGTACAATACTGTAGTACATTATTTTGGTCTATCTCGTAGGGTTCAGCCAGCGTTTGCAATATAAGCGCAAAAAAACGTGCTTATTTACGACATCACATTAGAAACCTTTAAATTTATCAGTGTTTCTCTACTATATTATGCATTTATTATACATACAAACCTTCCTTAAGAATCACTCTATCTATTAAAAAAAACCGGACATACGGACATATAGCGAAAGCGACTTTGTTTTATACTATGTATTGATGATATAAAAATGAATCGCAAAATGTGTTGGTAAGCTCATAACTCAACAACGCTTGGACCAATTTGGCCAATTCTTTTTTGTTAATGTTCGTTGAAGTTCAAGGAGGGTTTTTACAATGAGGAAAATTCGAATAATTATCGGAAATACCCTAAAAATAGCCCATTTATTTTCCCATGCAAACGTTTTCTAACTAAAACGTACAGTCGAATTGAGCTTTATTGTTATTGTATAAAGTTCATATTGCAAGCACTCACTGTTGTCTAAGCAATGAAGGTGTGTTCCTAACATCAAAGAGTCAATTTGCGCTTTATTAACGCTACATATAGTTGAAATTCAATCATATCTATCAAAACAGTGTGCGTGCGTGCGTTGGAGCACAGAATACATCGTTGAAGGATTTAATGTCACGTTCCAAAATTGAATAGCCACAAAATGTAATAGGTCATTTAGACTTTTTTTGCGATTTGGTTGGCTATGCGACATTATCTATAAAATAATTAGGAACAAAAAACTGCCACTGTACAAATCTTTTTGACAGGACGAAGTATGTCGGGTCCGCTAGTTTAATATTATATATATTAATATAGTTAAAAAAAAAACAAGCTTATTCAAACAAACAAGCAAGCTTATAGTGATTTAATTTCTAACTGTTGTAACGTTGTTTTTTTACACACAGTTCATGATTGGCGTATAAATGCTTAATCCATAATTCCATAACATTAGTATATTGTTTTCTTATTGATTTCAACTGAAATACTAAACTGCATTTGACAAATTATTTGTTATTGTTGTACATGAAAGGTGTGACATTGACATTTGCCCTCACATATTACCGACGCGGTTAGCAGAAGGGATGCACCTACATTCAGACACTTCTTTCTGTACTGGATGATTGAGACAGTGCAATATATAAATCAATTGTTTATTAACAGTGGCAAACAGATGTTAGTATGCTTTGCATTCCTAAAGGAATGCAGCTGTAATTCTTGAAAGAATTTAAATTCTTTTTTAATGTTGAGTTGAGTCTGTGAATAGATAATTCACCTTGAACTTGTATCTGTGAAGGTCATGGAATATATTTGGTATGAACATTTAAAATATTAAAATTTCTAAATTATAATTAAAGTATCTTAAATATAAAATAGGTTTATTTCGTAAAAATATATTTATTTGTTATTTCTCATTTTTTTATGAATACATCTTCTGAAGGGCAATTAGGTCCGGATGTCTATGCTTCATTTAGTCTATGGCTGAATTCTACTGTATGGAATCGTTTGTCGATGCTTTCTTTCTCTTGTTGGTCACGATGGCGGCAGGACACATTGTGACCCTAAACTTTGAGAAGTGGAGATCAGCACGCTTCAAATCTTTTTATAATTGAAGATTAATTTTGTTTAAGTTTATTTTCTTTTTACCCAAATGGGGTGCATTTTTCTACTTGTATAAAAATATCATTCTTAAACCCGCTAATAAACGGTAAGTGTAATTGTCTTGTATATTGGATTAGCTCGTGGTAGTTCTCCATAATGGCCGATGCCAATTTCAATTTTATTTTCATCTTTTCCAGGGTTCTTCCAATCTTTGGTTATTATCCGATTATATTTTCAACATATGATCTATTTGTTGCTCATGGTTCCCACTAGTGGTCAAACATTGGCTAGTTGAGTAGCATACTGCGTGGCACATCTTCTATGTGCACGCATCTTCGAACTTGAAGTGGTCAAGCCGTATCTGTTCAAGAAAAAAACGTGGAGGGTGTCATATTGGGAGTGCATCGTGAGAGATTCCATCCGCTTTCATCACGTCAATCCACCTCGAGGTAACCAGATGCCCGGCTGGAACGTGAGTGCATACCTCCATTTAACGATTTAGTACCTGTATTTTTAAATTTCGTGTGGAACGGTTGGCTACAGCAAGTTAACAACGTAATAGATTTAAGTAACATTTTGTATCTGAGAATTAGTATTACATTAATCATTTTCTTTCTTATAACTGGTAAATTTGTTAAACTATATAAAAGATTTTAATAGGTTACTAATTTTCATGAAAAGAAGAATTTATCGACTAACTAATTTTAGATGTTATAGATTGCGTTGTGAATTACTTAGTATGTTACATTTTTATGCTACTTTGTAATTGCTAATATTATTCTTGTTGTTAATATATACCAGTGACAAAGATTTTAATAATAGTATATATTTACATGATTTGTCTACAGCATAATAATTCTTAAATCTTAATCAATATTTTAAATAAAATACATGCATGCTCATTTTGGTAAATTCTTTGTGGTTTTATGTTGCATCCATCTGAAACTCTGATTGAGTTAGTGTGATGGCGCCCTTGTAATAAGTTGTTCACACTGCTCACCAGGCTACATCGAACCAAATCGTCTGTCCACGCCTTGAGTACAATTGTCGCTGATATCTTGCTCTGCCACTAATACTCTTTAGCTAGTCAATTGTAATGGGCACATTAAATTAGTACAGACAGCTACAGATTGCGACTACTACACTGTAATGTTAAAAAAGCTACTTTTCATAACTGAAATATAACAGTTAGATACATGATGTCGTTGACTTTTTTGTAGGCATTTTCAAGCTCCACATCTTTTCTCTAGAACTTAAAAATATATATTTCACAGTTAAGGCAGCGTTCGTAAGCGCTCCCGCACATGGGCCACCGGCCATAGCCACAAAACGCCGCCACTGGCATATTTCCTGTAATTTTCATACATTTTATATGGACTCGCCGCACACGGTTGGCGCCGGTGGCGGCCACACGCCACAAATCGTCGCAACTCGCTTCTTGTGACCTACACCGGCCACTAAACGCCGACACAAAAAGCCGCCACACGCCACTTGCGCGATTCTACCCCTCTCTCCCTTTCAGTAAACTATCCAATAACTGCGTTTCGTCTTCTACGACGACGTCTTTTTATCAAAAGTATCGCAATCAAACCTTCTTCGTCCGAGTCCATTATGATACTGCATGCCTAGTTTAAAAAAAGTAGCAGCGCCCGACCACATGTGACGACCATCGGCTACAAGTGGCTGTCGCGCGTTTCAGCTAATTTTGTAGCTGCTTCTCGTGGCGGCGTTTGTGACTGTGGCCCCTGGAGACGTATTTTTGAATCATTAGACGTGAAATTGGAATTCGAATACGAATACAAATCGTGCACGAAATTATTTTCTACTGCTTACAATTTTATAGATTTTTGAATCACTCGAATTCAGTGTTGTCATTTAAAACAAATTCTTAATTACATTCCGTTTCACGCAGGTCAAAAATCACAACAACAAAAACAAAAATCCGGCGATGACCCACACGTGAAACGGATCACTGTCAATGTCACTTCAGCGTTGGATATTCTACTAGTAAAAATCAAAAACGAGTTGGTTGAACGCACGAAATGAAAGTTCAAAAATAGTGAATTCGGTAATTCGTATACGAATCTCACAATTTCGAAGGCGAATAGGTTTGTCCGATTCACTTTGCAAAACGGACTTCCACGTAAAAGCCTTTTATTTTTCGGTTTTGTATATAACCTATGATACTCAGCAATAATATGGCTTACTATTGGTGAAATAATTTTTGAAATCGGTTCAGTAGATCTTGAGATTATCCCTTACAATTTAACAAATATACAAACATACAAACTTTGCTTCTTTATAATATTATAGATTAGTAATAGTATAGATAAGAACGCGACAAGAATAGGTGATTCGGAGGTATCCAAGCAGATGACCGGGGTATAGGGTCTCCCTCCATTAATGATTCAATTTATATTTCTGCAAGCCAACAGATACAGGCAACGGTATATCGGTTTCAAGGTCTCGTGTCATCGCTGAGGTCCCGGGTTGGAGTCCCAGTGGGGACATTTGCATGATGAATGCGAGCATTTGTACCTGAGTCATGGTTGTCATAATATATTTATATATGTATGTCATAATACAAGCCTTACTAGTATTGGATATCACGCAATGCCCTTTTTTTTAGAGGGGAACTGCAGTGATACTGCGCTGGCTAGGCGCGGCCGTGTGTGGGGCTCTCCGGTCTGAGCGTCCGGCTTACCCACTAAAACTTTCCACTGAAAATATCTCAAAAAGTATCTGATCGTCTCGCAAATCTCGAAAACAAATATTACTTACTCATTTTCAGGCTTTCTACGATAGAATGTGAGTTCTGCTTGTTGGAACTTAATATAAATGGAATGTAATCATATTCTTTGAAAGGCACTGCATTGTTCTGTATTATATGCAATTCCGACATAAGTTTTAGATAATATTAGCAACTATATATTATTATTTTATTTTTTTTAAATAACATTTATTATTGACCATATGTTAGGGACTAACGCGGTCACGATCACAGATTAAAAAAGTGTTTTTTTTTTAAATATATTCTGTGATTTCGTGCGTTCCAAAATTCTCCGGCAATGATATTATTGTTTTTTATTTGTTATTTTATTTTTATTGTTTCTTTTCCTCATATATTGTATATTGTTTGTCCGTTACTCGCCTATTAGGCTCCTCCAGAATATCAGCGTTGCGGTGGCAGTCTCTTTGTCGCTGTAACTTTGTGCTGAGGTTGGGGCCTATTTAGCGACACATTATACTTTTTTTTATTTTTTAAGTTTATTTTGTACTGTTTGTCGTCAATAAATATTTTTATTTCTTTCTTAAAACCCCCCTGAGTTCTCTAGGCCCATGCGGGACACATGGCGGGGTGCGCTTTCGCGATTCTACTGCCATACCACGCAATGCCCTAACAGAACCTTCCGATAATAATGCCATGCCATGCTACCATGAGTGTGTCCCTCATTTATTATACTCGCTAAAGACTTACACAGGCCAGCGCTGCACCATGCCCGCTCCGATGGAGAGGCCGTTCCCACTACCCGCCATGAGGTCATTAGACCTGCTTTGTGCTGTGTTTGGTCGGGTCACCCCCATCGGAGTCTGACATGATCAACACGGCATTTAGTTCCCTGAGGATTCTCAGCCTCTCCATTACTGAGGGAAATTTGGATTTATCGAAGATGTTTAGTTTAGGATACCTCGATCCGAGGAATCGATAAAATATGTCCACGTGGGTAAATCAAAGCGCGGGCAATTTGAAAAAAAAAATTGTTCCGTGCTACCGAGGCACTGTTCGCCGGCGGCGGCTGCGCAGGCGCACTTCGTGATTTTTACCGATCGCGACTCGATAATCTCACCGCTCTGTGCAAACAGTATCGCCCGCACGAAGCGCAGCGGCCATGATTTCATAACAGGGTGTTCACGTGAAGAATTCGTTAAAAATAAACATTTGTTTATATTTACATTAAAGTACATAGTGTTGTTCCGATGGTGTAATTATTCGTCTTCGAATTGAAGATCGCCAACATAATCATCATCGTCATGTTTATTATAAAATAATACTATGATTTTCTCGGCATTACTAGGTGTCAAGGAATTTGTTTTCGTATTCATCATCCATTTATAAAGCGAAAAAGATCTTTCCACGTCACCTTATTATTACAAAAATAACCTAAATGATGAAATACTATTTTGAAAGTTCAATATAATATTTTTACAATCTCTGAAAATAGTAAGTTCCCAGGCATATCCATACTATTGATGTCACAAAATCGCAAGTACATAAAATTAAACTACCTATTCCTAGCACTAGTTATAATATTAACGTAGGAGGAGAGTGTTAAAAAATCAAAAATATGACTATAGTAATTAATTGAAAAATTGATGTTATTGAACAAAACACGTGGGGTGCTTGTGATAAGCCGGCCGGTACCGCCGCAAACTCTTAAGTCCCGCAATTTTTAAATCTGTAATATCTTCGAAAATATTCATTTAAATCATATGCTGTAAAGGGCCATATAAATCTATATTAATTTAACAATATATTTAAGGTATTTAATTGGATAAGGATTAATTTTTTTTTATAGCATAGGGCAGCAAACGAGCAAACGGATCACCTGATGGTAAGCGATAACCGTTGCCCATGGACACCCGCAACACCAGAGAAGTCACAGATGCGTTGCCGGCCTTTTAAAAGGGAATAGGGGGAATAAGGGGAAGAGGAGAATAAGGGGGGTTGGGCCTCCGGTACCCTCACTCACTCGGCGAAACACAGCGCAAGCGCTATTTTACGCCGGTTTTCTGTGAGGCCGTGGTATCACTCCGGTCGAGCCGGCCCAATTCGTGCCGAAGCATGGCTCTCCCACGGTAAAATTAATGCTGTATTGGTTAAAATGGCTTCGAAAATTAGCCATTATTAGTGGTAGAAAGTAAATGACCAAAAATTTTTATTTTGGGATATCCATAAGAGATAGGCGGCTGTTTTTCAATGTGTACAATATTTAGTACATTATTTCGATAAACTCATAGAGTTTAGCCTGCGTTTGCAATGTAAGCTGAAAAAATGTAATTATTTACGACATTACATTAGAATTAACAGTATTTCTCCACTATTTAATGGATGTTATTAAACATATAAGCCTCCCTCTTCAATAACTCTATTCAAAAAAACTGCATCACAATCCGTTGCGTAGTATTAAAAATTTAAGCACACAAGGATATAAGAACAAAGAAAGCGACTATGTTTCATACTGTGTAGTGATAATTTCTGAATCTTATTTTTTGTTTTATTGAAATCAGAATTTATTTCCAGTATTAGGTATTGCGAAAATAAATTACTTTCTATTCATCCTGTACAGATATAATCGTGAGAGCTAGCTAAACGCGACGGTGCCGCAGGCTTCAACTAACTTTAAGCACAGCTTCCGACGTACCACCTTCCTTCCCTTAACTAGTGCCTTGAGAACAGGTAATGTATGCTATTACGTGTCTGGTGGGAATATCCAGATGATGTGGGTTTTTGTATTGTTATGATACTAGTGCTGTATTATTGTTTTAATAACGTCATATTGACACTGCTAATTTTCTGACCTACCATAATTTGGGTCAATGAATTAAACAACAACAGAGATAAGAAACCATACAGCTAATTGTAACCCTCTAAAGCGAGTGATGATTATTGGAGATCAAGCAGGTCGTGGACTCTGTCACAAGTTACAGCAATTACTAGGAAATAGTTATTTTGTTTGTTCGCACTTAAAACCCTATGCTCATATCTCTGACTTGTTGGTTTCGTGTGATGAATTATGTAAAGGTCTTGGAAAATTTGATTTTGTAATTCTGTTGGCTGGATCTAGTGATAACAATTTATTAGAGTTGCAATCTTTTTTATACCATAGACTACATTTCTTGAAACACACTAATATTTTAGTTGGTGAAATTCAGTCAAACAAGTATTTTAATGAAGTCAAACTTAATCAAATGGTTAATTCAATTTGTTGTTGCTTTAGAAATTGTACTTTTGTTCCTTTCCATAATATTAGGTCAGTAAGTAGTGTTGCAAAGTATTTATTGAGAGAAATATTAAAAATTACTTACCACAACAATTATATTGAATTTATTACGAAAATACGAAATAGTTGTTTAAATAGGACCTTAAATATTATTGACATTTGTGAAAATAACTCAACGCAGGTAATAGCATCTCAAAATGGAAATTGCACTATAGGCACGCAAACTGACGAAAATCTGTTTTTTCGTGAAGCATGAAGAATGCTTTTTAGATAAAAATAATATTAGTTTTAACATTTTCTACCAGAATATATGTGGCTTAAATAAAAAAAAAGATGAGTTAGAGTTGTATTCTAATACAAGTCCAAGTAAGTATCATTACCTATGTATATGCGAACACTTTATGAATAAGGATCTCATTAATTTATTTAATTTGACTGACTATGAAATTGCATCATATAATACTAGAATAAATAAGAAAAGAGGTGGATCACTTATATTAGCTTTTAAAAACAGGGTATATCATGAACTACCGATAGCAAAAAAATTATATAAAAGAGACAGTTTTGAAATATGCTGCGTGAGAGATGTTGAAACTGACTTATGTATCTGCTGTTGTTACCGAACGCCAGATAATAAGAATTTTGATATCTTTATGGAACAGTTAGAAAAATTGTTAGAGTATTTTTTCAACAAAAAATGTATTATTTGCGGGGATTTCAATGTTGACCTTATGCTTAATGATAGACGAAAATGTGAATTCATAAATCTTTTAACTTGTTTTAATTTTAGACCACTTGTTTCGGACATAACTTTTCGTAGAAATGAGTCGTATTCCTGCTTGGACAATATTTTGACTAATTTACCTGACATAAGTAATATTGACTGTAGTATTGATCACAATGGGCTATCAGATGGTCATGCTGGGTTGCTATGTAGTGTTGACATAATAAAGAAAAACAAATATAACAATAATAATTTTATTTGGGTCTCTAAAAGAAGGTACACTAAATACAATTTAATGAAATTCAGACGTAATCTACTGAAATATGATTGGAAATCCATGGGCGTTAATGATTTTTTAAATAAATTTCGTAAAATTTATGACAAATGCATTCCGAAAAAACAAAGGAAAGTTAAGCTATCTTGCAAGCCGCAATTAAAATGGATCACGAGGGGTATCAAAAAGTCTAGTCAGATGAAACGCTTTTTATGTACAGGAAAATCGCAAAATAGTGATCAATCAATAGTCACTTACAGAAACAACTACCTTTCACGTTATCGAAAAGTTATTAACCATGCAAAAAAGCTAGCTGTACAGAAGGAAATCAGTCTCTCTGATAATTTGTCTAAAAGTGTATGGAAACTAGTTGATAGGCACAGAAACAAAACTCGCGATAGACCACAACCGCCTATGCTCAAAATGAACAATAAAGTCATTACCGAACCGAAAGCTATTGTGGAAATTTTTATTCAGTATTTCATGGATAATAACATACAGACTCTTATGGATGTAGACAAAGCGGTTGGTTTTATGCATCAAAAAGTACCTAAAGTTCAAGATGATTTAGTAATGAGACCGACTACACACAAATGAGGTAAAAAAGATTGTACTACAAATGCGATCTAAATTATCATGTGGCTATGATGGAATTCCAATAACAATTATCAAGGATAACATGGATATTTTAGCAACACCACTTTGTAATCTCCTTAATAATTGTATGAAAGAAGCCATATTTCCTGATCAATTGAAAATTGCGAAAGTGGTACCTGTTCATAAGAAGGGATCAAGACTGGATCCAACTATGTACAGGCCTATTTCACTGCTACCTACGATTTCTAAAATATTTGAAAAAGTCATCAAATCTAGATTAGTTACACACTTCAAGGTAAATAATATACTGAATAAATGCCAATATGGTTATCAGTACAAGGTTGGAACGCAAGATGCAATTAATACTCTCGTCAATGATATCGTGGGTAGAATAAATAATAAAATGAAGGTAGCTGCTATTTTCCTTGACCTAAGTTCTGCTTTTGACAAAGTAAATCATAAACTACTCTTGGAGAAGCTAAAATATTATGGAGTTCGGGGAAATGCCTTGAAACTCCTGAAATCATACTTGCAAAATAGGAAAATGTATGTCGGAATAAAAACGTTAAATACGAACACGATGTGTGAAAGTGAAATTAAATCTCGGATGGTTGACACTACAGTTGGCGTTCCACAAGGCTCAATACTCGGACCTATATTGTTTCTAATTTTTATGAATGATTTAGTACATTATCTCTCAAGTATGGAAACTACCAAATTAGTGCTCTTTGCAGATGATACAAATGCAATAGTATCCAGTAATAACTTCGAAAGCTTAGAAACTAATATAAATTTTGCATTGGAAAAAATAAGTGAATGGTTTACGTCAAATGGAATGATGATCAATAAAAAGAAAACTAATGTCATGTTGTTCCGCACTAATACTATAGGTCATAATGATTCTGATATAAATGTATTACTGGATAATGAAATAGTTCAAAAAGTGGAGGTTGCGAAATTTCTAGGAGTTAGTATTGATCGTTATCTTAACTGGAAAGAGGAATTATCATTCATAGAAGGGAAAATAAGTTCTGCCTGTTATGTGCTCCTAAGTCTTCGAGATGAAGCTGATATATCCCACCTTAAACTTGTATATC